>OY755236.1:51170790-51770790 GCA_963576725.1 Azorinus chamasolen
TATGTATGTTCGCATGGTCATATCAAGCATGGAAGCCTGAGGACTTTAGGTTGCACTGTTATATGCATTTAAAGAGTTTTGAAGAATTAGATCAAAGGTCAAGGTCCAGATCACATGATAAAACAATGGTATGGTTGGGGAAGTGTTAAGATAAGAAACAAAATGAAATTTCATAGAAGCATTGGTTTTTTTTAAGTTTTGTTTTAAAATCACTATTTGTTAGATTGTTGAGGAGTTACTGTGGCAATACGGTAATATTATATAAGATAATATTGTGTAGAAAATCTCTAATTTGACTTGGTAAATGGCTATAACTCAGAACACATGTTCACAACTTTTTATTTCAACAAACATTCGTATAAAGTTTTGAAACTCTATTTCTCAAATAATAAAGCAGGTACGCATGCATAACACTTTGGGACGTATTGACGAAAGGACAGACAAGAGGAAATATCACACTATAGAGGGAAGGCCTTCAAAACGCCGCCGAAGCCAACACAATAACAAACAACATTATCGCCACCATCGCCGCCGTCATCATCATCAACATCATCCTTATCATCATTATAATCATTAGCATCATCATAATTGGATTTGCTATATTCTCCGTTTTCTAAAAGTATGATGAATACTTTTTAAGTTAGATACGTTTATGCGGCAAAAATGAACAATTGAAAATCACAGCATACACCAGTCACATCTAAGCGGAGTCACACAGCTTGAATCCTGAATAGTAGGCAAGTAATTCGGCGTCTCATCCAGACTCAAGCTGTTTGCAGCTGACAGCCAGGTCGCATTTAGTATGATAAGGAATAAAACATAATGAAAAAAATAATGTAGTAATAGAATGTTTTAATTAAAGAAGATACATTTTAATACATTTAGTATTTGCATTACACGATCCATTTCATACGACTACCTGACTGTGAATAAGTATAACAGAATGATGCATGCACAATACAGATAAATATGCGTACTCCAATACTATTACTTCATTTCTCCACCCACAATACCCTATGTTGTGGCCATACCCTATGTTGTGACGTACTCAAATACTAAAATTCTTCTTTCTCCACCATACCCTATATTGTGACCACTCTTTAAAATCGTCTCGAAGGGATGATTCTAAAGAGTGGCCACATCATGGGAGTTGGTGGAGAAATAAAGATGTTATTTTTGAAAATGATATATAAATAAGTAAAATCCCTATCTAAAGCAACTACCAAATAGAGTTTTGACACTTTGAGGCAGAGGCAGTAGCTTAATGCAGGACAAGGCTATAGTAGCTATGTGTATCACATTCATCCGGCATCTAACAACCACCTGCTTTAAAACGCACCTATGTCTATTCATAAAGTGGTCGCTTTAGAGAAGTTATACTGTCTATATACATAAACACAGACATCTATGTCAATCGGAATATATAATGATCATACATTTATAACCAATTAATGTAACGCCAATCAAGTAGAATTAAATCCTGTCATTTTATAACACCATTATTAGAAATTAGACTGAGTATGTCATATTCCGCAATAGCAACACAATAATTGCGGGGAAAATCATCCAGGTTATAATGGATGACAAGAGACGTATCAAGTAAAAGTTTCACTAACCTAGCTCAGCTGTAGCATCTCGGCATTGGCGGAGACTGGTTTAGGTGTGCATAATCTCAAGTGCATAGGCAGTCATGACGTATGTCAACTATAATCTGAAACTCTACGGTGTTGTTCAACATTGTTTTATCACTATAACTACAGTAACCCCCCCCTCTTAACCATTCTCTCCATGAATATTCATATAAGAAAAAAGTCATTATGAATATTAATTAGATTAACTTTTATAATTACACATGAAGACTATACATTTTGTCCATGGCAGAAACCATGGAATCATGTGTATATTATTTCATAAGCTAATCGAGCAACTCCTACCGAAGCCGTCTGATCTGCATCTCCCCTGTTTGCAAAGGCATTGAAAGACATATTTGTGGAGTAAAATTGGTCGCTTATGGCAAGTTCTACTATACAGTAAAACCTCTCTAAACCGGAATTCTAGTATAGAAGACGATACTTTTATGCAGGTGGCTGCTTAATGCAGGGTGAAAGTCATTCAGAAAGGTCCTACAGGAGCTTTCTGAATGACTTTCACCCTGCATTAAGCTGCCACCTGTCTCCAAGACCGATATTTATACCAAATTTAACGTCCGGTTTAGAGGGGTTTTACTGTACATAAAAATGTATTGCAATATTTGAATGATTAAAGATATAACATTAGGGTCATTATACTGAATCGTCTTGACATGCACGGCTATTGTGTGTTCTTGGTACATTCGACCTACACCTTTCAAATTATCAAACAAGCGAGGTTTAACGCAAACGTAAAATGGTTGCGTAAAACATGTTTAAGCAGGGTAGAAGATCAAACAGAGAGCAATATTGGTATTTAGTAATTTTGAGTATGCAAGGACATACAAAGTTCTGACCAAGGACGATCAGCTGACTTCTGAAATAAGCAACCTCTGAAATAGCCTCTAAACAGGTATGAGTTTTGTTCCAGCTGCTATTGCTTTGATTTTTAGCATTTATAATAACATTTGCAAACAATCTGGATCCAGATGAGATGCCGGGTAACTTGGCACCTCATCAGAGTCCAAAATGCTTTTCACTCTGACATTTGTTTTTGAAAAGATATGGAATAAAAAATAAATTTCAGCAGACGACAATATTTGCATACTTTAATTGCTCAGAGTGCAGAAGGTATTTGGAGTACATTATGCTGGACAGCAAATTACCTGCATAATGTTAACAACACATCAAACATCAAAGTGTTCTTGAGCATTAGTGAGGCTATTGAGTGAGCACAGTGAAAAATATTGCAGCTGTAATTTTTTGGAGTGTAAATCTGGAGTGACTGTGCAGTGTCGCAGTAAATCATGTTCATTTTGAATTTCCATCAAAGATTGTGCTGCTTTTGCAGCCCAATGACCTGCCCTTTCCTTATATAGCAATTCTAACTTACATCTTATAATAATAAAGGCAGGAAACATCTATTTCAGTGCATTGGGACTCGATATCGAGAGTTTAGCGTAACACTATTGTGCCTACATACTATGAAACGAACTAAATTCTCATGCTAAATGAGTATTGACTGCCATTTGTTAATAGCTGTGATCCAGATCAGACGGATCTAAGCTGTTTTTCTCTCGGTTAAGTGTTTCTCAAAGGTTTGGTAAAAGCGGATGTCAGCGAAAAGTGTAGCATATAAGAGGTTCAGTATACATTTTTCAGCATAAAAATGGCTAATCATTGCCAATATTTAGGACTCATATGAGACGCCGGGTAACTCAGCGTCTTAATTGGAGTAAAGGGTGAAAACATATAATTATGGTGTAAAAGTTAAAATATAGCCTATGTTAATTAGAATACAAAGGAGGTTAAATGTGATAACAAATTGACTTTTTATAATAGTAAATCTGACATTAAACATTCTTAGACATCTAAATCAATGTACGCCCAAACCTCATAAACTCGAACTTTGAATACAGAAAGCTCACATAGGATGACTTTCAACCTACATTAAGCTGCCACTTATCTGAAAAGTTGACAATTATACTTATTTGGATGTTCGGATGAACGATGTTTTAATTTAGTTACTGTGGTAAATCATCGATAGAGATTTGTTCAGTCATGGTTTGTGTCAATCAACTCGCACACTAGTACTGCAGAACTTCTCCTAAGCGGCCATTCACTAACTGCACAAAGGAGTGTTAAAAAGCAGGTGGTTGCTTAATGCAGGACAAAAGTAATACACAAAGCCCCTCGCTTCTAATGTTAACCCACCGTGCTAAATAAATATTTCTCACATACCTTCCCCTATCTCCGAGTTAGAACAACAGGTTAAGATTTCCTTATCTGTAACACGTGTAAGATCACTTTAGAACGTATGACGTCATATATGACGTCAAGCCATGGAAACCTATGTTTACATGTCATTTAAACGGCGAAAATACACTTTTTGATATGTGAGAAAAAGAATCTGATGCTCGTTGTCTTTTAAGATCACATGTTCCTAAGCTCACCAAGAAAATGTTATTAAGCTCGCCAAGGCTCGATTAATGACATTTTCTAAGGCTTTTTTAGGAACATGTGATCTTAAAAGACAACTCGCAACAGATCCTCTATTTCTCACATACCTTCCCTTATCTCCGAGTTAGAACAACAGGTTAAGATTTCCTTATCTGTAACACGTGTAAGATCACTTTAGAACGTATGACGTCATATATGACGTCAAGCCATGGAAACCTATGTTTACATGTCATTTAAACGGCGAAAATACACTTTTTTGATATGTGAGAAAAAGAATCTGATGCTCGTTGTCTTTTAAGATCACATGTTCCTAAACTCACCAAGAAAATGTTATTAAGCTCGCCAAGGCTCGCTTAATGACATTTTCTAAGGCTCGTTTAGGAACATGTGATCTTAAAAGACAACTCGCAACAGATCCTCTATGTCTTTAACCCTTTCACTGCCAAACTCTGTCGTCTGCTAACTTTGTCGTCTGCTGCAAATTTTCATTCTTTTGATTTTCTTCATTTTTGTTTCAAAAACTTAGTAACAGTAACAAACAGTTTGGATCCTGATGAGACGCCGAGTTACTCGGCGTCTCATCTGGATCCAAACTGTTTGCACAGGTAATCACAGATCCGGCATTGGCAGCGAAAGGGTTAAAAACTCTAATCTGTTGCATTTTAACCTACTTCTGATTCGTACATATATTTGAGAAACTGCTGACCGAATATCAAACAACTTGGACCCTGATGGGAGGCCGAGTCACTCAGCATCTCACCAGCATCCAAGTTGTTTCCAAGTGCGAGCCAGACCGTGCTTACAATGTACCTTGATAACTGTTAACTCTTCTCGTGCTAACAGGATCAAGTCTGCTAAAACACTCATATATACTTACATCAGATTTGTGTAACCTTTTCCCCCATGAATATTCATGTAAGAAATAATGACGTCATGAATATTTTTTATAATCGCATATGAACCCAAGATTTTTTTACTCAGACAGACACTGTATAATCAGATATGATATGCCATAAGCAAACAGAGCATACCCTGATCAGAAGATTACTATAGGAACTGACTGATCTGTGTCTTCTCTGTTTGCAAAGGTGTAGAAAGGCGCAATTTATGGAGTAAAATTAAACTTTTAAGAAAATATAGACCGAGTATCGAGCAGTTTGAATACAAATGGCGTCTTATCTGGATCCAATGTGTTTGTAAATGCCAGTCAAGTCGCACTTAGCATGGAAAGGGTTAAAAGAAGAAAATAATGTTTCATGATTGCCTTCGTTTGTAGATGACTGGTTACGCCCACAGCTCATTTGCTTTGGTATAAATGATCAAAAGGGAAAATCAAAACATGATCGATTGACAGACATGATTACTAATCATTCATTGTATGAAAAACAATTTGATTCGTATGACGATCTGGCGCACATTTGCAATTCAGCTAACAAAGCTAATTCCAGTAACTTATATTTACCGGTGTCAAGTTGAAGCCATAAAGGCTGGTTCCATAGAGAATATTTGGTTCCTAGCTTTGAATGAGAAATGTTATCTGGCAAGGCGGATGAATATATCAGGTGAGCCGAAGGCGAACCTGGTATATTTAGAAGCCGAGCCAGATAACATTTCTCATTCAAAGCTAGGAACCAAATATTCTATTTATCCTTGTCACGACAGCAAAATATAAAATTATTTTATTTTGTACCGAATGTACCACAAAATGCACCGCAAAGTATACCCGACTCTACTGGCTCTAGACTGTTGATGACGTCACTATAAAGGCGTTATTACGTCACTGGAATTCCACTGAAAAAATGCTCAAAACAAAACCGTTGCCCCGGTTGGTTATGTGAGAAAAAGAACCTGTCACTTGATGTTTGAGACAAGCTGATCTAAACCTCGTCTAGAATAGAAAAGTCAAGGCTAGCTAATAACGTTTCAATTCTAGACTCGGTTGAGATAGACGCCGATAGAATTAAAATAGAACTGACTATAGAATACAGGATCTAGACGATTTATGATTCTTGATGTGGATTTATCTAAACACGGTAATTTCGCGACAGACAACTAGATCTAGTCTAGATCTAGATCTACTAGGTCTAAGAATATAAGTTTGAGATAATGAAGTGAAAGAATTATTTAGTTTAACAGGTATCGATTGAAATTAAATTCGCTTTGTTAAACATTTTTTATTCAGTAGATATAGGTCTAGATCTACTAGGTAGACGTAAATTTGTGTATTCACAAAATAAGCGTCTCGGTAAAAAACTTTTTTTTTTTAAAAAAAGTAGTTTCGGCTACAGGTCATGTGACCAACTGACATATTAACATCGGTCATGTGACCTACTGACATAATAACAAAAAGTTTATCAGGCACCTTGTTATCCGTCAGGAAAATAGGCACGTGACAGGATAAAGTAATTTATGTGTCTCGGCGTCAAGTTGAAGCCCGAAAGGCTGGTTCCAGTAACTTATATGTATCGGCGTCAAGTTAAAGTATTAAAGGCAGGTTCCAGTAACTTATATGTATCGGTGTCAAGTTGAAGCCTTAAAGGCTGATTCCATTACTTATATGTCTCGGCGTCAAGTTAAAGTATTAATGATTCCAGTAACTTATATGTATCGGCGTCAAGTTAAAGCATGAAAGACTGATTCCAGTAACTTATATATACCGGTGTCAAGTTGAAGCCTTAAAGGCTGGTTCCAGTAACCTATATGTCTCGGCGTCAAGTGAAAGTATTAACGGCTGATTCCAGTAACTTATATGTACCGGGGTCAAGTTAAAGACTCAAAGACTGATTGCAGTAACTTATATGTACCAGAGTCAAGTTCAAACCAACAAAGCTGATTCCAGTAACTTATATGTATCGGTGTCATGTTAAAAACTATAAGGCTGATTCCAGTAACTTAAATATACATATATCGGTGTTAAGGTAAAGTCTAAACGATAATACCATTTGTAACCGTATCAATATTGTTTATAGTTGAAGACTGTTTTCCAGATTTATAAATGTACAGTAAAACCCCTCAAACCAGAATTCTAGTAGAGAAGAATTTAGAAACATTAAACAGGTGTCTGATGAAGGCAGGATGAAACCCATGCAGAAAGCTCCTGAAAAAATTTAACGTCCAGTTTAGAGAGATTTTAATGTACAGGAGTCAAGATGTTTTACCGTTGAAGCCTAGACGTCTGTTTTCCGGCATTTTATCCTGTCGCCATTTTGTTTTAGTGACTGATATTAGGTCAATAGATCGCATTACAGGTTTATGTCAGTGAACCTAGTGACCCCGACTTTCAATGGTATAATATATTACTTATTTACGGTCAACACTGCTTTCAATTATTCTTTCCGGTCCCGTTTATAGCACCTTAAACCGTAAGAACCCGTACGGAGGTTTTTTACAACTCCCTATACGCTTGGTAGTTCGAACATATAAACCATCGACTGTCAGATTGAATTTGTTACTGTAACAGTTAATACAGTTTATAATGCTTACTAGAGGGAGAGCACTTCATGTGTTCTTCTGTTTTTGCTGTGAAATTTCGTGTGGCATCTTCTGTCTTTATTTACGCATCTAATCCTGTCCTCTGATAAATGCAAACAGAATGGATCCAGGGTCCATGCTTATAAAGCTTTTTAGTTGAGACTGAGTTTGTTCTCAAGCTTTTGATTGGTCAGATTTGAGTTCTCAAGCTTTTGATTGGTCAGATTTGAGCCAAAGGCTCAAATCTGACCAATCAAAAACTTGAGAACGAACTCAGACTCAACTAAAAGTTTTATAAGCATGGACCCAGATGATAAGCCGACTTACTCAAAATCTCACCATAATGTAAACTGATACTCCAATCGGTTAAAAGAAAGAAGAAACGGACAAAAAAGATATTTTTAAAATTGACATAGGAGGAATATCCTGCAAACGAGATTTCCTAAAAAAGCTGAATATTAAAACAAACTTGTGTTTCATGTAAAAGTCATATATATGTAATTATAATATGAACATTCTGCATTCTTGGCCGGCTTTTAGTGTTTAACTTGTGTTTAATCACAGATTTTCCCGTTGCGCTTCGAACCGCTTTCATGCGAATTCGTCGGCGAAAGAGTTAATTGTTAAATCCTAATAGACTGACTGTCTAGTCAATATCATTATTATATCATGAGCCTACAATTATATCATATAATGAATATGCATTTTTCACAAGTTATAGAATTGACACTTAGCTTAGTTTTAGATGGAATATGCGATCTGCAATATTTACACTTCCTTATTGACATAACCTTGGCAGAGTGGATGAAACGATTTCTATTGACGACAGACGAATGTGATGATAGACCATGTGATTTTTACAATATGTGCCAACAAAACGCCATTGGTAATGTATTGATCGGTGTGTCAATCCTTTTAGTACTAAATGGACCAATCTATAATGAACTTTGCCAACAGTTTGGATCTAGATCTCCAGTCTCCAGTCTCGCCAGGATCCAAACCGTTTAATGCACATACATTATCCGTGGTATAAAAAGTAACAATTATTACGTTTAGAAGAGGCAGAAAATCAATTTTGCCAAACGAAACTTACTCAGTATTGAAAGGATTAAGCAAACAATGTGTTAATTACATCAGTGAAGCAGTGTTTTGTCAATCTCTTTTGCTTAGAACTATTTTAATAGAAACAAACTCTGTTCTGTTTGCCTTCTCGTTTGTTTTCCTGAATAGACTACTAATACAGTAAAACCTCTCCATAACGGCCACTAAATTACATTAAGTATTTTGTGTTAAAGGCAGGTGGCTGCTTAAAGCAATGTGAAAGTAAAACAGAACGCTCCTATAAGAGCGTTCTGTTTAACTTTCACATTGCTTTAAGCAGTCACGTGTCCTAATTACCAACTAATTAACACAATGTAGTGGCCGTTATAGAGAGGTTTTACTGTAAACTAAAATGTAACCTTTGTCCTGCTAGTAGAAACATGTGTGACGTTTGCAAACAGCTTAAATCTGAATCAAATATTGTCTGATCAGAATCTAAACAAATTACACCTGTCCAGAAATGTTTAAACAATTGTGCTTTGAAAGAAAAGGAAGACGATAGTAACATGACGGTAGTAGAACGGTGGTTTATATCAATCAGTTGGTAGTTTCTCTTTAACCCTTTACTCCATGAATATTCATGTAAGAAATTATGCGACGTCATGAGTATTAATTCGATTAATTGTTAGAATAACATATGAACACATGCATTTGTTGCCAAAGCAGAACTTGTAGAATCAGATCTATATTATTCCATAAGCAAACAGAGCAGACACTGAGCCGTCTGATCTGGGTCTTCTCTGTTTGCAAAGGCATATAAAGCTGTATGTATGGAGTAAAGAGTTAAAGGCACATGCTGTTCCTTGTCATGGCATACCTTAATGACCCTAAATATACGGACAGCACACATACTCAGGCAAATAGTGAAGATCCAGATCAAACTGCTCCTGAAGGAGCAATTGATCAGAGTCGTCACTACGATGTTGGTCTAATATAAAATTATCAAAATAATGTTGAATTATTCAGCTTTGCAAGCCTATTGAGAGGTGTGATTGGGTGTCCGAACGCAGTAAACCCCTCTATTGCGATTACCTAAAAGAGTCATTATTCTGGGTATATAAAGGCAGATGGTAACTGAATGCAGGATGAATGGTATGCAGCAGGAGCTTTCTGCATAACTGTGTCATGATTCAAACAACAAGTACTTTTAACCCTTAGCTCCATAAAAACATCTTTCTACGCAGTTGCAAACAGAGTAGATCCATATCAGATGGTTCCTATAAGAGCCGCCTGACCAGGGTCTGCTCTGTTTGCTTATGAAATAAAACATATGATTCTACAGTTTCTGTCATGGCCAAACATTCTTGTGTACATGTGCCATTATAATAATTAATATAATTGATATTCATGATGGCATGATGGGTCATATGAATATTCATAAAGTAAATGGTTAAGCACCTATGTTTATTCATAAAAGCGTCAACTCAGAGATGTTTTATTGTATTCATGGTACTAAGGGTAAATTATAATAATATTATCCTATTGGTGCCCCTAGACTATTTTTAGACCCAACCTCTTTGAATGAATCTACCGAAAAGGAACATTTACAAGAGAAAAGGAAAGCTTTAAAATTGCGCAGTTTCGAAACCATTGTGATAAATATAGCATTGGAGCAAATGCTCTATTTATCACAATGGTTACAAACAATGGCTTTTATAGAGGTGTCAAAAGGCGCCAGTAGGAAGGAATGAGTTAAGAATTTACCTGATGAACATTTATGTACGAAATAATGAATATACGGATATAAAGCTTTTACTCCATAAATACGCCTGTCTATGTTTAGCGAACATAGAACCAGATAACACGGCTCCTATAGACTCCTATAGGAATATTTTGAAACGTACCATTATTGATCTGTAACATAGGTGATAACTTAATGTAGGGTGAAAGTCATGCAGAAAGCTCCTTTAGGAGCTTTCTGCATGACTTTCACTCTGCATTTAGCAGCCACCTGCCTACAAAGACATAAATTCCTCCTTACAAATTTTCGTAGTATCGAATTTTTACTGCACTTCAAAGGGTGTGGCTATGAGGTAAATTGTTAACAACCCACACTGCCAAAATAGTTCGCATCGTGAGTAGACGTCGGGTTACTGGGCATCATGTATAGATGTGCACTAAGCAATCACTTTAATTTGCGATCAACTTTGACAGAATTATGGTCTCTTATTTTTAACACAAAAGTGACTTTTGGATTTTGCAGCAGTATACGTGTGAAAATGGCACTTCGGGAACATCCATGTCACTATTGATATAATTCTATTTCCATACTTTTTTCACAAAACCATGCCAGACAATATATGAGCCATTTTAATACGCAGACAGACACTTTTAGTCACTTATAAAGTGTTTGAATTTCCGAAATAGGGAACTGTTTGCACTGTAAGTATGACGTCTGTGTAAAAAGAAATTTAAATGCACCAGACACATAACACTGTCAGCTGTTACATTCGTTATGGGTACAGACTGGAAAGGCTACTAATAAAATAGACAGAAAGTTTTAAGTACGCTTAACCTTTTCCCTCATATAAATGCCTTTTATACGTATTTGCAAACAGAGAATACCCATATCAAACGGAATGGACAGGGTTGATAAACAACACATCCAATATTGAGAATGAACAACACATCCAATATTGAGAATGAACAACACATCCAATATTGAGAATGAACAACACATCCAATATTGAGAATGAGTATCATTTTGTATTGGTTTTGTAAACATTTTTGTTTCAGATATTGGAACAAAGGTATTACATGTAAGATATATAATCATTATAACAGGTCTAAAGCTTTTAAATTCATCAAACTCGTCTCCTAATCAAACAGTCCATGTGACTTAAGATAATTTGGTTCCATGCTTATTAAACCTTTTAGTTGAGTCTGAGTTCGTTCTCAAGCTTTTGATTGGTCAGATTTGAGCCTTTGTCTCAAATCTGACCAATCAAAAGCCTGAGAACAATTTCAGACACAACTAAACAGCTTTATAAGCATGGACCCTGATTAAAGAAGCCTTAAACTTCCGAAATCAATGCTTTGACTTGAGTACATTGCATGTTTATATATATTATCATGTAATTACATATATGTGAAGATAATTGTATATGTGTAATATCAAAACACACGGTACGTGATACACAGAATGTATGCATTTGTTTTGCAATGATGTATATGTTTTACAAGTTGCTAACAAGAATATGTTCTTTTCTGTTCTGTATTGTTCTGTTCTGGGTCCGCGGTTGTAAAACTTCTGAGAATGATTCTGACTTCATTCTCAAGTATCTGAGCAGCTCAAACTCAAAATCTTATTAACCAGATGCTTGAGAATGATCACAGACTCAGATATTTTATAAGCTTGGGTTCTGTTCCTTGAATTGTTGTATTTGTACTGAAATGTCAGTATGTATTGGTGACCGATTTACGTGTATAGTAAAGACTCTCCCTTAACCAGAATTCTAGTTAAGAAGAATTTGGATATTTCTAGACAGGTGGCTGCTTAATAAAGGGTGAAAACATACAGAAAGCTCATAGAGGAGCTTTCTGCATAACTTTCACACTGCATTAAGCCGTCACCTGTCTCTACATTCGGATATTCATACTAAATTGAACGCCCGTTTTAGCAAAGTTATACTGTATTCATACATTGAACAGATGCAACAAATACATGCCTCTCTAGCACATAGCAAACAGTGTTAACCCTGACCAGCCACTGCGAAAAAATATCTAGACTGTTTATAATGTTAGGTCAACAACTCTTCTTATGCTGAAAACTTAAAGTATGGTTAAACTCTGATTTGGTGAAAAATATTTACTGAGTTCCGATTCGTTAAACATTTCGAGAAACCACTGACCGAGTGTCAAACAGCTTAGGGTAACTCGGCGTCTCATCAGGATACAAGCTGTATGCAAATGCCAGTTAGATGGCGTTTAGCATGAGAAGAATTCAATACTACAGATGCATATCTATGTTTAATAGCCTTATTAGTCAGAGACAAATATAGATATATCTCAAGTACTAAAACCGTCATTTCTCCATCAGGTCCTATGTTGTGACCACTCTTTTGAATCGTCCCGAAGAGGTATTAGAATAAATTGAATGACATCATGGCAGACCTTGATCATAGCACTACTCAAGGGGCTTTCTGATATGTGTTTAACCTAATAATTACAAATGCTTGTACATGTATATTCATTACTCGTAGTCAAAGAGTTAGATTTCTTTTTTTCCATAGGCTATTCCCGAAAATTCTTTTAAGAAAAATAAGAATTTCAAAGCCCTCTCTACTGCTAAAATTCAAGATACTAACTATCCTGCTTTCAGCCTATGGTCAACTTTATTGTTTAATATGCTTAATGTTTAATGTTTTTCGTCTGGATATGCGTCCTGTTAGGTTTTGTCTTGTGGCTATACCGTTTCTTGTTTGATGGTGTTTGGTGCGGTGTCATTTCGTGTGTGGCTCTCCCTGTTTGACTATTTTTCCATAATTAATTTCAACATAGTATCATTAACTGTTTTTAATTTCAAGATATACAGTTAAACATAGTTTGTACTATTTACTAACTTGAAAGGTTAGTGTGTCTACAAAACAGTTAGTGTTCTTGTCTACAATTTACATATCGATCTTGATTTATTACTCGGTGCCAATCCAGATTCAGCCTGTTTACACGGCGTTTTTGTTTTCGAATTTGTCCACGTATTGTACCATGAAGTTTACAAGATACATACAGTAAAAGCGATCTAAAGCGGACACCAAATATAGGTGTACTTACCGGTATTGATTACAAAGGCATATAGTAGCTTAATCCAGAACAAAAGTAATGCAAAACGCTCGTACACAAATTATTTGAATTACTTGCATTAAACAAGCACCTGTTTTTAAAAACTATTGTAATTATTCCTATGATATTTTCTATAAAGGAGTTCTACTTTACATCCAATAAATAAATAGTTTAGTTTCTCTCGTTAACTTTTGACGTGATACATACACATTTTCACGCCTTTGCAAACAGAGTAGACCCTGATCAGAGCCTGCTATGTTCACTTATGGAATATTATAGATCTGACAGTAAAGTTTCTGTCGAATGAAAAGTTTGTCTTGTTCATATGCATTAAATGGAAAATGTCTTATTCATATCCATGAAAGCATACATCCATTAGGTAACTTTGAATGGAGATACATCATTGAAAGTTCGTAATCTATGGATGTACTGTTTTGATTTAACCTTTTTCCCTCAGGGAGACACGGTTTAACATCTAGTCCCAAATCAGACGGCCCCTTTCTCTTTTGAAATAACATCGTACGAAAGCCCGGTGGTGACATTCTAAGTGTCTACTTCATAGGTCCCGAGTTCCAAGTTTCGAGTCCCAACTTCCAAGTTCCAAGTTCCATGTTCCGACTTCCCTGTCCGACTTCCAAGTTCCATGTTCCGACTTCTAAGTACCAGGTTCCATGTTCCGACTTCCAACTTCCGACTTCCAACTTCCACCTTCCGACTTCAAAGTTCTAAGTTTTCTCGTTACATCATAACATGGAACTTGGAAGTCGGAACTTGCAACTTAGAAGTCGGAACTAAGAAGTAGGAACTTGGAACTTGTGTGTAAATCGTATGCAATGACCATATAACAAATTATCTTGGAAGTAAGAAGTAAGAACTTGGGAGACGGAACTTGGAAGTCGGAACTTGGAACATAGAAGTCGGAACTTGGAACTTGGAAGTCGGAACTTGGAACTTAGAAGTCGGAACTTGGAACTTGGAACTTGGAACTTGGAAGTCGGAACTTGGAACTTCGAAGTCGGAACTTGGAACATGGAGGTTGGAACTTGAAATATAGAAGTCGGAACCTGGAAGTCTGAACTTAAAAGTAGGAACTTGGAACTCGGTAAACAATATATAATAACCATATATCTAATTATCTTGGAAGTAAGAAGTAAGAACTTGGAAGACGGAAGTAGGAATTTAGAATGTCACCACCGGGGGTTCTAATTCTACAGCTTCTGTCACGGTCCCCTGGTTCATGATTCCACTCTAACATTCAGCCAATTAATATTCGTACATTCATTATTTCTCACATGAATATTCACGCGGACAAAGGTTAACTCATTCCCACCTAGACTATTTTAGACCAAACCCATTTGGATTATTCTACCGAAAAGGAGCATTAACTACAGAAAATGAGAATTTTAGAATTGTGTAGTTTTGAAACCATTGTGATGAATAGAGCATTTGCTACTATAGAGCAAATGCTCCATTTATTACAATTGTTTCAAAAATGAGTTTTACAGAGACTCAAAAGGTGTCAGTTGGAAAGACTAGGTTAAACTGTACTTTATTTCCAATAGAGCTACCGCTGTCTCTATGTAATACTATATCAACGAGATTACAGAACTACCGTTGTCTCTATGTAATACTATATCAACGAGATTATTTACAATGACAGCATTTTTCAGACACCAATCCCAGGAACGTGACAAGTTGCCACAAACAATGGTGGAAAACAGTAATAAGTCACTTCTGAATACAAATTTAAAGATAATTTGTCATATGATATTTTCGCACGAAGAAAGCCGAATAAAAGCCTATCCTAGCTGTATACTTGTATATATCAGATGTATTGCGAACAATTCTTCGAGAAATCAGACGCAGCCTTGACAGTTGTGACAGCAGGGACAATATCTTGTTAAATCTTTTGAATACTGATTTGTCCGCAATACTTTAACCCTTTCACCGCCAATGTCGCAAACATGCACAATGACAAATAGTGCAGTCCCAGGTCAGACGTCGCTTTTTCAAGGCGGCATCTGATCAGGATCTTCACTTTTTGTCTCAATATCTATTTCTATTTTTGTGCTTTATTCTTTTGAAATTTGCATTTATTGATCTCATTTCCTTATTTTACCAAATTATTTAAGAAAAGTTGTTTGCAGACGACAATTAGAAATTTGGCGCCGAAAGATATACTTCATTCAGTATTAACCCTAAGGCCTTTCCCCGCCGTAAAACATGACGTCTGAGATCTGGTTCAATTTTGATTGTTTCTTCTGATTCGAACAAGCGCTTTAGAAACCATTGATCAAGTGTCAAACAGATTGGACACTGGTGAGACGCCGAGTTACTCGGCATCTCATCTGATTCCAAGTTGATTGCAAAGCATGCCGTGGTCAGTGGGATAAGGGTTAACGGACAAAGTTTGCTGGACACAACCTGGAATTGTAAGTAATACAGACCCATGTCAGAGAGAGAGAGAGAGAGAGAGAGAGAGAGAGAGAGAGAGAGAGAGAGAGAGAGAGCGCGCCTAAAGATCCTCAATACCCTTTCATTCAAATGGAACAATGCATATTCATACTCGGCGGGTTAAATGCAAGCCTGTCGTAGCTACATTTTTTAAACTTTAATAGGCATTTAACATGATTATTGTCCTAAAATTGTCCATATTCTTTCATTTCATAGGTATAAAAGTTGGATTCTGATGAGATGCTGAGTCACTCGGTGTCTATTCTAAATTGTTTGCAAAAAGGTCATCATAAATTCTCACCGACATGTATTCATCCCTTTCAATTCGAGTTGCATTATTAGTTATGCAGTGCTTAGTGTCCCTAATATGGACTATACACTGCCAGCAAATATTAATATGGGACGAGGCGAAGCCGAGTCCCATATTAATATTTACTGGCAGTGTATAGTCCATATTAGGGACACTAAGCACTGCATAACGAATTTATCTTACCGACTACCTTTAATTTCAAGTATTTACACGCATGTTTGCATCATAGGCCTACATGTATGGCGTTACGTGTGGAAACAGGGGAATGAACTATTGCAAACTTGATATTACAATAGGACCGGTATAAATTACCTCCCTTTAACAGAATTAAAGTAAATATTCTTTATTTACCTCAAATCTCGTTTATATATTTTATTTTTAATTCTTAACATTGTAAAACTAATTAATGTTTATATTTTACTCCAATTAAAGCATAAATTATATTTATGCATATTTTAAAACTGTAAGAATAAGCATAAATAATTATTATATAAACAATAACACAACAGTCTGAAGTTTGTTTAAACTTAACTTTAATAATGAACAACAGAACAAATAATAGACGTTTCAACATGGGTAAAACCATCTGTCCACTATCAATGGAAAATCTGTATAATTTTGTCATATTTTTTTAAAGAAAATAAAATCACTTTCACTGACTCTAGAGAACCTATATACATGTACGGTACTTCCATCACAGTTAATCATGAAATGTTGACATTTCTTATTATCATATTCATTTACCAAATCACTTTAATAGTTATAATATCGCAGTAAAGTATAAACTCTGTATTGTTTGACAGTTATCTAATAATGTCATATTATCACAATCATATGTCAGAGCTTTAGATAGGAGAGATACTGTATATTGATTTACTAAAATCAACGTCTTTCAAACACATGTTATGACTACTCATAAGAATTGTCTTTTCTTGATGATTCTAATGAGTATTCACAACGTGGAGAATCCCAATGGACGAAAAAAAAGTGTTGGAAGTATCGTATTTACTGGACATCTCAAGATTATCTAGAACTCTCCCTTATTTGACAGCCATATGTTTTTCTGTGAAATATAATAATATTTTATATTTATCACTACAATTTTAAAATATGCATACATAAAATTTATGCTTTAATTGGAGTTGAAATATAAACATTAATTAGTTTTACAATGATACAAAAGAAAAAAGAAAATATATAAACGAGATTTGAGGCAAATACAAAATATTTTATTTAATTCTATTAAAGGGAGGTAATTCCCTTGCTTCCCTACGGCAAGACATACACGTAGGCCTATGATGTTTACATGCGTGTAAATACTTCGCCTCGTCCCATATAAATATTTGCTGGCAGTGTATAGTCCATATTAGGGACACTAAGCACTGCATAACTAATAATGATTATGATAAATGAGAGAAAAGCATTCCAACTGTTAAGCAAGGGAATTAACTCTTGTAAAGCCATCATAAGGATTTTTAATGATTTTAGTACCCCCATACGGAATCTATGGGGGTTTCTCGTGACCTCTATTGACCAATGGGATGACAAGAATTTTGTAGGAGGTAAGATAATAAGAAATGTCATGTCAAGGCTATCATTGAAATTTCAGTTTTATAAAATGTTATACAAAATGTTCATTTCTTTTTACTGTGTCAATAAAGCATCTGTCTATCAGTTGTTTTTGACTTTATGGGAAAATGGTGAACTTAAAGTTACAAAAAACATACCAGAGTGTGGACGTTTTTGTTATCGGGAGCATTTTGAAATTCAATTTCTGTTTTGTTATTCGTCGTTATGGAATTTTATATCACACAACAACCATCGTCACTGATATTGAACAACAAAATAGAGATGGCGGAGGAATGGCAGTACTAAATTGGTTGTTAGTTTGCATTTTGCGATTCTGCGAGTGTATACAAATAATGAACAGTGAATTGTTTCGCAATTCGTTTCTCGCATACGAATAATGAACTACTTCGCAATTTGTCAGTTAAATAAGAAACTGTTAAAATCAAGCTCCAAACGCACACACTCATTATTCCGGGCTGATTGTCTATGCAATGTAACCACTACAGAACTCGTCTATAGCGACCATGTTTTGGAAAACAAACGTGGGTCAATAAGAGCATGAGGTAGCTTAATGCAGGGTTAAAGTTATGCAGAAAGCTTCTAGAGGAGCTTTCTGTATAACTTACGTTCTGCCTAAAGCTACCACCTGCCATAAAACATGAATTAAACTTATTTTAGTGCATACCCTCCTATAACATTTTGTAACTCGACATATTTTGTATTTCGATCTGCCAGAAAGAACATGGCTACCACAAGCATTAAATGCACACATGTGATATTAAAGATGAACGTGTATGTGATTGTAAACATTTTCGGAACTAAGCAGTAGGAATTGTTAATAATTTATAAACGTATTAAACAGTTGGAGACGATCAGGCCCCTAGGTTATAGAACTCCTGAGTCTGAGTCTAAGATAATTATCAAATATCTGTTTGGTCGGTCACGTACTTAAAATCGACGATGATTGAGGTCTACAGTTTCTTAAGTATCATGACACCGCAAAATTAGACTGTTTTGATTATTTACATTTCGTTATTTGTAAAATGAACTGCGGGCGATTAAGAGAGAAAACAAAACTGATATAGAATGCAAATATTACAGAAGTACAGTAGGTGATGCTCTAGGCTTCCATGTTTCCTTTTTCTATTCCTCTATTGCGTCCGGTGTTTTTCGAATGGCGAACTTATATAAGAATTCGTTTGCGAAGAATGAAAAGCAAATGGTACATGAACACAAATGTTAACAGATACAGAGCGAGGTAATGAAAGGTAGCTGTTATCGATATAATACGACAGTTGATATTCACCAAAACAACAAGTGAACATTGTATTTTCGGACATAACAAAGACTGAACTGATTGATAAACAAGCGAAAAACATGGAATGGGATGAACGAAGAAACGTTATCCATCAGCTGTCATTATGGATATACAGACGAAAGAGGATTAAATAGACTGGGCGAAGAAGCAGCACACACTCAAACAGGAACCGCCAGCATTGTTCGTTGATTTACAGAGGGAGGAAGTAACATCTAGCTGTAGTTGTCATTTATATACAGTAAAACCGCTCTAAACCGGAATTCTAGTAGAGCAGGTGGTTACTTAATGCAGGATGAAAGCCATATTGACTTTCACCCTGCATTAAGCTGTCACCTGTCTCCAAGACTGATATTTACACTAATTTGAATGCATGGATTAGAGGTGGTTTACTGTACTGGCAACAACTGCAATGATGCGAACGAAGAAGTAGTACTCAAAAACTGTCATACTTAATGCACAAACGGGAAGTAAGGATAAGAGGTAAATGAAGAAGTAGCCTACAACAATCAGTGTTCGTTTATATACAAATACAACAAGAAGTGAGATAGTGTGAAGAAAGACACAGAACATACCACCTGTTAGCATTGTCAATTTGTGTACAGAAAACAACATGCGAATAATGTAAAGGAGGACACAGCATTAACCCATTCTCTCATATTGAAGCCTTTTGACTGTCGTACGTGATATACAAACGTAATTAAATGATATTAGATAAATGAGGAAGCTGCACTTAACACATGTCTTATTTTAAGATAATACTAACGTAATTAGATGAGATGAGATAAATGACGAAGTAGCACCCAGTAACTGTTGTACTTGATATACAAGCGAAACTAAATGACAAGAGATAAAGGAGAAATCAGCATCTAACAACATAATTGATAAGTGATAAAAGAAAGTGGAACCTAACAAATGTCATTTGTGATATACAAACAAAACTAAATGGTATGACGTAAATGAGGAAGTAACACCTAGTAAATGTTATACTTAATGCACAAACGAAAACAAATGATGAGGTACATAAAGAAGAAGCACTCAGCAACTGTCATACTTGATATGGTGGTTTTGCCGTTGATCGTTCCAAGGCGGTATACTCTTTGTAACCCTTACTTTAATGTTTGTCTTGTGTTTTTGTGCTTGTGCATTTGTTGGTGTTTGAGATTTTCATCTTTTCGTAATAATTGCGTCTTGTGCTTAGCGTTTCCTGCTTGACTTACTACTTTTCAAACGAAAAAAACATATATGATGTACATCAGGAAGAAACACCCAACAACTGTCTTCCATGATACACGAACGAAAACAAATGAAATGAGATCAATGAGGATGTAGCTCTTAACAAATGTCATACTTTATATACAAACGACAATAAATGATTTGAGGTAAATCATGAAGTAGCGCCTCCTAACAACTGTTATCCTTGATACACACAGGAAATTAAATTATATAAAGCTATATGAGGACGAAGCACATGACAATTATCATAGAAAACAAAGTATAAGATGTTAATGATGATATAGCACCAGCTACTGGCTTGCTTAACATACAAACTATATGAAAAGCTACACAAAACAACTGTCATCATTGCTTACTGATGTGCATATACAAACAAATGAAAAGATGGGAAGGCAGAACATGTACCCAACAACATGTACCCAACAACTAGTACCCAACAACTGTTAGGGGCGCATTTTGATAAACAGAGTAGACACTACTGGACCTTTTTCAAAGAATAAAATAGACAATAATACGTTACATTTTTACAGATGCAAACAAAATATATCTTAAAAAGAACACATTTCTTTAAATGGCATTTCTTTGTAAAACATTGTATGGGTTTCCACCAAACTTTACAAAAATGCCCTTCATGTGATCCGCTATTGAAGTTATATAAATGTTTCAAATCCTTTGCCAAAGTAGTTCAAAGTAGCCACGATCATATTTTAACGAACCATTTCTTTTCCTAAACCACTGAACGGGTTTTGACAAAACTTCTAAGGAATGGTGTTTAGATGACCCTCTACCAAAGTCATGTAATGACTTGACTAGCTGTATCAACTAAACATAAATTTCAGACATTTTGTATGACATATACCCATAAACTGCAGAATGGAATTTTATCAAATTTCATAGGAATTGTCTTTAAATGGTATTCTATCAAAATAAAATGCATCGGCATTAAAATGTTTGGTAGATGTGCCTGATAGATCAATTTGGCCTATTAACCAGATGAGCGATACTGGGCCATCGTGACCCTCTTGTTTCATACAGTGGTTTTCAGATGAGTTTTTCTGTGGTTTGCTTTTTATCTTTCTATGTAGTTATTTACTTGCAAATTGATATCAATGAGAGAATACGTTCAGAAGTATATTATATATTTTCTTTTATCTGTGTATTTTTCGAAAACATGGCACTCTGTCATAAATAAGACAAAATAACTGACAATGATTAAATACAACAAGGATTCTAATATGACATTGCTCTCATGCAACCCTATTTAAATTTAAAAAAAAAGTACATTCTATGCATGTATGCTACATTATTGCATATAGATGTTTATAGATACATAAGACAGCTGATCAGAATCATTGTCTTGGAGGTACTGCGTACAGTGTAGATCCAGTAAAATCATAAACTGTCAACATTTGCATTAATCTTCAACACCGTGTTTAGTCCTTACTACTCCTTTGTGATAAAAATAATGTCTGCTCAAGTTTGGATCTGTTGCAAGTTTGACTTTTTCCGATTCGATAAAGCCTTTTTAGAAACTAATGACCGAGAGTCAAACGAATTGGCGTCTCTTCTAGATCTCAAAGTTCTTTGCAAACGCAAATCAAATCGCGAACATTTGTTTACAAAACAGTTCGCCAGGTGCTTTGTGTAAATTTTCAATACTGATGGCTTTCTCCGAGTCGTTTGTATGCCTGTCATCATTCATCATGAACGCCATATCTTACACTTTGATTTATACACACAATGAGTTTCTCAGTCGCTGCCACGAACTTCCTCCTGCAAAATGTGTCATCTGCATCATGTTTCATTTTCGGTTTTTTTTCCTTTAGTTTGATAAATTGTAATCTTTACATCATCAAACAGTTTGGATCCTGACGAGACCTCGAATCACTCGTTTACAAATTAGCTGTTTGCAAAAGTGACCCCCAGACAAACATCCGCACACACCACGCATACACACGCACGCACGCAGCACGCACGCACACACACACACACACACGCACGCAAGCAAGCAGGCACGCACGCACGCACACTTCGTCTCTGGTATATTTATATTTTATCTGGACTTCGTCACTTCCAATGCCTTATCCCGTTGTATAAGTGGTTATTTTTGTTACAATATATTAAACTATGTCTCTATGGGCACTCTGTGTCTGTATTTTGTCAGTAAGTCGTTATATGTATGATATCGTCAGTTGGCAAACCCAGTAGTAAACTTACTCTCACGTAACAACTCAACAGAAGTTTAACCGTTGACCAATTCCCTTATATAGTCGCCCTTTGACGCCTCTGTAAAACAATGTTTGAAACCATTGTGATAAATATATCATTTGCTTCATAGGAGCAAAATTAATGCTCTATTCATCAAAATGATTTAATAACTACACAATTGTAATATTTCTCTTTTCCCCAGTATATCCTCCTTTTCAGTAGATTTATTCGACTTGATCTAAAACTAGCCTATGATAGAATGGGTTAAGTAAATGATTATTCATGAAAGAAATAACAAATAATGATATAATTGAATATTAATTGCCTGCTATAATGGAATATGAACGCGGAAACTGTTGATAATGGCAAAAACTATAGAATCTGGTCTACATTATTCCATAAGTAAAACAGCAGACCCTGATTTAAGTTCTACTCTTTTTTGCAAAGGCGTCTAATGACGTCTATATCAGTGAAAGGGTTAAAGGGGAAGTTCCTACATTCGACGCGTTTCAAAAATACCTAAAATATACAAACCTCATTTGTTTATGTGCTGCAATGTAATATATCGCAGGAAAATTTATCGAATAAACGTTGAAAATAACAAAACGAATCTATTCCCCGGTGTATTCGGGTTGGGTTTTAGTTTCGTATCTGTTGGCGCTATTGGCGCATCTCCGACAACTTCCGAGAAAAGCTGTTACGTAAACAATGGAGGCAAAACGCGTAAAATTTCAACGGAAAAGACCGATTATATTTTATTGTGGAACAAAAATTATAAGTATTAATGAAATTTTGTATGATATAAGTTCAAATTGATAATCTTCATGATAATGATTAAGCATAACAAATACCACCTTTATTATTGAAAATATGTGTTCACTGTAGGGACTTCCTCTTGAAGGCAATTGGTAGTATACTGCAGAATGAAAATAAACAGAAAACTCCCAAAGGAGTTTCTGTTTTAATTTTGTCCTGCACTGTGCTACCACCTGCTTGTATAAGAAAGTTATGTATTATTAGGACAGTTATGGTTTGGACGAACGTTTACTGTTTAATCCTTACCAAAATGTCTTCAGGTTTGATATTGAAGTAGCTCTAACATACAGCTGATTTAAGTATGCAAGTAGCATAATACCGGGCTAAAAGAAGATGTCTACAACCAGACTATATGTCTGTCAGGTAGTACAATGAAATAAATTGACCTGATTCCATAGAGACAATCTTGTTATAAGCAGATACAGACTCTTGACATTTAAATTTGAAATGCTATAAAATTGAAAAGTTGCCGACAGAGAAAACATACAAGCAAAAGATTTCTGACTAGCATTTGTAAAGAGCATGAGTCTAGAGGAGTCGCCGAGTAAATCGGCGTCGCTTCGGGATTTAAGTAGTATTTCTAAAAAGACTCAGTAAAACCGGAAGTAGTCAAGCTTGCACAACATCCAATTTAGAGTAGACATTATTTTTCACAGCGGGATCAGAGCTAGAGCAAGAGACTAGATACTATTGATGTGAGTACAGTAGAACCTCTCTAATGCGACCACTTAATAAATAAACATGGGTGTCTTTAGAAACAGGTGGTTGCTTAATGCAGAACAAAAGTAATGCAGAAAGCTCCTAGAGGAACTTTCTGCATTACGTTTGCCCTGCATTAAGCTACCACCTGCATCTAGCACCCATGATTATACCTCTTTTAGGTGGTCGCATAAGCGGGGTTTTACTGTATTAAACATACTGAACTATTCTCATTTAACACTGAATTCAGTTGGTTTTTCGTTTATTTTTCTTTACTCCTATCCCTAAAACATTTAGCAAGCTGTAGGCGTGATGGTATTAGCAAAAAGTTTAGTAACTCGGCATCTCATCCGGGTCTACGTTGTTTACAAATGCGAGCCAGGTCGCGACTAGCGGTATAAGGGTTGGTTGCATTTCTTCAACATTTTATCTCTGTTTTAATTTATTACCTATTCTGTGTCTACTCTGTTTACAAAGGCGTAGAAAGGCGTATGTTTAGAGGAAAGGAATATCTATAACTCTGTCTATAGTTTCTGTCAAAGTCAAACATTTCCCGTGTCCTTACACCATCATTATAATTCAGCAAATAAATATTCATCATGATGAGATCTTAAATCATCGCGATAGTACAACAAAACCCTCTACATACTGCTTTCAACATGCGATAAAGGTAATATGGCTATAGATAATGTGTTTCTGGGGATATCTAATAACCATTGAAATAATACTGTTTGGACCATTTTTAGGATGTGTTCCCGGAAGAACACAATTGTGGATCAATGATAACGGTTTACTTAGCCACTCGCAATGTTTTTTGTTCTAGAACAAAATAGCATTCTTGTATTGCCTTAGTGTGGCAATTGTATACGAATATCCGTACCAATCATTGGCTCTAAACGGGTTATTTATTATCTGTTATGTTGAAAATTAATAAATTTTCAACTGTAATATAGGTTTCATTCTTTAACTTCTATTTCCCTTCTTTTCTTTGCCAACCCTATATGATACTGTTACTACGATATACAGCAGAACCTGTCTTAACTCATTACCTCATAGGCTATCTTTAGATACAACCTCTTTGAAAAAATCTACCGAAAAGGAGCATTAACTACAGAAAAAGAAAAGTTTACAATTTTGTAGTTTGAAACCATTGTGATAAATAGAGCATTTGCTCCAATAGGAGCGAATGCTCTATTTATCACAATGGTTTCACAAAGTGACTTTTAAAGAGTCGTCAATATGAGGGAATGGGTTAAGTGGCAATAAAAAGGGTCTAATCATGGGTCTGTAAGATAGGTAGTAGCTTAATGCAGGTCAATAGCTCCTATAGGAACTATCTGCATTACTTTGGCATTGCATTGGGCAACCGCCTGTTTTTTAATTCTCCAGTGTTCAATAAATGAATGGTCGCTTAAGACAGGTTCTACTGCATCTGCAAATTAATTCACAAGAGAAAAGTTAATGGAATTAAGTCTTTTCATTTTGAACGCACATTGGCTGGTATTTGCACACAAGTTGGATCCAGATGAGACGCCGAGTAACTCAGCTTCTCATCATGAGCCAAGCTGTTTGACACTCTGTCAATAGATACTTAAAAGTTGAACGAATCGTATGATATAAAAATTGCAATAAGTCAGGGTTGTTGCAGACCTAATTTTATCAGCACGAGAAGGGTGAAACACACGGGGTTATGTGATCGAATGTTAAACTCTTTCGTCGCCATTGGCGAATCTTTTTGCTTGAGTCTGAGATCATTCTCAAGCATCTGATGGGTCAGATTCTGGGCTTGCTCAGAATCTGACCAATCAGATAGATGAGAATGATCTCAGACTCAGACTCAGAAGTTTTATAACATTGGACCGAGGATTCAAACTCTTTGACATTGATTATAGTGTTGTAAAGGAATTAAAGAAACTGACACTTTGAAACAAGAAGCAGAGGACAACATTAGTAGATGAAATTTATTTTGCCTCCGAAAGGGTTAAACGATACAAATGATGCTATTAACCCTTCTCTTGCTGAATTTTAAAATAAATTTCTCCTTCTTTACCCATGCCCTGTTGTAGAATTACATATATCTTCACTGTGTATAAGTATTTCGCTGTGAAATCGCTACTGTGAAGTGCACTGGTTGCACAGTCAACTTGTAAATAGTGCAGACCCTGATGAGACAGCTCCTGCAGGAGCTGTCTCATCTGAGTCTTCATTATTTACAGGTTGGTATATTAACGTAAATAGCAAGCGAAGGGTTAATCCTCCATCTGATAAAGGAGCTGTCTTATCAAGGTCTGCTATCATTGCTTATAGAATGATATACATATACAGCGAAAACCCAATAAATCGGAGTTTTCGTAAAAATAAACATTCGACGTTTTTCGACTGCTTAATGCAGGATGAACGTCATGCAGAAAACTACTTTCGTCCTGCATTAAGCTGCCATCTGTCTTACATAACAACTTTTATACTTATTTGAGTGTCCGTTTTAGCGGGATTTTACTGTTTATGATTATACCAAGACCAAAACCTTCCTTGTTCACGTGACACCATACAGCTACTAATTTGAAATATCCACATTCACCATTTCCTAAATTGATATTCGTTATGTAAAGGGTTCTTGTACAATTAGTTGACAGGCTATTAGTATGACCTTTAGATAATACATTTTGACAATTTGTTTTATAGCTTTATTTCACTTCAGTGTAGATCCTTCTGACATGTTAATGCTGATAAGCATAAATAAATTTGGATGTTACACTTTTCAACCGTATAACACACGACTGTCAAAAGATATATTATGATAGTTTGATATTTGGCAATGTATGCTGGGTAATTTTACAATGTACGATTAACGGATGATAGTATTTCGATATGAAGCAGTACATCTGTTTAACCAATGACTTTACACGCATTTGCCGTAGACCCAGATCAAACGGCTCCTGTAGGCCCTGTCTGATCAAGGCATAGTCTGTTTGCTTATGGTATAATATAGATCTGATTCTACAGTTGCTGTCTCGGTCAATATGCCAATATGTCAATATGAAAAATAATCTAATTAATATTCATGATGCCATTATTTCTTACACAAATATACATTAAGGAAGGGGTTAAGTTATTGACCAAAATACGTTGATACATACTTACAAGGCACTGGATAATGCAACTAAAATAAATAAATCCTCTCTAAACCAGATGTTCAAATTAGTATCAATACCGGTGTTCAACCCATTACCTCATCGTCTATTTTTAGACCCAACCTCTTTCAATAAATCAGACGAAAGGAACGTTTTCTAGAGAAAAGGAAAATTTTAGAAGTGTGTAGTGTTGAAACCATCGTGATTAGTAGAGCAATTGCTCCTATGGAGCAATTGTTCTATTTATCACAACGGTTTCAAGAAGTGACCTTTACAGAAGGTAAATATGAAGGAATAGGTTAGGGCAGGCGGCAGCTAAATGCAGGGTGCAAATCATGCAGAACACTCCCAAAATGAGCTTTCTGCATGACAATCAAGTTGGATTAGCAGCAATCTACCTAATATATATATTTTAATCTTTATTCAAATTATTGTTTATTACATTTCCTGTTAAGAAGGGTTTTTTGCATTATGTTCAGATATTTTTAGACTTGATGAATCTACCTCAAACGATCGCATCGATTCTAAGAACCCTCACATGAAACATTCTTTTATTCAATACCGCAAGAATAAAGCCAAACCGAAAATGTATTTTCTGCATGCTTATTCGGCCTAGGAATTTTTTGCAAGTTGTGGCCTTATGACACATAATGTGCATTCACGTAAAAACCTAAGCGCGTTCCATTTTCCAGTAAATACGACTTGTATAGTGATGTTAAAATAACGTTTTTCAAGGACGACATCAACCGCGTATAAAATCTAACGTTCCGCACAACGTCGTTCATGTGCCGTTTGCAATTTGAAATGAAAGATGTTTACAAAGGGTAAACCATGTTTTAGGACTTAATGATTTATTGTATGATTGATTCAATTGAATATCGGACGAAGAGTTCCCAAGAAACAATTATACCAGTGCACTGATTTTGCTCTCCATCTGATAAGAAAGTCAGATAAAGTGACACAAATATGCGAAAAGAACTGTGTCTAATTTTTGGGCGGTCGAACAGTTGTTTGGCAGGCTAAGGATTAATCCTAGATAGATCTGAAAGTAAGAAATAATGATATTTTATTACACCCATCCCACCATAGAAATGATGAAATATAACGACGCCAAATCCTTCCATCATTGATATTTATAACACAAGTTGTCGATAAAGATGAAAATACGAGACAGGCTATCCTTGGAATGGAAATACCAGAATATCGGCGAAGATAATGACACGCTACAATTTACATTCCTGTCTCCGATCATAACTCTCAGAGGCCTAAATTGGGCTTCATTTTCTCACTGAATTGCAAAGTCGAGACGTTTGAAAATGGCCCTGTCAGTTAAAATAATTTTGCGTAAATTAAAGTCAGATCCGCCGTTCGGTATGTTCAATTTCGTATGAAAATAGTTCAATATCGTATTAATTTGAATTTTGAAGGAGTGTGCTTGGATCTGAGTACAAACATACAGATACCCGAGGGCCAGTATTTCCACGAACAATTTCTATAGTTTAACCCTTTACCTGATGGATATGCATTTAAACGCCTTTACAAACACCCAGATTAGATGGCCCCTTTCGGAGCCGTCTGATCAGATCAGGGTCTGTTCTGTTTACTTATAACATAATATAAACATGGTTCTACAGTTTTCGGCATGACCAAAATCAATTCCTGTTCATGGGTTATTATAAAAAATATCAGCTTATCTATAACCATTACTTATTATTTCGTAAATGAATATTCATGAGATAAATGGTTAATCATCGCCAGCGCTGAACTGCACATTAAGGATAACAGAATGTTAACCTAATATGAACAACATGATATATTAGTCCCTCAAGGTAATATTTCATTCTCTCAAAATTATTTTCTCGTTCCCATAATCTACCGTTTTATTCGTTATAACATTTTAATGAAATATTAAACATAGCATCGAAGACGGTCGTCGGCCCACCAGAAATTATTCCGGGTGTTATGTACACCCATAATGTTATCATACAATACAATGAATTCACCGCTGATGTTTAAATATTTCATCCTTTCGGCCCTGATTTTTTACAGTGTATGAAGGGTAAACTCTGTCAGATGATTTTGAATGACAAACAGTGCAGACATGGATCAGATGACTCCTCTAGGAGCCCTCTGATTTGAGTCTTCATCGTTTCCAAATGTCACCACACTTTTGTCCCGCATTCAAAGAGTTTAACACGTCGTCTATAGAATGCCGTTAATCTGGTTAGTGAAAGACGTTAGCCACTACATTATGCTAGTTTTTATTTGTAATCTTGCCATTCCGATAACGTCTGTAAAAGCTTAATAATCGTATACCATGTACGACAATATCTTACACTGTGATTTATACTTCTGACAATTCTTCGTATCTTTGTGTTCGTAAAAGATTTATAGCGCGCTATCAATGATAGTCAGAAGAAGTTAGAAGATAGGGTAGTGAGATTGGAAGACAGACTCGAATCTAATGACTATTCTGTCGGCATTGTCGGAGATAAAGTGACTGAGATGGAGGCAGCCGCAAGTAAAGTTAAGGAAGACTTGTTATATGTCCAAAGTCAGTCCATGCGCAACAACCTTCTGTTTTCGGGTATCGCCGAAGATCCCGATGAGTCACCAGCAGACACTGAGCAGAAAGTAAGGGAGTTCATCGAAGGAAGGCTAGGACTAGCACAGGAAGTAGTTGATGGGATCAGGTTCGAACGGGTGCATAGAGTAGGCCGTAGAAACAGTGGGGAATCGTGTAGACATATTGTTGCAAAGTTTTGTTACTTTAAAGATAGAGAGATAGTGAAAAAGCAGAGGAGGAAACTTAAGGGGACGAACTTTTTTGTAGCTGAGCAGTTTCCGAGAGAAATCGAGGAAAGGAGGAAAAACCTTCTGCCTAAGTTGAAGGCGGCCTGGAATGATGAGAAAGAGGCGTGGATCTCTTACGACACCCTTTATATCGAAGGAAAACCGCAGAAGAAACATAACAGATAGGGAGGTAGGAGAGATGACTTGAAGATATGTGCCTGGAATTGCCAAGGTCTTACTAAGCAAAAACTTGACTCTTGCAATTTTACAGATACTTTCAAAGACAATGATATTGTGTTTTTAACCGAATCTTGGACTCATGACAGCAGTAACCTTGATTTGAACGGGTTTAAAGCCTTCAATTTTTACAGACGTTTTCAGCATAGAAGGGCTAAACGCCATAGTGGCGGTATAGTTATTTACATAAAAAGTTACTTAACTAAAGGTGTATCTGTAGTTAGAAACCATTTCAATACTATTATATGGTTGAAACTTGATAAACAGTTATTTAAATTTGATAATGACGTATACTTATGTGGTGTTTACATCTGGTGTGAAGACTCGCCAATGTATAATATTGAAAATGTTGATTTATTTAGCAAACTTGAAGAGGACGTGTTGCACTTTGGCAATCTAGGATCTGTTTTCATCACTGGTGATTTTAATGGTCGGGTTGGTAGTAGAAGTGATTTTATATTATGTGATAGGCTTATAGGTGATATTGATCCTGGTGAATATGTTCCGGACCGGCCTCTTTCCAGGGCCTCTCAGGACTCAGTGTGTAACACGCATGGTATGCGATTAATTGATCTATGCAAATCCAGTTCTTTGCGCTTAGCAAACGGTAGGCTTGGCGAGGACAATGCAATTGGAAAGTTTACCTATGTATGCACGAGAAGTTCGTCTGTTATTGATTACCTGTTACTACATGAGCCTCATTTTAAATATGTAAACAGTTTTAAGGTTGGTAGTTTCAATCAGTGGTCTGACCACGCACCGTTATATTTTTCATTATTGTGTTGTAAACCACCAATTATACAAGACACTCAGGAGTTTGTTTCATACAAATGGGATAGCGCAAAGCGTGATAAATTTCGTAGAGGCCTTATTGCCAAATTATCCAGCTTAAATCGCGCTACTTGTAATATCGACTGTACAGATCGTTCATCTGTAAATAACTGTTTAAATGATATTGTTACAACTGTGCGTTCGGTTGCTGATCCTCTTTTTTCTAAACATGTACGCTTTAAAGACAATGATTTGAAAAAGGATAGTGAATGGTTTGATACTGAATGCAGACACGCTAGAAACGTGTACCTCCGTGCTTTACACAGTTACAACAGTAAGCCATCGCCTGAGAATAGAATAGTATTTTGCGAAAGCAAAATAGCATACAAAAAATTAATTTCTCGTAAGCGTAATAAGTATAATAACATGAACGTTAAAAGGGTAGAAAATTTACGCCATTCTAAGCCGAAAGAGTTTTGGTCGCTCTTCCGGAAGAAGTCACATGATACTAACGAAATAAGCGTAGACGAGTTTTTTAACTATTTTAAAACAATGATGGGCTCTTCTACACAGAACGTAAATGAGGACGCAGAGTTGTTTTGCTCTAACCATGATTTTGATCATCCTAATTGCAATTTTGACGAACTTAATTGTGCTATTACTGTTAAAGAAATTTTAGCAGTTGTTAAAAAACTTAAGTCAGATAAAGCGGCTGGGGTTGATGTTCTACTGAACTCATACTTCATTGAGTCAATTGATATTATAGCTTCACACTTGTGCGATTTATTTAACGCCATTTTGAATTCTGGATTTTATCCAGATTCATGGACCCAGGGCATAGTTATTCCATTGTATAAAAAGGGTGATCGTGAAGACCCTTCCAACTACAGGGGTATTACATTGATTAGCTGCTTTGCTAAAATATTTACAGGGGTATTAAATAACAGGGTTTCAGCATGGTGTGAGGAAAATAATATTATATCAGATGCACAGTTTGGCTTTAGATCGGGTCGGTCAACTGTAGATGCGGTGTTTATTCTTCACGCTATTGTACAGAAGACGATAGGGTCTAATAAACGTTTGTACTGCGCTTTCGTCGATTTAAAGAGAGCTTTTGATAGTATAAATAGAAATTCTTTGTGGTTCAAGTTATATAAGTTGGGTCTTAACGGTAAAATTTTACGTGTTTTAAAGGATATGTACGATAAAGTCAAGACGTGTATTAGAAAAGGAAATACTTATTCTGAGTTCTACGATAATTATATTGGACTCATGCAAGGGGAGATAATCTCGCCCATAATGTTTGCCCTTTTTCTTGAGGATTTAGAGTTAAATCTCCAAGATCCAGATCTTATAGGAATAAGTATAGACGATATTATGCTTGCAATTTTACTTTTTGCCGATGACATGGTTGTCTTTGGTACCTCGCCACATGACTTGCAATATAAATTAGATAAATTAAAAGAATACTGCGAAACTTGGGGGTTAGAAGTAAATTGCTCGAAGACAAAAGTAATGGTGTTTAGGAAAAGGGGTGGTTTAAAGGAAAATGAAAATTGGTCATACGGGGATGAGATTTTGGAAACAGTTAGTGACTTTAATTACCTTGGGACGGTTTTCAATTACACTGGGAGCTTTGTTTTAAATCAAGAGTTTATAGTAGGCAAAGGGTTGAGAGCATTGAATGCACTCATGGCCAATATTAAAGGTTTGAACCTGAAAAGTAGTGTTACATGTCAGTTATTTGATGCATTTGTTAGTTCTATCTTGAATTATAGCTGTGAAGTATGGGGTTATACAAAATCAAAACAAATAGAACGAGTACACCTAAAATTTTGTAAAAGGTTATTACATGTGAAGAGGTGTACATCGACATACAGTATATATGGTGAAATGGGTAGATATCCCTTGTATATTAATCGTTACTGTAGAATTATTAAATATTGGTTGAAACTAGTTTCAACACAGAATGTAATATTATCTACTGTATACAATACTTTATTAGCCGAGTGTTGGAATGGCGATTCAAACTGGGTTACAAATGTTAAAACATTACTAGTAACAAATGGTTTTGCTGATGTTTGGATGGATCCAATAATTGTAAACCCGAAATCCTTTCACAAAATATTTAAACAAAGATTAGTGGATGGTTTTATACAAGGGTGGGATGAGAATATCAATAGAAGCGGTGTACTAGCAACATATATACATTATAAAAGCTGTTTCGGATTTGAAGCATATTTAGATACATTGTCATATAAACTTAGATTTTATCTTGCTAGACTGCGTCTGTCTTCACATTCATTAAAAATAGAAACCGGGAGGTACGGTAAAAATAACACTCCAAGAAATGAAAGATATTGTAGCTACTGTGAAACTCATGATATCGAAGACGAGTTTCATTTTGTTCTTATATGTAGTTTGTACACAGATCTGCGTAAGAAGTATATAAAAAAGTATTATTATGCTAGACCAAGCTTTGTAAAGTTTTGTCAGCTACTACAAAGTCAAAATCGACAGGAATTAGTTAAGTTGGCTCTCTATATAAAGTATTCCTTTTGCAGGAGAAACGCACTTGTTAATGCTTATATGTAAGTCATCTCAAATCTGAATAGTCAGCACTTTATGCACAACGTAAATGTCAGTTTCCTTTCGAGTAAAGATTTTGCATATAACTAAACTGATTGAAATTGTAATATACTGTCAATGTGAAAGATCGTTTGACCTATGTGACATATGCTATGTATATGTATTTAAAACAACAATGTACATGCTTGTACACGTTGAATAAAGATATGTTCTGTTCTGTTCTGTTCTGTTAAACCTCAATGTGTTTAGAAACAAACGATAAAGCATGTTATAATTCTTTTTCGTGTGAGTCATACACAACGGGTCGTTTTAATCCCAATTCCGTCATACTAGGCTTATGTCATAGGCAAACAGTATAGCCTCAGATCAGAGGGTTTTATATTAGCTTTTGGTCAGGGACTGCACTGTTTTTGCCAGCACATTTTTGTCTGTCGCAGGAACATCTCACATGGCAAATGGAAAGTTCCTAAATTTACATGATTTGGGAGTGATAGGGTCAACACACATATTGCTGAAGTTCGCCGTCCATGTAAGACAGGGACATAAAGGTAAAAAATGAACTCATTTCCAATTCAATGAAAATAAACATACCAGAACAACAAATATATATTTTAGTATCTACCTATTTCTATAAGGTAACCAGCTTCCGATATAATTGTTTACATGCGGATCAAAGCGATATTGTACAGTTCAAGATAAAATAAAAGAACATAATTATGCTCTTTCCCCTTTAGACAGATCGGGCCATTTTACCCTTTACTCAATAAATACGCTTTTCTACGCATTTGCAATCAGAGTAGATACAATCAGACGGCTCCTATCAAGGTCTGCTCTGTTTGCCTATGATATTATATAGATATTATCTAATAGTTTCAACCAAGGCCACTATTATCGCAATTAATCTAATTAATATTCATGGTGACATTCTTTCTTACTGACGGTACGGTCGACAGACACAGGTTAAAGTACATTTATGAGTTCTACTATATTTGTTATTTATCTATTTTCTGTTTGGCTATTAATGCTACACATTAGCCAGTAGAGTCTGGAACCAGCTTAGAAGCGTTTGAACACAATATTATTGATCCGAGAGGAAATTGTCCATTAATCAGTATGTCCATTGGTTTGTGATCATTTGGTTTGATCACCTCTTAGCTATGTTTGGTATACAGCAGAACCCCTTCAACCATTTCCTCCATAAATACGCCTTTCTACTCGTCTAAGTCACATTTTGAAACCATTGTGATAAATAGAGCATTTGCTCCTAAGGAGAAAATCCTCTATTTATCACAATGGTTTCAAAACTATAAAATTCTAAACTTTTCATTTTCTCTATTTAATGTTCCTGTTTGGTACATTTAGGTAGAGGTTGGATCTAAAATAGCCTATGAAGGAAAAGGTTAAATCGGACGTTCAAATTAGTATCAATGAGGGCCTGTAAGACAGGTGGCAGCTTAATGCAGGGTGAACGACAGTCACAAAATTACTAGTGTTTATGAATTCATTTATGAGTGCCACGTGTATTATTATTTGTCACATTTCGTACCTGTAGGTGGTTAAATTTCATCAGCTGACATATTATTGTCAAAATGTTCACCATTCTAGAAACTTTTTGTTCCATTTCGTGTTCCCGTTCCTGTTTTCAGCATTAATGCTTTTTCATGTCAAATCGGAGGGCACGTTTTTCTGTGTTTCTATACTTTCCAAAATTGCATCGGATTTGACGTACCAGTGCTTTTTAATATGTTAGTCTTTTCTTCCTAAGGTTTTGTTTCATTTTTTGGTAATACGATTGAGTTTAAAATCATAATTATTACCTACAGATTTACCAAATTAACAGTTTGCTCGTTTTGTCCTAAATTCGTATCTTGGTTTGTTTATGCAATTTATTTGCATAAGTATAACTTTCAGATTTTCCAGAATTTGCAACAATATTTATATCTGTGAAAATATCTTCTTTCCCATTTACATAATATTACATTTATATTCTACAACATAACTCAGTCTTTTAAACAGAGTCTTTATAAGTCAAATCGCAAATGTCATGCCGGTAATTATCATCTATTCTTTCGTAAATCACCGCATGGAACAAAATGTGCTTATCACCCGAAAGGCAAATTCATGTGCTTAATCATATGTTTTGACCACATATCCTTCTACATCGGAAACTCGATTCAGAAACAAAGAAAGTTTAAATCTTCAAAATCTGTCTAAAGGGTGGTCTTTCGCTGATATCCTGATTGGAACCTTACACAATTTGTTGCTCTTTTATCAAATCGAAGAAAGCATATTGGACGTTGTTTACATTAATCACAATGTCATTGCAGGCATGACAAGGGAATACTCTACCGAGTTTTCCACAAAACTGCCCTTGGTCCCTTGAAAACTGCCCTTGGTCCCTTGGTAAACATGCATTTATTTAACCCTTTCCTCCATAAATACGCCGTTCTGCGCCGCCTCTGTAATAATCACTTCTTGAAACCATTGTGATAAATAGAGCATTTACTCCTATAGGAGCAAATGCGCTTTTTATCACAATGGTTTCAAACTACACATTTCTAAAGTTTTACTTTTCTATAGTAAATGTTCCTTTTGGGTAGATTCATTCAAAGAGATTGGGTCTAAAAAATAGCCTATGGAGGAAAGGGTTAAACATGTTCTAACTTATCAAACATTTGCCCTAACCGTTAACGAAGCTTTACCGAGACATAAGTCATTCATCCACGGGGCACATTTATCTCGTTTAAACAGCCATATAAACAGCTTTACGTTCGATCCCTGTTATTATCACCAGCATTTCTCCATAGAATATATCTTTTTCAGAACACTATTTCCGTTAAGCCTAATACTTATGCGACAATATATAATGATATTAAGTTTTCAATTGCCAGAGAGGCACTACTTAATCACCGTATAAAGCATTTAAGTTTGATAAATATCTTACCCCTAATATCTTTCTGCAGTATTTATTTTGATATTTGATAAGAGATATAGAAAAAAACGCTTTCGTTTGAATGTGTCATTTGTTTCTAGTTGTTAGTAATATATCAAAACTACACGGATTAAAAGCTTCACATTTTGAAAACATGTCGAACTGGTAAAAATAAAGTCTTCAAAAACTCATATCCGATTTGTTAATTTTTTTAAAAAACTATTGACCTAATGTCAAACACCTTGGATTCTGGTGAGACACCGAGTTACTTGGCGTCTTATGTGGATCTGGATCCAAGCCGTGTAAAACTGTGAATCATGTCACGCTTATCATTAGAATGGCTTAGTTATGTAGTACGTATTGCTAGCGTATGTGACATTTAATATAGATGAAATATTATTTTTATTATTTGAAATAAGCAACAATGGTCTAGCAAAATCACATATTCCATTTAAATACTCGAACTGTTTCATAATACATATTTATAAAATGGCCTCTAGCTCATATAGAGAAAAAGTCACATACATATTTGCACATAGCTTTGATACGACGATTACGTTTTAGCCCATTCCCTCATACTGACGCCTTTTGACGCCTCTGTAAAAGTCATTGTAGAAGCCATTGTAATAAATAGAGCATTTTCTCCAGGGGAGCAAATTTTCTATTAAATTTTATCACAATGGTTTAAAACTACACAATTCTAAAAACAATGATTTTCTCTAGTAAATGCTCGTTTTTGGTAGATTTACTCAATCGATAACATGTTTTCGATGTCGCTTTGTTCTCTGTCCAATAAAACAGTTACATATTTAGAATCCCCTTGTATTTATATTTTCTGCTGGTTTTTCAAATGTTGATGTAGATATGTTTGGTGTGTTTTTTACGTCATTTAAGTTATGATAGCACTTGTTTACTGTTTCAATTTATATGAATATTGTCAGTCTTGACATCGTTACTCACGTTGTGGAGTCGTGTTTGGAGGAGGACTTTTACTATACATTTTTAATTTGGGTGAAGGTGGGATAAATGTGAGGTTGGGTGCCCAGTTTCAGTTTTATTTCAAAATTATGCAAAGTCTCGCTGTATGCAAGAAGCATTAACATATAAAAATATCATACAGTAATACAGTCACAGTCACACTGAAAGAAAACGGCTATCCACAACATTTATGTATGAAAAAAGCAGATTCTATACAAGAAGGAGATGACATAATAATAATGCTTTTATATGATTTCATCTCCTCCGAAACGAAATGAGGGGATACAAAGAGGGTCCGACTTCCAAGAGGTTGCATCACAAACTAAAGAGGTGATAATTATCTATACATTACCAAAAAAGGGGAAATCTCCCTTGCCGATCCTAATTTTTGGTAGCCAGCGTGCATCAACATTACGGTTCTGTGTTTAATACAAGACTGGCACCAGAATAGTGCAAAGCCATGCTTTCCGGCAGATAGGATAAATATAACCAATAAAAACCCACAAACCTGGTTTAAGCCCCCAGTAGCCCTTTTGGGATACTGAGCGTTCCAAGGCGGTCCTCCTACTTTTACTCTATGCTCTACTTTCACTCTATGATCTACTTTGTTATTTTATATGGCTACTGTTTTATGTCTTGATGTGCGTTCCTTCAAGATTTGTCTTGTTGTGCCGTTTCTTCTTTGATGATGGTTGGTGCCATGCCCTTTCAAGTGTGGCTCTCCCTGATTTTCTGACTGATCTTCCACTTTTTCTAAAAATAGTCTAGGAGGGAATATGTTAACTATAGGGAGCAACAGTAGCAATCAGTACTGGTAATCACTGGGTATAATATCGGACTGTCAGTCAAATATATATGTGTATATATAGCACAATGATATCCTCCATGAGAGCTGTTCATCTGTCATGTAGTACAATAAAACAGTTTGACAGCTTTTCACCAAGCGATTGAGATAGAGATGAGCTACAAGCACTGGTATGGAGGACGATCAAAGCCAAAATTGCATCATGCTTTGTGGCATTTCAATTTGCTTCATGTTAAATGCATTATGCTAAATGATTATTGCATGTCACGATATGCTTTCTTCTTTCTTTGAAGTTTCTTCCTCGATCCGACATTTACCTTCTGTAAACTTATTTATTGATTATTATAACGTCAAATAATGTGTTTCATTGTTTAAACTTCTTTGGAGCATAATTATTCTTTGTGCTATTTGCTTAGCGCTTGGTGCTTGATGCTTCATGCGTGGTTCGTTGTTCCAACTTCGCCCCGGCCTTTGTCGTACTCTAGTCAGCTCGGACTAAAATGCTGAAGTGATTTGCCCAATACATAGGTAAAGAAGGAAAACGCTGAAGACATAGAAATAGAAGGATTTAAAAAAAAACACAAAGAAATAGAAGGGTTACTGATCCATTACATTAGAGAGAGAGTGGGGTGGGGTGGGTGGGGTATTTACTGCTGGGAGAAGTATAATAATAACAAGAGGGCCTGAAAGGCCCTGACATCGCTCACCAGACAATCAGAGGAGAATATTTTTTTCAAAGAGTTTTCACTCTGTGTTTCTATAGAAAACTAGCCGGCCCTGGGGTGAACCAATTTTGACACAAGGGGCATAATTTGTGTAACTTTTGTAGAGGACCTCAAGTGAAGAAAATTTAAGGAAATGTAAATGAAAACATATAACAATGTAAATCTAAATAACGGCATGCACAAAAGTATGTATACCCTCTCCCTGGGCAAATTGGTTGAATTTCAGAAATAATATATTAATCTATATCGTTAATAACTCAAAGTCTCATCAGGTTCAATTAGTTTACTCTCTAACTGCATTTTTCAAAATTTGAAGCAGAGGTCATTTTAGATTAACTAATAACTAGTATTGAGCAAAAATATTTTCTCGTATTTATAATAATGACAGCGTGGGTAAATGACGTCACAAATATGTGATTTTAATAGCGCGTGCATATATCCACCTGAATCGGGGTCATTGTCATTTATGCATTTAATTTTTTTATGTGCAATACTTTATATATTATCGCTTTATATTAACTATTTGGATGCTAGTGGCAAATCAAATCTATGATAACAGATTGGATCGAGATTAGACGCCATTTTACTCGGAGTTTTATCAGGATCCAAATGCGTGTCCATAAAGAATAAATCTACAAATTGAAGCAGACAACATTTATTAATTATCCAGACGCAACATTACTGAATTTCTGAACATTGATTTCTTGTGTATATAGATCTGTGTTTTACTGTTTTGTATTTTGTATGAAATACTTGTTTTGAGGGCCTCAAGGTAGATTAGTCATTATGACAAATTGAGCTACCCTCGTTAAATAGTCTTTCAATGTTCAAAATTTCAGACATTTTCATTACACCTTCATGAGTTATTATTATTCATATCTTAATTTATTTTCAAACCTTCCCCTGTTCTATCTTTATTCAAAATTTAAATACCTACTGAATATTCATGGACAAAATAGTTATAATGAAATATGGAAGGTGGGATAGTGTAGCCATTTTAGAAAGTAAAGAAACATCTTTCAAATTCTAAATTGACAAACAGAGCGGACCCTGATCAGACAGTTGCTATAGGAGCCATCTGATCTGGGTCTGCTGTGTTTGCAAATGTGTGAAAAGATGTTAACATGAGAGAAAGGGTTAGTAAACATATTATAAGTATATTGTAATACCTATACATAATATTTATGGACCAAACAATTATAATGAAAATATGGAAGGTGGAACATTGCAGTCATTTCAGAAATTCTAAATAAACAGATGAATGGAATTCCATTAGCAATCAGAGCAGATCCTGATCAGACGGTCCGTAAATGAGCCACGCGTGGTCTATCACACATCGGCGATCAGGGTACTACACAGTTGACCCTTTACTCAATGAATATTCATGTGAAAAATAATGACAATGAAATATATTGTTAAAATAGCATATGGACACGTGAGTTTTATCAGGGCAAACTATGCAGAATGATATCTATGACAGACCATTAGCAAACAAGACAGACCCTGATCAGACGGAAATAAAAAAGCAACAAATAAAATTGCACCAAAGGCAACATCATTTTTAAATAATTAACCCCCCCCCCCCCCCATACACACACACTTCTCAATAATGTTCTTTTTTCGCTCAAAACAACATTTAAAAACCAAACCAAACATTTAATTCGATCTACGTTGAATCCATCCTCAGTACATCCAGTAGTTTGATTATCTGGTTTTATATGCAGCGCCACCTATTTGGCTGGTTCGGCTGAAGTGCATTATGCCCCCGGCGTTCGGCGTTCGGCTTTATGCTTGTTGCTATGGGCTTACACAGATACTTGAGAATGATCTTAGACTCAGACTCAGAAGTTTTATAACCTGAAACCCCTGTTTACTTATGTATATGAAAGAGCTAGGCACGCACGATTGGATTGTCCGCATACAACAATCAACATACCGAAAGCAAGTTAGGAGGCGTCATCACATGAACAATTCTGAAGTATCCGTCCGTCCTATGTTCGAACGTCATCGGCCAGCTATATGAGGATAACGGAGTATGAGACAAGAGCGGCGACTACCGATATACATCACTAACCTCATTTAAGAAACAATTGTAATTGTACTTTTTCAGTTAGTGTGCATACTTTAATATATGTGTTAATATATGTGTTTCACTGTCTTCAAATTGATTAAACATTTCCTTCCCCTCCTCGTTTCGCACACATTGGGTAAGTTATCTGAAAAATAGTGTTAAAAATAATCGGTGATATAAATATTATCTTCAAGATTCAAGCACATGGTATATGAATCAGTTGAAATATATCGTGTTTCTTTTACCCATCCACAGACATGGCCAAATACAAGCATTCTACTGAATTGTTCAGTCAGAGGTCCAGAAAAGATGCGTAAATTAAAACAACGTCTTGTTTTAATCACAGTTTTAGTATTTGAGTATGTACGTTTATCTGTTGCTCTATTAGTATTGCAAATTTATTTGTAAAATATTTATCGCTTTCAAAACTAGTTCACACATTATTGAAACGCAAATTGAATATGGCAATCAGAGTGATAGTGTCAAGGCTTTATACTATTTTATGTTTGTAACCATTCCATATCGATGTCTTCTAGAAAGAACGCGTTGTATAAATAACGGCTGTCATCAATCATTATGGTAACATTCATTGTGCGTTGATTTATACGTAAGGAAAATGTCATCCAATAATTAATGGGTGTTATTGTACCCGTGACATTTCTTATTCTGTTCAGCTCTTAAGATATTGTTTTGAATACACCTATATCGGCACTGACCTAGACTATCATGAGACCTTACAGGAGAAACTGTCTATAGTGACCACATACTGATTAAACATGTATCTCTATAAGAGCAGGTGGTTGCTTAACCCTTTAATCTATAAATACGCCTTTCTGTCCCGTTGCAATCAGAGTAGACGAAGACCAGACGGCTACTGTAGGAACCGTCTAATCAGGGTCTACCTTGATCAGAATGATTCAAAATTTGTTAAGTTGGTCCTGAACTCTTTTCTGATAATTGTTGTCGTCTGCAAACATTGTCGTCTACTACAATTTTCTTGTGTTTCTTCTTTTTTTTTATTTCAAAACCAATCACAGTAACAGACAGTTTGGATCCTGATGAGACGTCGTGCTATTCGATGTCTCTTCTGGACCAAGACTGTTTGCATAGGTAATCACAGATGCGACACTGGCAACGAATGATTTAACGAAGTACAAAGTCTGTTGAAATATCTCAATTCTACAGGTTGTGACAGTGAATTATCAACTGCATCAATGTATGTGCTTTGAAAGCACTCTATAAGGAGTTTTACAGAATTTGTTCCTTCCATAGATTTTCCTGAAATGTTAGTCGTTTGTAGTCTTTAACTACTGAAAACAAAATATCCAATAGGAATATGTGTCACGAATTTCAATTAGTAATGCACCAAACGCTACTATTTGGATGTCTACTTCTTAAATATATGCAAAACGCTTCCCCATACGAAACGGGATTTAACAAGAATAGGGAGTGATTGTTAGTAAAAATAATGATTTTATAGTAATATACAAACAAAACCAAGACCTAGATGTTTAGACGTAAATATCGGTTGCGGGTTCTTTATCAAACCGTTTGTTAGAAAACTTAGAAAATAAGTTTTAAAAGAGAGCATGGCTATCGTTTGAAATATAAACTCAAAAAAGATAAATTGCCATATTTTATTATTTGTGACATTTTAGAAAAATGGTTAAAAAGGCAAAGGTGGTGCTCTTTCAGCTCATTAAAACACTAAAACCTACCTCTTTGTTTAACATTTTTATCTATTAGTGTATATATAAATCCTCAAGTGTGGTCTGTCTTATAACATTCCATGTAAACTTAAATACGAGTGTTAGGAAAAAATGTGAATAAGGCCGCCTTTAAGTTCCGTAACTGTTCGATTTAGGCAGATAACACTTTCTTGTACAACAAAACATTATAAGTATCGACGAAAACGGTTTATTTTGTATCACATGAGCATTTTTCGACATCAATACGTTTTTCTACGTCTTTGCAAACAGATTAGACCCAGATCAGACGGCTGATCAGGGTTTGCTCTGTTTGCGTGTGCTATGATATGATTCTACAGTTTCTGTCGTAGCCAAAACCTCATGCGTCTATTTGATAATATAACAAATTAATATAATTTATATCAATGACATCGCATTTTTTTACATTTATATCCATGGAGGAATGAGCTAAAGACCAATAATGAAAGGTTCGTGTTAGCAAAGTTTTACTGTATTCATGAACAGAAAATAACCTCCTCTTTAATGGAATATTGCAGTTTACAAAGTATTGAACAGCGCTTGATAACGTGGCAGGATGCAGTTACCGTGAGTGATCCCCATTTAACTCCTAGTATTTGTCATGTGCCAAATTTGTCGTCTATAAATAATCTGAAATTATGTCTATCATGTTTCAATAGCCAATTACACAATCTGTCTGGTAAGGGTCTGCTCTGTTTGCTTATGGTATAATAAATATTCAACTATATAGTTTCTTCCATAGCCAAAACCTCTGTGTGCATATGCATGATAAAGTATACATTCAATAGTTATACAGTAAATATTGCACACGTGAATCTTTATGAAGTAAAGGACCAATGAGCAGTAAGCCAGAACATCTAGACCATCTATCATCGTTTACCAAATACCATTTTCGTCCAGGCTTACCATAAACAATATCATTTTAAGTGCGTCGTTTATAACGATGATACAAATCATCAATATCACTGTTAGAGCGAAATATTGGTGATAGTCTTAAGCGGCCACTCCTTTATTGAACATAAGCGTCTTAAAAAGCAGACGGTTGCTTAATGCAGGGCAAAAGCAATGCATAAAGCTCCTATAGGAGCTTTTCTGCATTACTTTTGACCTGCATCAAGCTATCACCTGCCTTACATACCTATAATTACACCTCTTTTTTGATGACCGCTTAAGGCAGATTCTACTGTATTTTAGCATTTAATCAGTGAAATATCACGGCGCCAAAGCTATCCATAATTCGTATTTACGACACCGTTTGTCAATAAAGCTGCAAATATGAGACATAAAATTACAGAAAATAGAGCAATCAGAATATTAGTATGGATCACCATATACCAGGGCACATATGGGAGAAAAATCAGGGTTTATTTTACCATATATCATACCTTAAGACTTTATTGGATGCCTGAAAACACTGAAATACTAAAGGAGAAATGCAAAATCAACTGAAATTCTTCTTTATCAACAAAGGATTAAATATTCTACATATGAGCTTTCAGTATTTGGTTTTTAGATATTGCATATCATACATCAACCTTGCAGCACATTTAGAAAGATTATTTATAATCCAATCCGGATGAATATCACTTCCACGACCTTTGAAGATAATTGAAAGATTAAAAAAGATAATTTTAATGGCTAACTGGAAATACTGAATAACTTCCTCTTGTCATGGGAAAATAATACTTTCTTTGATCCTGAGAAATTGGATGTCATTATATCTGATTTATCTGAAAACGGGGAATACTTATGCATTACTAAACTAAACAAAACTAATTGTTGTCTTTTGAACCCATGCCTAAGCAGAAAGAAATATTTCGCAAACAATTTTTGTACCCAGTGTTCCTTATCCCTAACAACTTTGATTCTTCAACTGGACTATTCCAAAATTCAACAGGTCAAGTTAATGGTGAATATATCGGGAGTTTTTCCTAAAGAAAAGTATAACATGACAAACAGTGCAGACCCAGATGAGAGGGCACACTGTTTGAAAATGACATTAGTGACTTATGTCCCGCACTGTAAGGGTTAATAGGAGTTTAATCAAACAATATAGACCCAAATCATAGGATTCTGAAGGAGTCCTCTAATCAGGATATACATTGTTTGATATACACATACATTTGATATACAGTGTTTGATATGCACATACAGGATATACATTGTTTGATATACACATACATTTCCAAATGAAACATCGGCAGACTAATTCCTGTGGAAAATGCAAATGAAAATTAAATTTACAATGCAATAAATAAGGATTAAATTGTATACAAGTTCTATTATGCCATGGGCTCTTTTTTCAAAGCGCTATGTGCTCTTATCCTAAGTAAAGTCAGACGCATCCCCAAACCAACAATTTAATACTGCAAGTTTTCAAATATTGTAATCTAACAGAAGCCGAACTGGCCGTCGGTCTTTAAGATGAGTGAGTCAGAATTTCAGAACGCAGTAAGTATCCAAATTTATTTTCAAATAAGCATAATCCAAATTAGGCATTTTGCAAAAAAAAAAGGTAAATAAGATAATACAGAGGATATAGAAAACAAACAAACAAAGAAAACGACTGTGGAAACCGCATAACAATAATAAATCTGACATACTGAGTTTGAATTGAATAGGGAAAAACAGTATATAGTGATTAGTATTCAAACAGATAAAAACAGAATAACATCCAGACAACATTACAACGCTAAAGGAAAACACGCGCTTACACTTTGTGTTCAAATATTTCTCTTTTGCGTAACCTAAGCAATGGTCAAAAACGAAAGTTTGCAAAGGTCAGCACACTTGTAACGCTTGACATAAATTTATATACATGTATTTATATTATTATATGAATTGGATCTGAGTAAGCTATATAGATTCAGAAGATACTGACATCTTTGAGTGACATGTTTATCGCTAAAAGGGCGGAGAGGCACTAAGAAATACGCTTGTTTATGGTTGCATGATACAGTTGAACTTCGATATCTCGAACTTCAAGGGATCATACAAATTAGTTCGAGATAACAGAGGTTCGAGTCATCCTATTTATAATCTGACCAATATCTCAAGTTCATAGCTTAATGCAGGTCTAAAGTAATGCTGAAAGCTCCTACAGGTGCTTTCAGCATTACTTTCGACCTGTATTAAACTGTCACATGTGTTTCTAGATATGTGCAGTGATACATTTTAGAAGAGTTCTGTATTGGAAATGTTGGAAGGGCCGAACGTTTAGTTCGAGTTATCTCGAAATTCGAGTTATCCGAGTTCGAGATATCGAGGCTCAGCTGTAAATATGTTACTACCTTAGTAGTTTAGAATGTTGGTAGTAGGTTAGTTCATCAGAAAAGGAAAGCTATTCAAATGCTTACCATGGTTCGCAATTCAACACTTTTCTTACTCGACAAAATACAAATGAAAGCTACTAACCTAGTTAATCTTACATAATTATTATGTTCGAAATCACTGAACTGCTACGTTATATAAATCAAAGGTGCCCCACGCATGCAGGACTCACCCACGGACCCCCCCCCCCCCCCACAAAAAAAAAATAAAAATAAAAAAATATATATGATCTAAGTATGTAAAACATACATATATAGACCCGACAGGAATCTTTTTTCCGGGTCGTGTTTTTCTTGTTTTTCGGAGAGGTTTAAGTTACAAATAGATAGGTTTGGGCTAGTTTTACATACTTCAAACATATTTATTTATTTATTTATTTATTTATTTTGGGGGGGGGGGTAGGGGATGTCCGTTGGTGAGTCCTAGCATGCGCTGGACACCTTTGATATAAATGAGCTTTCACTATTTTGTATTAGATATTTTATCTGATGTATCAGCCATTACAACTATTTCGTATTAGATATTTTATCTGATGTATCAGCCACGCAGTACATTTAGTAAGTTGATATGTAATTCAACCCGGATGCTATCACTTCCACGATCTTTGAAGATAAATGGAAATACATGCATTTGAAAAGATAATCTCCAATGCTGATAGCAAAGACTGCATAACTTCCTGTTGTCATGGGAAACTAATACTTTCTTTGATTCTGAGAAACTTGGTGTCATTATATCTGATTCATCTAAAACTAAAAGACAGGTGAAATACAAAACAAAACAAGAAATATTCCTTAAGCCATTTTAGCTGGGAAGTACCCACATTCAGCTCATAATAGTATATGTATGTGAGCTGCATTGGACTGATAAACTTGTTACCGATGCATATAGGTTCAGGTAACATCGACGAACATTACCAGTCAATGTGAAGAAAAACAATTAGCAATCAATAGAGAACTTTAGGTTGTCGCCGAGACAGAACGTGTTGTCAGATCTCATAAACAGTAAATACTAAGCTCAGCCGCCGGATTTCAAACAAAGTGTCTGGTTATATCTGTGCACATATAAATAACGGCTGTCATCAATCACTATGGCAGAATTCCGTGTTCGTTGATTTATTCGTAAGGAAACTGTCTTACAATGACTAATGGATGTGATAATATCGGATATACTATTTTATTCTGTTAACCTTTTCCCTCGTATAAACGCCTTTTCACGCCTTTGCAAACATAGTAAACCCAGATTAGACGGTTCCTATTGGAGCCGTCTGATCAGGGACTGCTCTGTTTACTTTTGACATTATAAAAGACCTGACTCTACAGTTGCTGAATATATAAAACAACCCTATGCGTATATGCCATTATAAAAAATATCAGCTAATAAATATTCATAATGTTAATATTTCTTACAATAATGTCGAACAGGGAAAGGGTTCAGCTATTAAATTCTTGGTTTAATACAGTGCATTCGGCACTGACCTAGAGTCCAAGATCATGATATATTTTAGTTACACTAGTACCTGTCTATAGCGAACACACCCAAGATGTCTAATTGTAGGTCTTAACCCATTCCCTCATAGACTATTTTTAAATCCAACCTCTTAGAATTAATCTACCGAAAAGGAGCATTAACTAGAGAAAAGGAAACTTTTAAAATGTTGTAGTTTAAATAGAAACCAATGTAATATATAGAGCATTTGCTCCTTAGGAGCAAATGCTCTATTTATCACAATGGTTTCGAAAAGTGGCTTTTACAGAGGCTAGAAAGGCGTATTTATGGATGAAAGGGTTAAAGGCAGTTGGTTACTTAATGCATGGCGAAAATTGTGCATATGGCTCATGTAGGAGCTTTCTACATAACTTTCGTCCTGCATTAAGCCACCATCTGCCTTTAAGGCCTAGAATTGAACTTGTTGAGCTGAATTTGGTTTAGAGTGCCATTTGTCTTTTATTACGGACAGAGGCAAACGTGATCAAATCAAAGCAGAATTAATATAAGTGTCTGCATATAGGCTAATGGTTTCAGGGTTACAGATAAATGTGCGTACCCAAATACTAAAATCGTTATTTCTCCACCGTCTCACAGAGACTAGTCTAAAGAGTGGTCATAGTATATGGTTTGTTTGAGAAATAAACCGAGTGTCATATATGCTGATGAGATATCGAGCTTGGTCCTATTGGTTTGCAAATGGTCGCGGATAGCCGGATAAGGGTTAAGACGAAAAGTCTGAACCCTTTACTACATAAATATGCCTTTATTCGCATTGCAAACAGAGTAGACCAAGATCAGACGGCTCTTATGGGAGTCGTCTGATCAGGGTCTGCTCCGTTTGCTTATGAAATGATAAAGATATATTTCTACCGAGTTTGTCATGATTAAAATGCCCTTGTCCATGATGCCGTTATAAAACAAATCAGTATAACAAACAGGCAACGCCTGATGAGACAGCGCATTGAAAGATTTACATTTTGCAAAACCTAAAGGTTGTTTTTTGTACAGCGGGACTCAATATATCTAAATCAGAGACATGCTCCTGTAGGGTCTGCTGTGTTTGCCTATAATATAATGTAGATCGGATTCTACAGTTCCTGGCATGGTCACATATTCCCATGTTCATAAGCCTTTCAAAACGCGTTTAGTTTATATTTATAAAGGCATTACTTCTCATATGAATATTCAACAAGTCAATGGTTAAATGTAGCCAGTACCAATCGCCTGTGATTCACAAAGAGCTATCAGCAGCAGCACGTTTTGGTGAGGAATTAAATCCTAGATGTTTAAGCATGTTGTATCTTCATGCGGACTTCTGCCAATAATTAGATCTATGCTGACACCAACTTTAAATAGTGCAAATTTTACTTTTGACCATTATGCCATTCAAGTGTGAAATTAATACTGATAACTACCCTATATTTACATTTTAAAATATGCACATTGTAGCCAAGACAATGTCAAGCATTTTGATACCAAATGTTTCTATATTGTTGTCTAAAACGTTTTGAAATACAGTAAAAACCCTCTAATACGACCATCAAAAAGGTGCATACTTCTGGGTGGCAGAAGTAGGTGGTTGCTTAATGCAGGACGAAAGTTATGCAGAAAGCTCCTATAGCAGTCACCTGATTATAAAGACAGATATGGTTATTCCTTAAGTGGTCGCATTAGAGGGGTTCTACTGTATTTTTATATACGAGTACTTCAAATGGTATCTACTGAGAGACTCAGAAAGATAATATACAGCAAAGTCTGATTATACGAACACTAAAATACGTATCATAATTTATGTGGCAGCTTAATGCGTGGTGAAGGTCATTACTATCACCAGGCATTAAGCAGCCAGTTTTACTGCCTAAAAGGGTCTAAACTCTTCTATACAAAAAATCGAATAATCGAGATTTTACTGTAATTGGTGTAAAGATGTTACTCATGTCATGACATTGATGTAACTCATATCATGACATTGACATCATACACGATGTTTGGCGTTTTTATTGCACTGTTACATTAAACATGCATTTAACGCCGATTTTGAACGTTAATCCGTATACTAATATCTCAAACCATCCTATAGTATTCGAATATGTCTGAAGTATATTTCTACGCCACAACGTTTTGTTAGTCTTGATAAAGTATACCAAATAAATTGGAACGACGTTCAAAAGGTCGGAATATTGAGAATAACGTAGTAGCATACTAATTATGAGCGACTTGAACAAATCGACCGGATTAACAAGATCCCAGAGCGGACATAGTTAATATTTAGAGCACGCAATCGAAATAAACACAGAACACGCATTATACTCAGTGGGTCTGTCAAAAAGAGTAGATTGGGCGAATCTACTTTTCATGACAAGGGTATATTATATAAGAAAGCGAACTTCAGTGTTGTTATATTTTCTTGTCCTTCGGGATCATTAGTTTTGATGTTATTAGTTTTGAAAAATGAATACTGCTTAAGCCGGTGCTAGGGGCGTGAGTAGTGTTGCACTTTTAATTACTACTCATTAACAGACTCGATAAAACCGAGTCTGCGATTTGCTCATTTTGCATTTCTACTTTTGCTTTCGAAGGATCTCCCATTTTCAGAATATATGTACTTCACAACAGCAGGTATTAAGTGATTGTGTGGCGACCGTAAAAAGTCGGCCCGTACTTCATTCTCAGTGTTGTTATATTTTCTGGTCCTTCGGGATCATTAGTTTTGCTGTTATTAGTTTTGAAAATTGAACACTGCTTTTAAGCCAGTGCTAGGGGGCGAGAGTAGTGTTGCACTTTTATTTACTACACATGAAAAGATTCAATAAAACCGAGTCTGCAACGTTCTCTTTTTGCATTTCTACTTTTGCTTTCAAAGGATCACCCATTTTCAGAATATACATGTATGTACTTCACAACAGCAGGTATTAAGTGCTTGTGTGGCGACCGTAAAAAGTCGGCCCGTACTTCATTCTCATTGTTGTTTCTGGTCCTTCGGGATCATTAGTTTTGATGTTATTAGTTTTGAAAATTGAATACTGCTTAAGCCGGTGCTAGGGGGCAAGAGAAGTGTTGCACTTTTAATTACTATTCATGAACAGATTCAATAAAACCGAGTCTACAATGCTCTCTTTTTGCATTTCTGCTTTTGCTTTCGAAGGATCTCCCATTTTCAGAATATCCATACATTTTATGAGATCTCAAAGTTTCTGTAGTTAACTGACCTTTCAAATTTCTATAGAGTCTTTAACAAATGCCACTGTCAACTGTTCGCCAATGACTATTGGCTCTTCTCACTGAGAAGAAAGATAACATAATTGGTGTTTGACAAAGATGTAACTCATGTCATGACATTGACATCATACACGGTGCTTTGCGGGTTTTTTTGTACTGTTACACTAAACGTGCATTTAACGCCGAGTTTGGTCTTTAATCCCAATACTAATAGCTCAAACCATCCTTTAGTATTCGAATATGTCAGAAGTATATTTCTAGGTCACAACGTTTTGTTTGTCTTGATAAAGTATACCAAATAAATTGGAACGAAGCCCAAAAGGCCGGAATATTTAGAATAACGAAGCAGCATACTAATTATGAGCGAATTGAACAAATCGACCGGATTAACAAGATCCCAGAGCGGACATAGTTAGTATTTAGAGCACGCCATCGAAAACACACAGAAAACGCATTATTCTCAGTGGGTTTGTCCAAAAGAGTAGATCGGGCGAGTCTACTTTTCATGACAAGGGCACATTCCATAAGGAAACGAACTTCATACGTTTTAGGAGATCTTCAAGTTTCTGTAGTTGACTGACCTGTATTTCCAATTCCAATATCGACTATTCGCCAATGGCAGCGAAAGAGTGAATCACTTATCCACAGACACCTGTTAATAAAATGAATTACCATACTACATCTGAAGCAAGATTAAGTCACACAAACATACCCTTTACCCCAGGAATACGCCGTTTGTCGGGGTTATTTCTTTCTTTTACTGCCATGACCCAATTTCAGTGAATGCTAGTGAATTAAGTATAACTAATTAAAATCACATTGCCAATCATAGCCGGCAGCATGGTCTAAGGGTTATAGCGATGAATTGTGAAACGTGAGTACGTGGGTTCGATCCTCGGTAGAAGCCCAAATATATTTTTTCTCTCATTTTTTAGCACCCTTACTTTACGTGCTTTTGCTTTAAACCATTTTGTACATAAAAATATAAGTCAATTGTTTGCATTTTGGCTTTGGTAAAGTTATTTAGCTTAGACCTTTTATTACTCGTGGTTTTGTTCACCATTGTACATGTAATCTTAAATGTATATCTTATACTAACCTGTTCTTAATTTGGGGACAATATAAGTGAAAAAGTTAATGGGCATTGAGTCGACCTATTCGAATAACGTCATGTAGACTGTAAGTATGGGAGTTTGTATGCATATTTAGCAGTAGTTATGTGAAGTGTTTGATGGAATTAGTGGTGAATTTCGTATGGTGCTAGAAGCTTTGTGATTTATCATAAATTAGTTTAACTTGTAAACATCACTTAATGTGATAATGGTTTCTACGTCAGCAAGTGAATAACATTGATCTTTGACGTAATGTGTATTATTGGTGTTATACACGGATATTATGAATCATTGCTCATTAAAACATTACCCCGTTTCTGTTATTTATTTATACATTACAGTAATGTTTTCCCAATGTATCTGTTAATTAAAAGTACTAAACAATATTGCTCCCTCATTTTCTTCTATCCTGCTTAAAGACATGTTAGGCAGCCATTTTACGCTTGCGTAAAACCTCGCTTGTTCTTTCTTACATGAATATTCAACGAGTAAAAGGATTAACATTGTATATACTTGTTCCCGTGTTTCGCTTTTTTCCAGTTTCAGTTTGAGATATATTTGCCTATTTTGTTAAAATGTGTGAACTCCCGAGGTCATATATAATTTGATTCGTGTTGGCAGGTAACTTGTAATATCAGAAAACGGTGATAACTTACACTGTATTTAAATGTTAGGTCAAATATTCTGAAAGAAAGTTATCTCTCATTGATTAACTTTTAGCCTGCTGTTGGCGGATGTCTGCTTACCTATACAAACTCATCTGGCGTCTCATCTGGATCCAAATTGTTTGCTACTCTGTTGCTGAACAGAAACGCAAGACAGATCAACTTACAACGGAAGAAGGTGACATTTTCAACTAACAAAAGATTGCTAAGCATGCTAAAGGTTAACATACCGTGCGGCAACATACCACTACTTTAGTTCCGCGTTAGAGATATACATGCTGAATCAGACTATTCTAGATAATCGTTTTAATCTTTTCCTTCATACAAACACTTTCACGCATCTGCAAACAGAGTCATCTGATCAGGATCTGCTCTGTTTGCTAATTGTATTTGGTAGATCTGTTTCTTTAGTTTCTAAAATAGCTACAATAGTCCACCTTCCATATTTTATAATAACTAATTTCTCTATGAATATTCAGTAGGTATTGAAATTTGGAATATACATAGATCAGGGAAAGTGTTAACGAGACTATATGCACTAATATTCACAAACTTTATTTCGTTTCTTTCGTTCAGTGATGTCAAAGATTCATTGTAAGATATATCTATAATTTCTTCATTTTTAATGATTTGCAACATGCTTTTAACTGTTCATCGTGAACCCTTTATTTCATAGCCCCTTCTTTTTACATCTTTGCAAATATAGTAGATCAGGCTTCTGTATGATCTGTCTGACCAGGGTCTGGTCTGTTTTCTAACAGGACTAATATTGATCCTGTTCCACGGATTCTGTTATGGCCAAAATGTATCTTGTTCATATTCAATTACAAAACAAAATCAGTTTATTGGGTTTATTTCTGACATGAACATCCATTAGGTAAGATGTTCAGTTTATTTTATTACAAACAAAAATGATAGATCGAGACATTGCGTTCTTTCGCTTTTAAATCAAACGACTGGGATATTTAATTATTCTAAACGAACGACAAACAAGATCAAGCAATGATAGGTGATGAATAAATACACCAACCCACAATCAGCCAGACACACTTACATAGATATTATCAGTACATCATTTTGAACATGATCAGCCCTTCTGATGGGTTTGCTGTTTAACTCTGTTTCTGATAGATACGCCATTTGACGCCTGTGCAAAAAGAGTAGACCCGGATCAGACAGCTCATGTAGCAGCCATCTGATCAGGTTCCACTTTGTTTGCTTATGTACTTGCATTTTATATGTAGACATTATTCTATAGTTTCTGTCCTTGCCATCTGTGGCTAGTGCAGGCACAAATAATGGATTCCGATACAGTTGCCTATGTTGCTTTATCCCTTTACCTCTTGAATTTTCATAATGGCTTTACATGGGTCCAGATAAGATGCTTAAATTAAAACAATTCAAGAATAACTTCTTTATTTCTCCATCGAACCATATGTTCGGACCACCTTTCAGAATCGTCTCGAAGTTTGGTGGAGAAATAATGATTTAAGTATTTGAGTACGCACATTTATCTATAGCTCTGGATTAGGTTCAATGGAATATTCGACCATGGCAGACACTGTAGAAGCATGTCTATATTGTTTCATAAGCAACCAGGGCAGTATCGGGTTAATGCGGGATGATAGTCACCCAGAAAGATCCTGTGGGAACGATGTTCGTGAAGTGCACCATGCATTAGCTGTTACCTGTCTTAACCCTTCGCTTGCTGAATTTTAAAATACATTTCTCCTTCATTACCCATGCCCTGTTGTATAATTACATATATATTCACTGTGTACAAGTATTTCGCTGTGCAATCACTGCTGTGGAGTGCACTGGTTGCACAATCAACTTGTAAATAGTGCAGACCCTGATGAGACATCTCCTGCAGGAGCTGTCTCATCTGGGTCTGCACTATTTACAGGTAGGTATATTGACGCGATTAGCAAGCGAAGGGTTAAAGACAGGCATTGGTACAAAATGGAATGTCCGGTATTGATTTTATAAATTGCATACGTTACAACGTAACGCTGTGGAGTGCACTGGTTGCACAATCAACTTGTAAATAGTGCAGACCCTGATGAGACATCTCCTGCAGGAGCTGTCTCATCTGGGTCTGCACTATTTACAGGTAGGTATATTGACGCGATTAGCAAGCGAAGGGTTAAAGACAGGCATTGGTACTAAATGGAATGTCCGGTATTGATTTTATAAATTGCATACGTTACAACGTCACCAATCATACATGATAGGTGGACAATTCATAAATGAATACAAATCATACATATACATGTATTAAACAATTAAACCATTATCCTTTATAAAAAGGTTTTATTGAGGTAGCACTTTATTCCAAGTACATTAATGTAAGAAATAATGATATCATGAATATTAAAATAAGTTAATTTGTATAATGACACATGAACACATGACTATTTGGCCAATGATGAAACTGTAGAATTATAATGTACATTATTTAATAATCAAACACAGCATACCCTGATCAGACGGCTCCTACACGAGCTGTCTGATTTTGGCATACTCTGTTTGCAAAGACGTATAAAAGGCATATTTATGGAGTATAGAGTGTCAACGTATGAAGTTTTGACAAACAACTCACTCGATTAGTCAAAATGACAGAATGGGCCCCAGCAAATGAGTGTATCAATATAGTTTACAATGCGTGACTTGAAGACCTTGTATGTTCCAGGGGAAAGTACATTGTATTTCCATTGATCTTTTAGAAATAACGTTAGTTTTAATCTGAAATATGCAATACCATTTACCGAATACGTATATCAAAATGGCAAAACTCATTTCAGTCAATGACATTCTGCTATCGCTGAAAGATTGATGTGCGATAAATTGCTGTAGACTTGATAGATCATATTTGTAAGGGCCATTCATCATCGTCAGAACTATTTCCAGTCTGTTAGCTTTAATAAACCGCTTGCATGGGAATTAGAGCTGCCAGCACAGCAAACTCTCGTTACATAAACTGTTGCTTTTACAGACAGTGTATCGACAGACGCCACTTGATATGTAGTGTGTACTTTTACTATTCTGCTGTGCAGCAATATTCCAAAGCACTGGCATAAATGCACGACTAGTGACGAAAAGAAAGTAAAATTACAGTATATGTTTAAAAAATATCTCAATTCAATATTCAAAAATGTTATTATCAAGAGACAAAGCATTTACTGTGGTTTGTATTTTGCAGCTAGAAAGGCGCTCTTAGTTTGGGACCTGAATCAAACCAACTGCTTTTTTATTTTCCAGTTTTAACAAATAAACGATTAATAATCACTCAGTGCACAGGCAACACAAACATGCATAAGTATGCGTCTTTAACAAATCAAGAGTTAACAATTAATTAATGCACAGGCAACACAAACGTGCATAAGTATGCGTCTTTAGCAAATAAAGAGTTAACAATTATTTAATTCACAGGCAGCACAAACATGCATATGTATGCGTCTTTAACAATTAAAGGGTTAATGATTAGTCAATGCACAGGCAACGCGAGCATGCATAAATACGTAAATGGTTAATAATCAGTTGATACAAAGTCCACATACCATTGTTCTTGTCATCATTATTTTGTTGTATCCTTGCTCACTTATTATGAAACGTTTTGCTTGAGTCTGAGTTTATTCGTATGTATCTGATTGGTACAATTTTGAGATAAACTCAAAAATGAACCAATGGGATATTTGAGAATAATTTGCACTTTAGACACAAACTCAAATGTTTGTAACATCGAAGCCATGTTACTCGAACGTGTGCCTCATTATCTAAGTGGTATACTACCATTTGCCTCCCAATCAAGATGTCGTGAGTTCGAATCGCAGCAGAGGCTCACGTTTCCCCATGTTGGATTAATTGTAATACAGTAAAGTTCCGCTTAACGACCGGTCCGAAAATACGACCAGTCCGAAAATACGACTACTTTTTAAAAGAACGGAATATTTTCCTTCATATTTTATTGCCCGTAGCGTCCGTTATTAAGACCGTCCCGCTATTACGTAATACGACCACTAATCCCAGAACAAAAGGACCACTTAGTGTTGTTTTAAGGTCCGATATTAAGGGCAGACACTCAGTGGAATTTCACACCTCGCCGGTGAAAAAACACATCAAAGTTTATGCAAACAATTATTTTACCGAAAGTTGACAAGAAAAATTCATTATGTTCTATCTATCTATCTATCTATCTATCTATCTATCTATCTATCTTGCCCATATTAAGGGTCTCAGTAATAAGACCAACTCGATATTCAGACCACTTTCTGTCAGTACCAGAGGTGGTCTTAATAGCGGATATGAATTATGAATTATGGCATAAGCAAACAGAGCAGACCCTGATCAGACGGCTCCTATAGGAGCCGTCGGTCTGGGTCTACTCTGTTTACAAATGCGAAACAAAGCGTGTATATGAAGGGAATGGTTTAACGTGTCGACCACTGTTCTGTGTGGCTTAATTGAAGGAAAATACTAGCATCGAAGTATTGTGAAAGGTTTGTCTTACTGGTCGCTGGTGTTATGACATGGCATTAGATATGCTTTCAACGCAGTTTTCAGTTAGTCTCCTCACATTTTGCTCAATTGTTTTCAATTACATGTTTTCATTCATTTCTACAAGCGAAAACTCAAATGAACATGTCGATTGAATTAAATAAAATTTATATGAGAGGGTACGTGTACTTTTTCGTCTTCAATTTGCTAGCATTGCTTTTGCGTGTTTTCATATTTTACGTGTACTGCATGTATGGAACAAAACTCGCAAAATATCGAAAGAACACTCTTTTGTCATAACAGTGTAGAATCACATTATACTATAAACCTTAAGTGTCGGTGTAGAATTGCGCCAGGTGTAGGCTGCACTTTCTTTGCTCTCATTGTTTTGAACTTTATCAGCAAATCTACTGCTGGTACAGATCTATAAATTGTCATGAAGTTGTATAAATGTGACAAGAGTGTATATATGTTGATTTTATGCGGGATTTTTATGTTGAATTTTGTTGATTTTAACTTAAAAGATATTGCTAAATATTCAATTGGTTTTAAATCAGAGTGTATTTTGCCCTCAGGAATGATGAGTGAGCGTATATCAAGGACTGTACAATACAATAGGTATGCACTATACAGTATCGGACAATCAGACACAATAACACCTAACCAAACTGTTATGGCAAGACTGAAACAGTTAGGTATTTTAAGGTATCGGGGTACCAGAGGGGGAAACAGTTCAGTAAGACGTATTTGGGATACAAATCAAGGGATTAATATCAACAACCTACAAACTTTGCCTGAAGTGATCCCCACCATTATAAATATACATGGCTCAAACACTTCACATCCATCCAAACGCAGATCTGTCAATCTGAACTTGGTGAAGATTAAGCGCTCAAGTTTAAATGTTGTGAAAGGCCAAACTAATGTAAAAGTTTGTTGCTTAAACCCAAGATCTGTAAAGAACAAAACTCTAGCTATATATGACTATATCATTTCAAACCATCTTGATATTCTTGCCGTGACGGAAACGTGGCTTGGAACATCCATTGACAAAACATGTATTAGTGAACTCGTCCCCTCTGGCTACCGGATCCAACATGTCCCTCGCTGTGGTAAACGCGGTGGTGGTGTAGCACTTATATACAAATCCTCTATAGATATCGATATAGTAGAATCAGGTACGAATAATAATTTTTCCAACTTTGAGTTCATAGACTGTAACATAACTATAAATGGCTACTCATTACGTCTAGCAGTGATATATAGACCACCACCAACACGAGAGAATGGCTTCAAAACTACTGACTTTCTTGAAAAAGAATGGCCTGTATTTCTTTCTAGATATGCCATTACAGACAAAAACATCATAATTGTTGGTGATTTAAATTTCCATTTAGATACTCCCACAGATAGAGATACTGCCCGATTTATTAGCTGTCTTGACTCATGTGGTATGAGGCAACTTGTCAGTGAACCCACACATGTTGGTGGACATACGCTAGATGTCGTGATCACTAGAGATACCGACAACATAGTTTCTAACGTAGAAGTAAGCGATCCCGGGTTCTCTGATAATTCTGGAAAATTGACACGTGATCATTTTGCAGTGACTTTCAGTGTCAAAGCAGCAAAACCTGCTCCCATTAGCAAGACTGTAGCTTTTCGTAGATTACGCTCTATAAATGTTGATGTCTTTAAAAACGATATCCAGACATCAAAAATTCTCAACCAGTCTTTAGAATGTACAGACCTTGACGACCTAGTTAACTTGTACACAGAGGAGATGTCAGCACTTATCAACAAGCATGCTCCACTCCGTACAAAAACTATTATACTAAGACCATCTTGTCAGTGGTTTCACGAGGATCTACACGCTGCTAAACATTTGAAACGTAAACTTGAACGGCAATGGCGTAAAACCAAATTAACAGTTCACCATGAAATCTACAGAAACCAATGTGCAAAGACCAATAAATTATTTAGTCAGGCTAGAGTCAATTATTATTCTGACAAAGTCAACTCTTGTGGACACGACCAGAAAAGTCTGTTTAAGGTGACTAAACATCTGTTAGGTTCTTCAAACGATATTGTTTTACCTTTCTTCAAATCGCCCAAGAAACTGGCAGAGGATTTTTCTGACTTTTTCACTAACAAAATAGAGGCCATTCGGTGTGACATATCTTCAAAAACGCAAACTGAGTGTGACTACCCGAATACTGAATCTGATACGGCTCCATTGAAAGAAAAATTCATTATGTTCTATCTATCTATCTATCTATCTATCTATCTATCTATCTATCTATCTTGCCCATATTAAGGGTCTCAGTAATAAGACCAACTCGATATTCAGACCACTTTCTGTCAGTACCAGAGGTGGTCTTAATAGCGGATATGAATTATGAATTATGGCATAAGCAAACAGAGCAGACCCTGATCAGACGGCTCCTATAGGAGCCGTCGGTCTGGGTCTACTCTGTTTACAAATGCGAAACAAAGCGTGTATATGAAGGGAATGGTTTAACGTGTCGACCACTGTTCTGTGTGGCTTAATCGAAGGAAAATACTAGCATCGAAGTATTGTGAAAGGTTTGTCTTACTGGTCGCTGGTGTTATGACATGGCATTAGATATGCTTTCAACGCAGTTTTCAGTTAGTCTCCTCACATTTTGCTCAATTGTTTTCAATTACATGTTTTCATTCATTTCTACAAGCGAAAACTCAAATGAACATGTCGATTGAATTAAATAAAATTTATATGAGAGGGTACGTGTACTTTTTCGTCTTCAATTTGCTAGCATTGCTTTTGCGTGTTTTCATATTTTACGTGTACTGCATGTATGGAACAAAACTCGCAAAATATCGAAAGAACACTCTTTTGTCATAACAGTGTAGAATCACATTATACTATAAACCTTAAGTGTCGGTGTAGAATTGCGCCAGGTGTAGGCTGCACTTTCTTTGCTCTCATTGTTTTGAACTTTATCAGCAAATCTACTGCTGGTACAGATCTATAAATTGTCATGAAGTTGTATAAATGTGACAAGAGTGTATATATGTTGATTTTATGCGGGATTTTTATGTTGAATTTTGTTGATTTTAACTTAAAAGATATTGCTAAATATTCAATTGGTTTTAAATCAGAGTGTATTTTGCCCTCAGGAATGATGAGTGAGCGTATATCAAGGACTGTACAATACAATAGGTATGCACTATACAGTATCGGACAATCAGACACAATAACACCTAACCAAACTGTTATGGCAAGACTGAAACAGTTAGGTATTTTAAGGTATCGGGGTACCAGAGGGGGAAACAGTTCAGTAAGACGTATTTGGGATACAAATCAAGGGATTAATATCAACAACCTACAAACTTTGCCTGAAGTGATCCCCACCATTATAAATATACATGGCTCAAACACTTCACATCCATCCAAACGCAGATCTGTCAATCTGAACTTGGTGAAGATTAAGCGCTCAAGTTTAAATGTTGTGAAAGGCCAAACTAATGTAAAAGTTTGTTGCTTAAACCCAAGATCTGTAAAGAACAAAACTCTAGCTATATATGACTATATCATTTCAAACCATCTTGATATTCTTGCCGTGACGGAAACGTGGCTTGGAACATCCATTGACAAAACATGTATTAGTGAACTCGTCCCCTCTGGCTACCGGATCCAACATGTCCCTCGCTGTGGTAAACGCGGTGGTGGTGTAGCACTTATATACAAATCCTCTATAGATATCGATATAGTAGAATCAGGTACGAATAATAATTTTTCCAACTTTGAGTTCATAGACTGTAACATAACTATAAATGGCTACTCATTACGTCTAGCAGTGATATATAGACCACCACCAACACGAGAGAATGGCTTCAAAACTACTGACTTTCTTGAAAAAGAATGGCCTGTATTTCTTTCTAGATATGCCATTACAGACAAAAACATCATAATTGTTGGTGATTTAAATTTCCATTTAGATACTCCCACAGATAGAGATACTGCCCGATTTATTAGCTGTCTTGACTCATGTGGTATGAGGCAACTTGTCAGTGAACCCACACATGTTGGTGGACATACGCTAGATGTCGTGATCACTAGAGATACCGACAACATAGTTTCTAACGTAGAAGTAAGCGATCCCGGGTTCTCTGATAATTCTGGAAAATTGACACGTGATCATTTTGCAGTGACTTTCAGTGTCAAAGCAGCAAAACCTGCTCCCATTAGCAAGACTGTAGCTTTTCGTAGATTACGCTCTATAAATGTTGATGTCTTTAAAAACGATATCCAGACATCAAAAATTCTCAACCAGTCTTTAGAATGTACAGACCTTGACGACCTAGTTAACTTGTACACAGAGGAGATGTCAGCACTTATCAACAAGCATGCTCCACTCCGTACAAAAACTATTATACTAAGACCATCTTGTCAGTGGTTTCACGAGGATCTACACGCTGCTAAACATTTGAAACGTAAACTTGAACGGCAATGGCGTAAAACCAAATTAACAGTTCACCATGAAATCTACAGAAACCAATGTGCAAAGACCAATAAATTATTTAGTCAGGCTAGAGTCAATTATTATTCTGACAAAGTCAACTCTTGTGGACACGACCAGAAAAGTCTGTTTAAGGTGACTAAACATCTGTTAGGTTCTTCAAACGATATTGTTTTACCTTTCTTCAAATCGCCCAAGAAACTGGCAGAGGATTTTTCTGACTTTTTCACTAACAAAATAGAGGCCATTCGGTGTGACATATCTTCAAAAACGCAAACTGAGTGTGACTACCCGAATACTGAATCTGATACGGCTCCATTGAAAAATGCATCTTCAAAAAAGCAAGTGGAGCATGATTACGCGAATATTGAACCTGTTACGGTTCCAGTAGAACATCTGACAACATTTACTCCTGCTACATCAAAGGAGGTGAAACAAATCATATTACAGTCCCCAAATAAATCCTGTGAATTAGACCCGATACCAACATGGTTATTAAAATTATGTCTCGATGAACTTTTACCAGTTTTAATGAAAATTATCAACCTGTCTCTTGAATCAGCATATGTACCAAAGGCATTTAAGATCTCACATGTCAGACCTCTCATGAAAAAGCCAAATCTGGATCGAAACTCTTTTAAAAATTACAGACCTGTGTCAAATCTCCCATTTATCTCAAAGATCTTGGAGAAGGTAGTGGATAAACGTGTTGAACAACACTTGTCAATAAACAATCTTCATGAGGAACATCAGTCGGCATATAGAAAGTTTCACTCAACTGAAACTGCTCTACTCAAGGTCCAAAGCGATATTCTAGAGTCACTAGACCAAAACAAGGTTACTGTCCTCGTATTACTGGACCTCTCCGCTGCATTCGACACTATTGATCACAGCACACTGCTTGAACGTCTAGAACTTGACTTTGGAATAGGTGGTACACCGCTTGCATGGATGACATCCTATCTCACCGATCGCTATCAAACTGTGTGCATTGACAAAGAACTCTCTGAGCCAGTTCTCATGAAATACAGTATACCACAGGGATCAGTGTTAGGGCCAAACAACTATATTATGTATACAAAACCCATAGGCGCAATTTGTAGAAACCATGGACTTAATCATCATTTTTATGCAGACGACTCACAGCTATATATATCATTTGAACCCATTGACACTACTACACAAATGGAAGTTATAAGGCGAGTGGAAGCCTGTCTAAACGATGTTGTCTCCTGGATGCACCAAAATATGCTAAAACTAAATGCAGATAAAACAGAACTTATACTGTTTAACTCCAAACGTAATGCAGAACGTGTATCAAACATAGAAATCAAAGTTGAACATACTGAGATAAAACCATCAACGTGGGTTCGAAACTTAGGAGCATTCCTCGATTCCAACATGAACATGGAACAACAGGTGAATTATGTTTGTAGGTCTTGTTATGCCCAGCTACGACAAATAGGCCATATCAGAAAATATCTTACTATTGATGCTACGAAAACCCTAGTAAATTCTCTTGTTACATCCAGACTCGACTATTGTAACTCCCTGCTTTGTGGTTTACCAAAGACAACTTTGAACAAACTGCAGACTGTCCAAAATGTTGCAGCTCGTATCATTACCAGGACATCTCGTTTTGACCACATAACACCAGTGTTAAAGGAACTTCACTGGCTCCCAGTGGAACACCGGATTGACTTTAAACTTTTGACTCACACCTATAAAGCATTGAATGACAAATCTCCAAGTTACATCACAAACATGTTAAAGATATATAAACCACAGCGTGATTTAAGATCAAAAAGTGACTTTATGGCCCTCGTGATACCAAGATCCCGTACAGTTACCTATGGTGATCGTAGCTTCGCAAAGGCGGCTCCTAAATTGTGGAATGAACTACCGGTGGGAATACGGAAGTCAGCTTCACTTGAGTGTTTTAAAAGAAATCTTAAAACTCATTTCTTTTTAAAGATATATGGTGGCTGATGTATATCTTAAATCCAAATAGCTGTTGCATGTTTTAATTCAGCTACACCTGAATCTTTTAAAAGATCTCGTAAAATCGTTCCTTTTTAAAGTATTATGGTGGCTGATATGTATTTTAAGCCCAAACAGCGTTTGCATGTTTTAACTATAGAATTAGCATGCCATCAACATTGCTTTATTCTCTTATCATAATTGTATTATACCTTACTAGGCATATGGATTTTAAATTTTGAGTTATGCGATGTTCTTTTTATACCTTAGAAATACACTGTAAATGTTTTTGTTTTGTTTATTATGTTTTTATTTCTATTGCATATCTTATATTTTCTTTAATTTCTGCTTTAGTATGTATACATGTTTTAATTGTGAAGCACTTTTGAACGTATTTAGATATGAAAAGGGTGCTATATAAATATGGTATAATAATAATAATAATAATTAAGCAAATAAAGCAGCCCATGATCAGACAGTTCCTACAAGAGCTGTCTGATATGGGTCTATTCAGTAACTGAATTGCGAATCCTAATGTTTATGTTTCGACGAAAACGTTAAAAGCTTATTAAAGCGATGTTTTCGTTACTTGTTTTATTTGCACTATGCAATAGAGTATTGCCAAAGCGACCACGTGATTTATTAACATGGACTATTATAAAAGCAGGCGCGGTTGTTTAACACAGGGTACATTGTATACACGAAACAGTATACTACTATAATATTTAAAGTGGTCTAGCTAGCGATACCTTACTGTCAGTGTATAATATTTTGACATACGAAAAATATTGGCAAAACATATTGAATCCCGTTTTTTCTCTTTTTGATATCGACGTTATTAACAGACGTGAAAAGAGACAAATGCATTTCCAATGGCTTACAAGCAGTGTAGACCCAAAATCCCAAAAGACACCGGTTCAAGTTAACAGGGTTTTTTTCAAGTTGGACAACAATCCACTTTTTATGCTAATAATCTCGAATACTATCAGCCTTCGTTACTTTTCGTCTTGACTTAGTCCATACACTTGCTGAAACTCTCGGCAGTGTGACAAGGTTGCCATAAAATGTACAAACCGTATGGATACAGCAGTACATCTCTAAAGCGACACAATAATGATCAGAATAAAACACAGGGGGTCTGCGAGCATGTGGTTGCTTAATGCAAGACGAAAGTAATGTAGAAGCACCTTTCGTCCTGCATTAACCAGTCCGTTCATATAAACGCATTTCACGCATTTGCAAACAGAGTAATCCCATACCAGACGGCTCCTATAGGACCAGGGTCAGCTCTGTTTGCTAGTGGAATTTGATAGATATGTTCCTTTATTTTCTACAATGGCTACATTGTTACGCCTTCCAAAGTTCATGCTAACTATTTTGTCCATGAATATTCAGTAGGTATTGAAAATAGGACTAGATATAGAACAGGGGAAATGTTAATCTACCACCTATGGGTTGGTTTGTGGGGGGGGGGGGTAAAAAATCAGAACTGGACGTCGCTGCAGACAATGTTTTTATTGTTTTAGTTTCTATGTTTAATAACGCGGTAGACATTTTATTGTAGTTCCCATGTAATAAATTGAACGTGCAAGGTTTCATTCCGACACTCCGACAAATTGACTTGACTAGTTTAACCCTTTCCATGTTCTGTTTTTATTAAAAATTTAAATACCTACTGAATATCCATGGACAAAATGGTTATGATGAAATATGGAAGGAGGAACAGTGTAGCCATTCTAGAAAGTAAAGAAACAGAACTATATTAAATATCAAAGTATATTATCAAACAAAGCAGACCCTGGTCTGACGGATCCTATAGGAAATAATTATCAAACGACCTGAATGGCATTTTCAATTAGACTGAATCCAGATTTGACGCAGAATGACGTGGTGCCGTATCGAGATCCAAGCTGTGTGATACACGTTCAATGGTTTATCAAACGTTTGCACGAATCGGAAGTAAGTAAGAATTGACTGCAACACATCTGATTTTTATGAAACAATTTTTTCAACCTGATGTAATTTTAAAAAATTACATAGCTTTCAGTCAATAAACAATTTCTGTTTGTGTATTTACTGGAGCGCCATGACTATTTTGAACAAATATTCAGTTTGAACCCCTCGGCGACGTCGGCTTAGCTTAAACTTACTATTGTAATGAATATTAATTAGCTGAATTTTTATAATCACTTATGAACACAGGAAATTTTAGCCATGACAGGAACTGTAGAATAAGGTCTTAATCATTTCATAAGCAAACAGAGTAATCGTTGATCAGATGGCTCCTAGTGGAACCATCTGATCCAGGTCTGCTCTCTTTGCATAAGTGTCAAAAAGTGTATCTGTGGAGTAAATGGTTAGGTCTGTCCGGTTTGTCGAAATTAGAAGAGACTTGGCGATTGACAAGTGTTAGATATGTGACACATTTTGTCTGGTCATCTAACTTGCCACAGTTACTTTTCGTTCCCCTAAAACAGGAAAAATAAACATTTCAGAGACTAAACGTTAAGCCAAGATGACGTCGCTTTCTCTTTTCGTTTAGAATAAGGTTACTCCGACAAGTTTTACAAACTAACCCTATAATTGGAACTGACAGAAAATAGCCTTTCTTGCTGCACCCATACCGTATGCCAGTTTAACACCTCTTTTAACCCGTTCAACTCTTAATTTCCAGAATGGAATACTAGTAGTCCGTCGGTGTTAAACCCATTCCCTTGTGTTATTTTTAGATCATACATTTTTGAATTAACTCTACCGAAAAGTAGCATTTTCTAGAGAAAAGGAACATTTTAGAAAATTGTAGTTTCGAAACCATTGTGATAAAAAGAACATTTGCTCCTATGGAACAAATGCTCTATTTATCACAATGGTTTCAGAAAGCGACTTTTACAGAGTCGTCAAAAGGCGTCAATATGGGGGAATGGGTTAACTTACAGTCCACTCAGTATGAAAGGCTTACGCTTACTAAAGCATTTCGAATGACAAACAGTGAAGACCCTGAGCAGAGGGCTCCTCTGGGAGCCCTTTGATCTGGGTCTACACTGTTTGCAATTGACAGTGCATGCATATCCCACATTCAAAGGGTTAAAACAGTGACATGTTCTTAGGCACGTCTGGTGACACGCCAGGCAACTGTATAGCAATATAATTGTGGCCGTTTCAATGTCAATGTTGATTACCATGTAAAACTTCGTAACCCTTTGTAACTTAAAATGACAGTTCTACCATAAATATCCTCTATCGATTTGACTCGCAATTACAAACAGCTTGGATCCAGATAAGACACCGAGTAACTCGGCGTCTCGTCAGAATCAAAGCTGTTTGATACTCGGTCAGTAGTTTCGTGCAAGCTTGAAGGAATGATAGTTCAACAGTTGATCCTTTATGCAATAAATTACTGTAGTTGAAAATTAGTTTTCATTTCCCCCCATTTCATTTACAAGACCGACTTAAATTAAATGGCCTTGAAAACAGTTTGGGCCCATATCAAATCAGTATATAATAATAATTTACCGAGGTTCGCCCTTTTAGGTGCCGTCTGAACAGTAACTGATCAGATAGCTCTTACAGGAGCTGTCAGATATGGGTCTATCCTATTTGCAAAGGAGTAGAAAGGCGTTTAATGAAATAGGGTTAAAGAAGGGTAAACTCATTTAGAAATGTGCAAGAGGAACTATCTGCATGACGTCCACCCTGCACTAAGCTGCCACATGTTTTACAGACCAATAATGATACAGTAAAAATCCGATACTACGAACACTCAAATGCGTAACATTATTGATCTTTAACACAGGTGGCAGCATTAAGCTTCTCTAGGAGCTTTCTGCATGACTTCCACCCTGCATTTAACAGCCATCTGCGTACAAAGACATAAATTCTTCATTACTAAACTTTCGTAGCATCGAGTCTTTACTGTACTTATTTCAGTATTCGGATTTGCGAGGTTTTACTGTAGGCCAAGACATAGCATTGACCTTACGTTCAATAAGTCGACGAGACTGTATAACAAATGGATGAAGGAACACAAAATGAATTATTAGCGACAGTTAAAAGATTGGGTTTGGCTAATTTAATCCCAAGAGAACGAATTCATAAAGAATGTATGTAATATCATAATATAGACAGGCACTGGTCTTACATCAGATAAAACTAGGCTCAATATATTTTAGCTCCACCATGCTAAAACCATACGCCTACTCAAACTCCGATATGGTTTTTAACTTACGTTCGATTCATTTAGGCTTTTGAGAAACTCCTGACCCGATGGTAAACAGTTTGGATCCTGGTGTGTGTTAACCCTTCGCTTGCTGAGTTTTAAAATACGTTTCTTCTTCTTTACTCATGCCCTGTTGTATAATTACATATATCTTCACTGTGTACAAGTATTTCGCTGTGCAATCAATGATGTGGAGTGCACTGGTTGCACAATCAACTGGTAAATAGTGCAGACCCTGATGAGACAGCTCCTGCAGGAGCTGTCTCATCTGGGTCTTCACTATTTACAGGTAGGTATATTGACGTGAATAGCAAGCGAAGGGTTTAACAGGTGTCTCGTTTGGATCAAGGCTGTTTGTAATGGCAGTCAGGTCGCGCTTAGCATGGGGATTAACATTTTCAATGCTGGAAACGGATTAACTGACAATTGCAAACAGTGTAGATTCATATCAGGGGGTCATATAGGAGCCCTCTGATCAGGGTCTGCACTGTTTGTAATTTAAAATGATATCGCAAATTATTTTCATACTTATTGGGCTGTTATCGTTAACCCTTTCAACCCTGAAGTTTCAAATTGGACTAGTCCATTTAAAAATCGAATGCCTGCTTTAAAGTAGGATCGAAACTTCTAGATTACTCTGGTCCTATCTTACTGTGTTGCATGTTATATGTCCATTGTCTAGACAGGTGGTAGCCCAAGCCATGTGGATATGATGCGGAAAGGTCCTAAAGGAACCTTCTGTATTAGTGATGTACATTAAAAAATAAATCTATGAACCGGAAATTTAGTAAAGAAGAATTAATATATTTTTATTTTAGGCATGTAGCTGGTTAATTCAGGATGAAGGAGCTTTCTGCATGACTTTCCCCCTGCATTAAGCTGCCATCTGTCTTACAGACGGATGTGGATACTATTTCTACTGTACTGCATAAGCACATTGTCTAAGTATCCTGGCTGAAATACAGTAAACCTCTCTATAACGGCCACTAAATTGTGTTAATTAGTTGGTATTTAGGGCAGATGGCAGCTTACAGCAAGATGAAAGTAAAACAGAACGCTCCTATAGGAGCGCTCTGTTTTACTTTCACCTTGCTTTAAGCAGCCACCTGCCTTTAACCCAAATTGCTTAATGAAATTTAGTGGCCGTAATAGAGAGGTTTTACTGTATGTATCATGCACCATATTCATCTGAAGGGATATTTCTGCAATGATTCTCTTGTCGGCATGACGTTTGGGGCACTGTATCAGATAATACGGTATCACATAATATAAGCTGTCCTCAATATGCATTCATACATTCATTCGTCTTATGGTGGTAGAAATGATGACATACGAATATTGATAGCATGAATTTATAATGGCAAATGAGCACAGAAAAGCTTAGCCATGGTAACAAGTGTTGAATATCAGATCTATATTATTCCATAAGCAAACAGAACAAGCCTTATCAAGCAGCTCCTACAGGATATGTCTTGAGTTATGTCTACTCTGTTTGCAAAAGGCGGCTACCCTTTCCTTCATATAAACGCTTTCACACGCATTTGCAAACAGGTTAGACCCAGATCAGAAGGCTCCTATAGGAGCCGTCTGGTCAGGCTCTACTCTGTTTGCCAATGGAATTTGATAGATCTGATTTTTAATTTCTAAAATGGCTACAGTGTTCCACCTTCGATATTTCACTATAGGCCTGTAAGTATTTTCTTCATGAATATTCAGCAGGATCTATTGAAATGTTAAACAAACGTAGAGCAGGAAAACTGTTAGAACTATTTTTGCTAAGTTTCTAAAGGGGCTGCTGACCGAATGCCAAATTAATGCAAATAACTCGACGTCTGACCAAGATACAATCTGTTTGAAAATGTCGGGAAAAGGCGATAACAGTAAATCCTCGATTATTCGAACTTTCTGTATAGAAGAATTTAGACCCTTTTAGGCAAGTGACTGCTTAATGCATGTTGAAAATCATGCAGAAATCCCATAGAGAAACTTTCTGTGGAGTGTTCTGCATGACCTGCACCATGCATTAAGCTGTCATCTGTCTTACAGATCGATAATGATACGTATTTTAGTGTTGGAATAATCGAGATTTTTACTGTATTCGAATAGTGGTCAATATTTTAGTTTAGCAGACATGTTTATTGAGATACATTGTATTTGTAAGCTGGTCAATACCTGTAGTGTTTTCTCCCTTCACAGGGAGTATCAAATGAGCGAAAAGGACAAAGACAAGGAGACCTGTTGTATGAATGTCAATAAATATTATCATTTACCAAGCCAGTTAATGAGCCCTGATACAATAGAACAAGCCACTTTACTGTTGTTTTATTGTAAAATAGAACAACGCCTTGTGAAAAACGTCAGCTGGAAATCGATGGTTTTTAGGCCTTGGTCTACTTTCATCTCCGATGTTAACTCTTTCCCTGCCAAATATATTCGTCTGCAAAATCTGTTGTCTGCTACAATTTTCGTTTCTTTAATTATCTCATTTTTTTTACAAAAAAGCAACAAAATTACCACAGTAAGAAACAGTTACTCGGCTAAACCTGTTCGGTTACTCGGAGTCTTATCTGGATCAAACTATTTGTATAGGTAATCACAGAGGGGATGGTAGCAGTGAAACAGAATGTAACATAGATTCGTCTTCTGTGAACTAAATGTATACAATATGATGTGTCTCATTCAAAAATGCGGTATAACTGCATAGTAAACGAGGTAGACACTGGACATCCACTGATAATTGGCACTGGTGGATGCCAAACGAGGTAGACGCGGGACTTCCTCTGATGACCGGTATTACCGCATGGCAAACGAGATAAACACGGAACTTCCTTTAATGACCGGTATTACTGCATGGAAAACGAGGTATGCACGGGAACTCATTCGATGACCGGTATTACCTTATGGCAAACGAGGTAGACACGGGACTTCCCTTTAATGACCGGTATTACTGCATGGCAAACGAGGTAGACACAGGAACTCCTTTGATGTCCGGTATTACCGCATGGCAAACAAAGTGGACACGGGACTTCCACTGATGACCGGTATCACCACATGGCAAACGAGGTAGACACGGGACTTCCTTTGTTGCCCGGTATTACCGCATAGCAAACGAAGTAGACACGGGACTTCCGGTATTACTGCATGACAAACAAGTCAAACCCTGGCTTCCCAGTGATAACCGGTATTACTGCATAATAAACAATGTAGATCCTGGACTTCCAATGATAACCGATGTTACTGCATAGTAAACGAGGTAAACCCTGTACTTCTACTGTTGAACGATATTACTGAACAGCAAAATAAGTAGACCCTGACATCCACTGTTAATCGGTATAGCTATATGGTAAACACAGTACACTGTGGAATTCCTCTGATAATCGTTATAAATGCATAGCAAACGATGTAGACCCAGATCAACCGCCAAGTTTTGTATACGACACTCGGAATAGTTTCTGTAAAGTTATTTCGAAGATCCAAATCAAGCAGACATTATTTTCACAGCGGGTGAAATTTAGTGCATAAGAAACATCATATCAAACTTTAATTAACCTTTCCCTTATGTAAGCGCATTTTAACGCATCTGCAAACATGGTAGACCCAGATCAGACTGCTCCTATAGGAGCCGTCTGATCAGGGTCTGCTCTGTTTGCGTATGGTGTAATATAGATCTGATTGTACAGCTTCTGTCTGAGCCAAAATGTCATGTGTTCATATGCTATTATAAAAAGTAATCTTATTAATATTCATGACGTCTTTATTTCCTACATGAATATTCATCAGGGAAAGGGTTAAGTCTGATTGTTTTCCTTTTCACGCCTTTCCAAACGGAATAGACAATGAGCAGATGGCACCTGTAGGGGTAGACAATGAGCAGATGGCACCTGTAGGGGTAGACAATGATCAGACAATGATCAGATGGCACCTGTAGGGGTAGACAATGAGCAGATGGCACCTGTAGGGGTAGACAATGAGCAGATGGCACCTGTAGGGGTATACAATGAGCAGATGGCACCTGTCGTGGTAGACAATGAGCAGGTGGCACCTGTAGGGGTAGACAATGAGCAGATTGCACCTGTAGGGGCAGGGGTAGACAATGATCAGATGGCACCTGTAGGGGTAGACAATGAGCAGATGGCACCTGTAGGGGTATACAATGAGCAGATGGCAACTATAGAGGTAGACAATGATCAAATGGCACCTGTAGGGGTATACAATGATCAGATGGCACATGTAGGGGTAGACAATGAGCAGATGGCAGCTATAGAGGTAGACAATGATCAGATGGCATCTATAGGTGTAGACAATGAGCAGATGGCACCTGTAGGGGTAGACAATGATCAGGTGGCACCTATAGGGGTAGACAATGATCAGATGGCACCTGTAGGGATAGACAATGATCAGATGGCACCTGTAGGGGTAGACAATGATTATATGGCACCTGTAGGGGTATACAATGATCAGATGGCACCTGTATGGGTAGACAATGATCAGATGGCACCTGTAGGAGTATACAATGATCAGATGGCACCTGAAGGGGTAGACAATGATCAGATGGCACCTGTAAGAGTATACAATGATCAGATGGCACCTGTAGGGGTAGACAATGATCAGATGGCACCTGTAGGGATCGTCGGGTCAGGCTCTACTCTGCTTGCATATGCAATCATAGTAGATATAACTCTGCAGTCTCTACTAGTACCAAACATGCATACATACGTATGCCATTATGAGAATCAACCTAATAAATATTCACGACGTCATCATTTTTACGTGAATACTCAACGGGGAAATAGTTAGATTAATACTATGACCAGTGTATACCAGCAGGCCTACGGTTTACATAGTACCCACCAAAACGTCCGTCTGTTTCTGGATTAATGAAATATTTAAATGCTTCTAACTCTAACATTTCGACCCTATTGATAAGGTGTGCATTGATTACATTCACAAACCATACCCTTTCATACTGAATGGTCTCTATCATTAAACAAAGATGGAACATTCTACTTTGAAAAAGTCAGCATTCAAAGGATTAATTATAATATAAACACGTAAGACGGATATAACACGTAAAACGTTGATTTCCCAAGAGGCAAGAGTTCAGTGAATTCTGGGAGATCATTCAACTCTTTGTTATACTTAACCTTTGACCTGCAACGGACGAGTTTTTTAGATTACCTTTGAAAACAGCTCGGGTCCAAACGAGACGCCGAGAAACTCGGCGTGTCAACCGGATCCAAGCTGCTTCCATTCTGATATTGGTTGAAGAAAAAGTTAGTGTGACTTATATTTTAAGGTATGAAGCAGAATAAGATTTTAGCTGACGAATCTTCACTCAGTCGGCTAAGAGTCAAGTTACGCATATTCTTTAGAAGAAACCGGTGATAAGGAAAATAAGAGGGTTTCTTTTAAACCCTCAAATCTACTCGTTTAACATAAAGTAAATGTTATTCTATCCCTTCTGAGATGTTTTCAATCAGATGCCATAAGGGCATGTCCTAGGTAAATAATTTGATGTTTGACGGGATTCTCTCAGTAAATTGGATTCCATTGTGGAAATGACCGTATATGGCACTAGTATCGCTTGTGTAACAGATACAATAGATACCAAGTTTCACAAAAACAAATCAAACCCCGTGGATAAGAATGACAAAAAGCGCTACTTCGAAACCAAGTGGTTCGTTCATCATATACAGAAATATCAAAGCATAATTTTTGGAATGAGCGATTTAACCTTCAGGACGACGTGGGCGTATTTGTTATAACTTTGCAAGCTTGCACTTTGAATCTAGATGAGACGCTCGGTAATTCGGAGTCTCATCAGGATCCACACAGGTTGAGACTCACACTAAATAGCTTATGACACAGGCCAGGGTACAGGTTGATATCCACACTAAATAGCTTATGACACAGGCCAGGGTACAGGTTGACACCCACACTAAATAGCTTATGACACAGGCCAGGGTACAGGTTGACATCCACACTAAATAGCTTATGACACAGGCCAGGGTACAGGTTGACACCCACACTAAATAGCTTATGACACAGGCCAGGGTACAGGTTGACACCCACACTAAATAGCTTATGACACAGGCCAGGGTACAGGTTGACACCCACACTAAATAGCTTATGACACAGGCCAGGGTATTGGTTTTGTGGTTGGTAATAAACACTTGAATGAAGCCAGAGCAACAGATAAAGGTGCGTCTCTAATACTAAAATCCTTATTTCTCCATCAAACCCTGTGTTGCGACAACTCTTTAGCAAAGTCTCTTCGAGACAATTCTAAAGAGTGGTCACATCATATGATTTCGTGGAGAAATAAAGAAGTTATTTGTGAAAATGTTTTAATTTACCCATCTTATCCGGACCTCTGGAAACATGTATTAAATCATGGATAACATCACTGCAGCCGATATCGCCAGTCATAAACTATGTCACCAAACACCAGAGCAACGAGAATTTAAACTATTTAACCCATTCCCTCAAAGGCTATTTTTAGATCCAACCTCTTTGAATAAATCTACCGAAAAGAAGCATAAACTATAGAGAAAAGGAAACTTTTAGAATTGTGTAGTTCTGAAAGCATTGTGATAAATAGAGCATTTGCTCCTTAGGAGTAAATGCTCTATTCATCACACTGGTTTCAAAAAGTGACTTTTACAGAGACGTAGCGTATGTATGGAGGAAAGGTTAAGCTGTCTATCGCTGTTACTTTCTCCTCCTAGAATCTAAGATTTGACAATGTAAGGGCAATTCCAGTCCGGCACTTGTCTCCACCCTCCCCACTGCCATTAAATGTAGCGTACATCCGCGGTAAACGTCACCCATTTCCAACTAGCAAGCACACAGCCGTTTGCTTACTCAAGCAATGTCTTCTAGCACTTAAACCACGTCGCCAAAAGAGTTAGCTCCCTGACAAGGTGAGTTACTCAACCTTTCACCCATAGACTGTAAACTAAATATTTGTATTTTGAACCCTCCCCTCCATGCACAGTTATGTAAAAAAATAATAACATCGTGAATATTGATAATATTAATCGTTATAATAGCACATGGACACATGGTTTTTGGCCAGGGCAGAAACTGTAGAATCGTAAAAGCAAAAAGAGCAGACCCTCGTCTGACGGCTCCTACGGGAGCCGTCTGATCTGGGTCTACTCTGTTTGCAAAGGCGTATAATGGCGTACGAGAAAGTAGTAAAAGATAGGTTGCAGCTGAATGCAGAAACGTTCTGCATTACGTCCGTCCTTCATTGACCCTTTCCCTTATGTAAGCGCATTTTGATGCATCTGCAAATAGAGTAGACCCAGATCAGACGGCTCCTATAGGAGCCGTCTGATCAGGGTCTGCTCTGTTTGCTTATGGTGTAATATAGATCTGATTCTACAGCTTCTGCAATTTCTTGGTGTTATGTACTGTTTTCGTTTTAAGATGATAAACTATTCTAAAAGAATACTGTTTTACATATTTTAAACATTTCGTTATTGTGTTATCGAATATTAGTACTGTTCGATGTCATTAATGCACATAAATGATGTAAAACTGCATTTTGTTCACTTTCCATACAAACAACTTCCCCATTCAATTCACGATGATCCATATGGGAAAGAAATTTAGTCAAATTGGGAGGGATTTGAAATGCAATAAAATCCTTCTAAACCTGGCGCTCAAATTAGTGTCAATACTGTTGTTTAAGGCAGGTGGCAATGTAATGCAGAACAAATCAGGTGGCAGCTTGATGCAGGGCGAACGTCATGCAGAAAGCTCCCAGATTCGATTATCTATTACAATTTTTCATAATATTGATTGCTAGAGATATTTCCATTGTGTGATTGCTAGAGATATCTCCATTAGACTTTAGTCCGGACTGCGGAATGGGCTTTCCGTAAAATATGTCGACCATTGTGCCCGTCCGTCAATCTGTCAGTTATTCCTCCTTGCGAAATTCAGTTAAGTACCACAGGCTGTTTCGACCTCTGTCGGTAATAATAAGAATAAAAGCAAGCTCAAAATAGAGAATTTCTGTTATTATAAAGTTGTTGCGAATAATGAGAAGTGTCTAACAAATTATAGAATAAAAGAAAGAATAATACGTTTCACGATTAGCATCATTTTATAATAGCACATTGTCACGGGAATGTTTGGCTATTACATAACTATAGACACTTATCAATAGTATTCCATAAGCAAATAAAGCAGACCCCTGCCAAAGGTGCCCGACGCATGCTTGGACTCACCCACGCCCCCCCCCCCCCCAAAAAAAAAAGAAAGACAGAAAATGTGATCGTAAGTATGTAAAACTAGCCTAAAACTATCTATTTGAACCTTAAACCACTCCGAAAAACAAGAAAAACACGACCCGGAAAAATATTCCTATCGGGTCTATATGTGTATTGAAAGGTACCTAACTACGTCAGACCAGCGGCGAAAAATACAACAGTCATGTTTTTCAAAGTCTTACAGCAAAGCCAATTCAACACCGTTTTCAATAATTTTGGTCTTGATCCGTTCCGAATTCCATATGCTAAGCGGCACAATTAGTGCTTTCCTTTTGGAACGGATCAAGACCAAAATGATTGAAATCGGTGTTGAATTGGCTTCGCTGTAAGACTTTGAAAAACATGACTGTTGTATTTTCCGCCGCTGATCTGACGTAGTTAGGTACCTTTCAATACATACATGTATATAGACCCGAAAGGAAATTTTTTCCGGGTCGTGTTTTTCTTGTTTTTCGGAGTGGTTTAAGGTTCAAATAGATATTTGCAAATTATTTAAAAGCGTATTTATGAAGTAAAATGCTAAATAGTCTAAAGGGAGGAAAAGCTACACGCATCACCAGTCATTCCTGACATTTTGGCTCCATATATTCTGAAACATTTGCCATCATATTCTTTAACTTAATGCATGGTGAAAGTCATACAGAAAACACACCCTACATTAAGCTACCAACTGTCTCCAAGACCGATATTTATACTAACTTTCACGACCGGTTTAGAGGGGTTTGCTGTATATGCGTAGGCACTATGTATGTCATTCCCATTCAGCTGATGGTGCGAAACAAGTAATATTCTTTCTATAATCGTTCTATCACAGCTACAGTGGGTATCTCCATAACGGACCGTTCTATCACAGCTACAGTGGGTATCTCTATAACGGACACTATATTACATCTGGTATTTTGTTTTAAAGGCAGGTAGCTGCTTAAAGCAAAGTGAAAGTAAAACAGAACGCTCCTATAGGAGCGTTCTGATTTACTTTCACCTTGCTTTAAACAGCCACCTGCCCTAAATACCAACTAATTAACACAATTTAGTGACCGTTATAGAGAGGTTTTACTGTATAACCGAATATTATAATATGATTGCCTGTTATTAATCTTCGCACTTTTAGTATTTTTGACGACGCCAGCTGTATAGTAAAACTTCTCTAAACCGGACGTTCCGTTTAGTATAAATTTCGGTTTTGGAGACATGTGGCAGCTTAATGCAGGGGGGGAGGGGTCATGCTGAAAGTTCCTACCACAGGGGTCTATACCGCTTCATGACAGTCTATATATACTAGAGTTACAATAAACAAGGGCTCTAACTTACAGACCGGACAGCCGTGTACATCAAGTACAAACAAGTCTGTAGCTCTTACATTTTATATGATAATTTCGTAATTCTTTCGGCTACTGAAATTAAATATATTTCACTACCAAGTGAGTATACTCTTCTGACGGTATCAAATACATTATTATAAATCCAACAATGATTTTCTTTAAATTGTACGTGTTTTCTGGACCATTGACAAACGTTCGTTCACCCGGTCTCACCCTATCACAGCGATAACCTGACCGTATGTAGTTCAAAAGATGGCACGACTCAATAAAAATACTCGGTTCCATCATCGATCTCCATCGTTTTAGTCCCCAGCATCAAAAGAACGATGTAAAACTAGCGACTTTTGTCAGTTAGCTCAAATCGTCGAGGAAGGAGCCATTGTACGTGACATCACGGATTTCCCAACTTTTCCTTCGCTCATCCAATGGAATGGCTGCATTCAAATTTGTTGCAAAATGGCACCACCTGAAATAGAAACATAACGACAGACGGAAAGGCCGTTGTTGCTAGTTGCTTATTTATTTAGAGGACAAAACAAATGGAGATTGGTGATAGAATTGGGTTGTTTTATTGAACCATGCAATCTTTTTGAACTGCATATCGCCAGGTTATTGCTGTGATATAGTGAGACCCGGGTGAACGAACGTTTGTCAATGACCCAGAAAACACGTGACATTTTGAGAAAATCATTGTTGGATTGATAAGTGTGCATAAGTTACCGTCAGTAGATTATTATTATTTGATTGTAAAATGTATTGGCTTTCAATAGCCGAAAAAAAAATACAAAATTATCATTGAAATTGCAAGAGTTACATTCATATTTGTACTTGTGGGACACGGATGTCCGTTCTGCTAGTTGGGACCCTTGTTATTATATACATTTAGTACCATGAAGCGGTACAGACCCCTGTGGCTCCTACAACCTAGAAGTATCTAAATCCTTCTCAACCAGAATTCCGGTTTAGAGCGTTTTTACTTTATTAGACATAAAGAGACCATTGATTTACGGATATAGTGGTGATTCACTGATATGCTAGGGATCACTAATAGTCAGCAATTGATTATAACAATTTGTATTCAGCAGTGAAGTAGTTTAATAAGTCCAATTATTAACTCTCTTCACGCTATGATCGAATAGCATAATTGTAACAGAAGTGTAATAACATCCGCAAATGGTTTGGATCCAGATGAGACGCCGCGTGGCTCGGCATCTTATCAGCACACATACAGTTTTCCAATTTAAGCAAAATGTTCTTTAGCATTGAACCAGGTGGCAATGATTGCAGACCATGGTTACTTGGTTTTTAAAGCGTAAGGCTGTGTTTCTAATGTTTATTATCATCAACAAAATTATTCAAAAAATAACGAACCATATTTATGAACCGCAATTATCGTCAGAGAATGATTTTAGACCATAGTGTGCATTACAAATATACAGTAGAGTCTGTCCTAAGCAGCCATTCATTTATAAAACATAGGGGCTATAAAATGAAGTGGTTGGCAAAAGTATTGCAGAAAGTCCCTATGGGATATTTCTGCATTACTCTTGACCTGCATTAAGATACCACCTGTCTTATTTACCCATCCTTTTGATGGTCACTGAAGACAGGTTCTCGTACTTAATTCTTTACTTTGGATGAATATCGCTAGTTTACTTATTTACAGTGAAACATTCAGACTATTTTGGGCCCAATATTATAAAACTTCTGAGTCTGAGACTGAGATCATTCTCAAGTATCTGATTGGTCAGATTCTGAGCTAGCTCAGAAACTGACCAATAAGATGCTTGAGAATGATCTCAGACTCAAGCGAAAGTTGTATAACCTCGAGGCCTGGTGAATTTGTAATAACCTATGCAAATAGTCTGGATCAAGAAGAGGCGCTGAGAAATTAGGCGTCTCATCGGGATCCAAACTGTTTCACGTGTGCTTTTAAAAAACGGATTGAAGCAGACAGTATTTGCAGACGACAAACACGCCGAATGACTCACCAATATATTTCTAGAATTCACGAGATCTACCAGTGTAGACAGTGTATACCCTTGTCATCCGCAACATCAGAAATACTGCCTTTACTTGATGAATGCATGTGGTTGCGCACAGAGTAGACCTCGATCAGACAGCTCCTGTAGAAACTGTCTGATCAGAGTCTGGTCTGTTTGCTTATGAAATAATATAGTGTCTGCCACATACGTACATTTTCTTTTCTTTACCAATTTAAAACAATAAGTTGATTACTATTCATTGAATAATTATCGCTTACTTGAATATTCATTGAGTAAATGGTGTACAGTAGAACCCCTCTAATGCGACCACTTAATGAATACACATAGATGTCGTTATAAGCAGGTGGTTTCTTAATGCAGGACAAAAGTAATGCAGAAAGCTTCTCTAGGACTCCAGACAGACAAAAAGATTAATTTGTTTACCAAACAAAGGGCCATAAGTCTCGTGTACCAAGTTCAATATAAGTGATACAGACAGGACAGCATTTCCCCATGGTGCTTAACATTTACACAAAGTTTCATAGCAAAGCTGCATAGGTAAACTTTGCACCATGTTGAACTAATAATTAGACTGGTACCGCCACAATCACCATCACAATCACCACCGCCACCACAGTCATCACCATCCCATCATCACCATCCCATCACCACCACTCATAACAACCACCACACCACCGTAACCCCATAACCACCACCCATAACCCACACCATCACTATCACCACCCTAGCAGTTACATTTCACCTTTACCCTTCTCCTACTAACCACTACTTGACTCGCATTTGCAAACAGTTTGGATCAAGTTGAGACGCCAGGGTCCATGCTTATAAAGCTTTTTGGTTGAGTCTGAGTTTGTTCTCAAGCTTTTGATTGGTCAGATTTGAGTTCTCAAGCTTTTGAGAACGAACTCAGACTCAACTAAACGTTTTATAAGCATGGGCCCAGATTCACCGGAGACGAGGCGGTAGATCTGGGTCAACACTGTTTTACTGTCACTCAGGATGGATTTGTCATGATGGGACTCATACGTAGTCTTACGTGTACAGTTATGATATTTGGTCTATTAGATGAACGATGAAGATATCTGAAATGACCTCAAGTGATTTCTATTATACAGTGACGTACTTAAGCTATTTGAGGAACCAGACACCGATACTATTGCTATAATTAATTCAATTATGTATACCCAAGAGATTTGCTGTACCATGTGCCCACAATGACCAGTATTGTAAATTTGGTCTGTAAACAAATGAAGCATTTTTAGCAATCGCTGTTAATGTCGCATTGGTATGCGCAGGACTACTCATAGGCAGTAGGGTCACAACTTCGCAGATGTTGCCAAAACCTCTGTTTGTACCCACCCATATGCACCAATATCACTGTACACTATTTATATATAGGACTTATATGTTAGGAATCTGGGATGCATTTCTTGCCTAATCAAGGTAACATATTTCTTGTCTTTTAAACGTTTTCGGCTGTGCCATTCTTCAGCTGTTTTAACCTCGTGTTACATTACAAGATAATTCGGAACGTGCGAGTTGTTCTTGTTATCCTTTCTATACAACATTGTACATTTGTTCAAGTCTGTTTTCTCTTATAACCTTTTTACTCTCCAATTTACAATTAATAAAAACTACCATATATAATCCACACATGCCTTGACCAGTGTCCTTAACTACTTGTGTTGCTATTAAACTGTTTTATCCTATACTAGGCCCAACTACTTACTTTAATCAGCAGGCAAAGGTGACCGTGATGTTGTCAGTTTTATCTTTATTGTTATCCCGATTCAAAACATAGCTTGCGTTTTATCAAACAGTAAAACTTGTTACTTGTTGATTAAACGAGTCGTTAAAAACAGGTAACCGTTTAATGCATGGCAAAAGCAAGCGGGGCTTTCTGCATGACTTTCGTCCCACAAGTCTTATAAACCAAAGGTTAGACATGTTTTATTATACATGTACACAAAAAGGATACTTTATAAGAACTGGAACTTATGCAGATATTATAAGATAACAATTCAACGCAACTTGAGGTAGATTATTCAGCCGATTTACCTTAATAGATCAACATTTGCAAAGGCTCCACAAATCGGAAGTATGTAGTAAAGGGTTAAACAAGATTGGAGGGGGCGGAAGGAATCGAATGAAGAAACCAGTACTATTGTCATACATGCCATACAATTTGTAAGACAATACTATAAACGAAATACGGTAAAACCATTCTAAACCAGAATTTTAATTTTATAAAGAGGTCTTTAGGAGGATAGTTATTTCATGCACGACGAATATCATGCAAAACGCCCGGCAGTGATACTAATGTACACGTCTTGGTTAGAGTGTTTCTACTGCACCATTCACCAGGCTATTCAAACATTTTATGATACCTCTAATGCGACCGCCAAATGGAGGTATACTTCCGTGTCTTAAATGCAGGTGGTAGCTTAATGATTGACGAAAGTTATGCAGAAAGCTCCTGTAGGAGCTTTCTGCATAACTATCGTCCTGCATTAAGCAACCACCTGCTTTTAAAAAAAGCATGTATTTTCATTCATGAAGTGGTCACATTAGAGGGGTTTACTGCATTATTTTATATTTTGAAAAGCTGTGCAACTTGGAGAAAAAAAGGAAAGCCAACAACTTCGTTTTTACAAATTGCTTTTGAAACAAATCGGAAAGATAGTGAAATTATATTTGTTTCATATGCTTATGCACAGGCAAAACAAACCCGGAGTTTCAGAATTAGTTGTAAATAGTGTTTGCGGCTGCACAAAGGTTTGGGAATAAATTGACAATGTTTACTGGTACTAGGCCTGACAGTGATAAATGTCCGTTACTTATCTCTTAGCCATCGAGAATACGCCAATATATCAGCCGTGCATCGCATCATCAGCTAAGCAGTAAAATTAATCAATTGGAATAACTTGTTTATTTAATTTTCCCAAAGCGATACGAGTGCACATTTGAATTCTTGGCTAGCAGAATACACCCGTAATGACTAATATGAGTACAGTAAAACCCCGCTAATGCGACCACCCAAAAAGGGGCATAATTCTGGGTGGCAGAGGCAGGTGGTAGCTTAATGCAGGACGAAAGTTATGCAGAAAGCTCCTATAGGAGCTTTCTGCATAACTTTCGTCCTGCATTAAGCAACCACCTGCTTTAGACGACATCAGTGGCTGTTTATTAAGTGGTCACATTAGCGGGGTTTCACTGTATATATCTGGCGAATTGTCTTTTGAAACAGAATGCCAGCAATGAAAGGCAACAGTCATAACACACAATACAAGTCAAACATACCATAAGCTATAAATAACACGTGACCTCAATCCACTATGGTATTACGGCTTAATGATATATATTTGCAATGATACTAATATCTACTGACGCACACAATCTATTTTAAGACAGCAGACACCTATAAATATTCATATGTCAGACTCGTCATCATTACCCCTGGCAACAGAGGCAATATTACCGATATATACTTCTTAGCCATTTTGGGAAAGCAAGACAAGCGATAACCTTATAAAATACAATATCATATCTTGACAAATGAATTACAATTATTCCATATGAATGATTTTATTTTACGCAGAAGTAGTGCTATTTATAGTACTAGTAAATAGAACATTGCAATTGTCACGCACCCTAATAAAAAAGAGTCAACTGTTTGGCTTCTTCATCTGTGCCGTTTGGCTTTTGATTAATTTTGTTTGTTTTATTTAATCTTAATCCTTCAACTAGTGAACCTAGTGAATATTTATGTAAGCAACAGTAACATTATGAATATAACTTTGCTGATTTTGATAGAGGGGCATTTTTTTCTTTTTACTATGGTACACACTATCGAATCATATTTATATCATAAGTAGACAGAGCAGACCCTGATCAGAGGGCTCCTACAGGAGCCGTCTGATCTGGATCTACGCTGTTTGCAAATGAGTCGAAAGGCTTCTCTATCAGGTAAAGGGTTCGTCTGATGATACCAGATGACACTGTATTTTGACAGGGAAATCATGTTTTTAACATCATACAAACTGTGAACGCACAAGAGTTTATATGCGTATGTAGCATATTCTTATGCCACTTGGTCGCAATGCATAGTTATAAATATTTCTATTGAAATAGTATCTGGGTCTCACGACTGAAAGGCAGTGACATAATCCCTGAGCTAAAGAATATATTTACCAACGCAGTTGTCAGGTAATTCCTTTTTACTCAAAAGCTATGCATATTGTTACATTTTTCTCTTCAAAGAAGTCATCATTTATGATAACGTGAAACCTTCATGACTAGCAAATCCCATTTTCGGACGAGCCTCCAACTTACAAGCACCTGATCACCAAAAACAGCATAGCTATACAGTAGAACCCCTCTAAACGAGGTGTTAAATCTAATATAAATATCCGTCTTAGAGACAGGTGGCATCATTAAGCAGTCATCTGCCTAAACTATCTTAATTCTCCTCAATAGAATTCCGGTTTAGAGGGGGTTTACTGTAAATATTTCCGCCGAACCAGAGTGTCCAAGATGAAAAACCACTGTCCTTACCTCTGAGCATTACAATTTATTCACTAACGTAGACGTTATGGATTCCTTCATACTCTAAGCTTTGCATATACAGTACTCCCTCTCTACAACGACACCCTTTGGGATACGAAGATTGTATGTGTTGTTCAGAGGGAGCTGTTATAGGGAGGGAAAATCAAACATAATTAGCTTGTTTGCAGATCCCCAGATAAGGTGTATTTCGAGAACTAAAACCGTTATGCCTCCATCAAACCCTATGTTGTGACCACTCTTTAGAATCGTCACAAAGTGACGATTCTAAAGAGTGGTGACAACATAGGGTTTGATGGAGGCATAAAGAAAATACGATGGAAAAAGTTGTGTCTGAAGCCTTGTTGTTTCGGAAACAGTGACAGGCGTTGTTGTAAGGAGGGAATCGTTATTGAGAGGGCCGTTGTAGGGAGGGAGCACTGTAGAAGACTAGAGTGCTAACCCGTAACACAGACATTACATAATCACTTATTTATAGTAGCAAGTACATACACTCGCGTGGACATCTAATTGTAAAGCATGCATGTATCCTTACAGTAACATTAAATTTTAATTTTAATAGCGTGAATATGTACTCACATTAATTATTGTAGTAATATGCATATAAACCCGCGTTAATGTTTCACCCTTTCCCTCATGTAAGCGAATTTTCTGCATCTGCAAACAGATTAGACCTAGATCAGACGGCTCCTATAAGAGCCGTCTAATCATGGTCTGCTCTGTTTGCTTACGGTCTAACATAAATCTGATTCTACAGAATCTGCCCGAGACAAAATATCCCGTGTGCATATGCTATTATAAAAAGTAATCTTATTACATTCATTACGTCATTATTTCTTACATAAATATGCAAGAGGGAAAGGGTTACGTGTAATGTCGAGCATACACACTAACATTAACATTTTATTGCGAAAGCAAAACACATGTTATCCTCAACAGTATCTCTACAAATGATAATCCAAACGGTCAAATTAATAAAAATATTCTATACAAGTTAGACTCGTTCTAAAACAAAAACTCAATATGTGAAAATTTATAACAAACGTCACACAAAACAGTTTTCATTCTATTGTTAGTATGCCACTTGGAGCTTTCACTAGAATGGAAACAGCAGCAATATATAGAATCATGATGACGTTGTTGCTGTTAATGACTTGGTCGTAATTTGTACAAGCTGCTTTTATATTTTGCAAATCGACACTTTAACTCTTTACCTGATGAATATTCATTACAGAAATAATTACTGCACGGATATTTGTTAGATGAACGTTTATAAAAAAAAAACTTAAGAACATATCTATATCTATACCATTGCATTAGCAAACTGGGCTCCTAAAGCAACCGTCTGATCTGGGTCTACCTTGTTTGCAATGGCGTTTAATGCGTCTCTATCAGCTATCAGCTAACGTTCACGCATAACAGAGCAACAAATAAAGGTTTATTTATTTAATAAATATTAAAATCGTCCCTTCTCCACCAAACACTATGTTGTGACTACCCTTTAGAATCGTCTCGACGAGACGATTCTAAAGAGTGGTCATAACATAGGGTTTGGTGGAGAAATATGGACGTTATTCTTGAAAATGTTTTAATTAACACATCTTATCTGGACCTCTGGGCATAACTTTTAACTTGCTGAGAAAATGTTTGACGGCAGATAATGTCATCGACAACAACTCTAAGCTGAGATTTGTTTTACCAATAAGAATTGCAACTCGAATGCCAATACCTTTGGATCCAGATGTGAGTTACTTTCCTAATCTTGGATAAAAAATAAATGGTTTACAAAGATCATACCACATTAGTCCCACGTCATGATAAAACTAAGCCAGTCGGTCTTTTAATTGCAACAACCTGGCATATGCCAGCTGCACTAAACTTCAAAGAGAAGAAACATGGCATACATTCAAAGACAGTAAAAACATTTAGTTCACAAAGGCACGAAGTTCAAAATATTGCTACTGAATCAAGTTCATTCTTACTACAGATTCTCGATTGGCTAATTGTAGCAACAACGGTACGTTGATGTGTAGTTTGAAATAAGGGGCATTATGCACGAGAGAGCTAGAGGCAGATGTTAGAAAAGTGTAAATCCTGAAATGTGTCTTCATTACCCACACGTCTATCTTACTATCATGATAGTGCGACATGGCTCGCGTTCGCAAATAGCTTCGATCTAGATGAGACACTATGGCTCTCGGCGTCTCATCAGAATCCAAGCTATTCAACACTTGTTCAGCAGTTTCTCCAACGCTTACAAATCAGAAGCAAGCAAAAATGCAACAGCTTAGTTTTGGCAGACATAGTATGTTCAGCACGATATGGGTTAATACCAACCTTATTATCAATTGTAAGTTACCATTAGTTCAGTGGGACTATTTGTATTAAGACGGGTCCATTGAACACATAACGAAGAGTAACACGTATTACAGAGAGGGACAGAGCGTTGCATTTGAATTCAAATTGGCATCCATTTTTATGAATCTGCGTGGTTACCTGTTCCTTCATTTTAGTACCGAAATAAGGTTTCACGAAACGCTGAGTCTGAAACTTAAGACTCATAGCTCAAAATGAATATGCCAAAATCTCAATCATGCCTCGGCGAAACGGAATGAAAATTGCCATAAATAATTCTTTTACAGCTTAAATTGACATAATAATTTCTTAAGTTGATCAAAACAAAGATAACTCTTCTCCTGTTGTCAAATATGAAATCAACATACATTCTAGTGTGATGGATTTTTACTTTCTTATTCAAGCTTTTATGAAACTAGTGTCTGAGAGGCAAACAACTTGGATCCCAATGAGACGCCGAATTACTCGGAGAAGTATTAACCCGTTCCCTCATAGGCTATGTTAGACCCAGCCTCATTGATCGAATAAATCTACTGAAAAGGAGCATTTACAAGAGAAAATGACAATTTAGAATTATGTAGTTTTGAAACCATTGTGATAAATAGAGCATTTGCTCCTATAAAGCAAATGCTCTATTTGTCACAATGGTTTCAAAAAGTGACATTTTCAAAGGCGTAGAAAGGCGTCAATATGCGGGAATGGGTTAAACAACAAACCAATCAAACAATATTAAAAAACACTCAACCTGTCGTGATAGGTTTCGTTTACAAATACCGGTAAAAGGACAAGCGCCAACGTATACATCAGGGGTTTAAAATATTTCTGACATTGATGAATTGCTGTGATATAACTATGCGATATGACGTCTACAGAAATATATCATTCAATATATTGAATAAGATACACCAGTAATCATTATAATAACATTTTTTGGCTTCAAGTCTTCCTACAATAAATATAGTATGTCACGTTTCCATTCTAGAAGCATTTTGTGTAAATGTATTTTGTAATACAATAAATGGGGTAAAGTTTCATCTCTTTATTTTGTCGGCTATTTTACCAAACTAGGTCTTGAACTTTGTCTGGAACTACAAAATGTAGATTGTTATAATTCGAAAACATTCCAATCTGCAAATAGATTTGGTATAAAACAGAAGCTGAATCGCGGCATTCGGCCAAACGTGTAAATATTCATTGGCTGCGGCTGAAACAAGATGACCATGCGGGTTGGGACATGCCAATTGCTATTTTGCCAGTTGCCAATTGCTAATTGCTTTTTTTCTGGTTGCTAAATGTCAATTGCTAATTTGCCAGTTGCAAAATGCTAATTGCTGTTTGCCAGTTGCAAATTGCCATTTATTCTAAGTTTCTTTTCTCTGAAGAGTGCTTGCTGATACCCGGCAAATTTGATGATACGTTTAGTAAGACAAGTACCGCCACCGCATTGCCTTTTCGGGATCCAGATCAGCGGGCTTCATATGTTTTGTGTCCTTTATGAATGATATTGTTCAGACATTTTAATAAAATAAGATCTAAGGATCCTCGTAGGTACTGTATTGAATGCGGTTCGGTCATGCCAATTACTAAATGCCAATTGCTAATTTGCCAGTTGCTAAATGCCAATTGCGTATTTGCCAAATGCCAGTTGCTAATTGCCATATTGTCATTAATTCTAGTTTCATTTCTCTGAAGAGTGCTTGGCGGATTAAAGGATTAGACAGTTCGGCGGGCTTCATTCTACAATACGTTTCCTATGTATCTTATCAAAACAATAGTATACCCACTTTCTGTACATCTGTACGCGAGAACACGTCCGTAATTTTTTTCTTTTGGCAAATGGCAGTTTAGCAAATGGCAATTGGCATGTCCCGACCAGCATTCGATATACTGTGAGACCAGTTTTTAGATTTACACTCCAGAACAAAACGGATGCAGTACTTTTCACTGTGCTCACTAATGTCTGAGAACTATTTACTGTTTGATGTGGTGTTAACACTTTGCAGGTCATTTGCAGGTCATTTGGTGTCCAATGTAATGTACTCCAAATACTTTCTGCACTCTTAGTAATTGGCATCTGCAAATATTGTCGTCTGCTGCAATTCTGAAAATACGTTTTTCTTCCATATTTTTTCAACAACAAATGTCAGAGTCACAAACAGTTAAGACCCTGATGTCATGCCAAGTTACTCGGCGTCTCATCTGGATCGAAACTGTTTGCATATGTTATATATACTATAAATGCTAAAAACCATAGCTATAGCAGCTGGGTCAAAACTCATACCTGTTTAGGGGAATAGTTGCTTCTTTCAGAAATCAGTTGTACAATTTACTTGCTATGTTCAAGGCTTCTCCTCAGAAATAAGAAAATATTCTTTAATCGCAGCTATTCACTTTGAAAGACATTTCTAACTTACGCTTATAAAATTGACTGTCAAAGGGTATTATCAGTTCCTGAAACATCACATGAGAACTAAGCATCCTGTTCACATTCATTTTCTTCATATAAACTGTTTTCACACATTTTCAAACATAGCCAGATCAGGGTAATGTAATTTGAAAGATGTGTTTCTTTACTTTCTTAAATGCCAACAATTTTACAGTTTCCATATTTAATTATAACTATGTTGTCCATGAATAATCATAAATTGAAATTTGGAATAATACAGAACAAGGAAAGGGTTAAATGTTTCAAATATCGTTTTCAGCAAAAAGCATTTTCATCATTCTGCAATCATTTTGGAAAAAAATCCCATTTATCTCTTAAAATTACTAAATGATATTTTTCTTCTACCCTGCTTAAATATGTTTACGCAGCCATTTTACGCTAGCGTAAAACCTCACATGTTATCCTCGTCATATAGAATAGTCAAGTCCGCTGTCTTTGTATGTACTCATTGTACGTGTTATGTGAATTAGCCCTTTCCCCCATATAAACGCTTTTCACGCCTTTGCAAACAGAATACGGCATGATCAGCTGACACCCAAAGGGGTTCTCTGATCAGGATCTGCTTTATTTGGTTATGGAGTAGTACACAAGCCATTATAAAAATCAGCTACGCGTATTAGACAGTCATAATGTAGTGGTTTGGCGAACTCAGATGTATGCTAGTTGATTCTTCCAGTAACGTAATCTTAAGCCATCTGGAGTTTAATCTAGCTGTCATTCATTTGTTATTAAATTATATCCCAACTTTAAATCGAATCAGTCTTTAAAAAGTCTAAATCTACAGCGAAATCTTTCAATTTCAATTCTATTTCGGACTTATTCGGACCCTGCGAGTGCCGTCGTTCAATTTTGTTCACACGTCATGGACAATTGTTTATTATTGCTTTGTTATTGTAAATAGCTCACAGCGCAAGATGACGAAATGAAAATTTGAGTACTTATCGAACATAATGATATAAACTCACATTTTGTGTATTATTTTGTGAAATCGCCATTAATGATTCAAAGTTCAATGTATTTCTCAGAATAGAGTAAAACGGTGGTCGAGCCGATCATTTTGATCAAAAGTTTGATCGTATCTACCACAGATGTACTGACGTCGATCGTTCAGATCATCTAGACCATTTCTTCGATCGTTTTTGATCACTTTTTAGATCGAGGTCTCGTAGCTAGTATATAAGCGACTGGAAATTTGCCAGAGGAGGATCCAAATTTTAGAACTTTCGGCACGTTTAAGACAGATACATTTATAAAGAGTATAATAACACTTGTACAGTAAAACCTCTCTATAACGGCCACTAAATTATATCAAGTATTTTGTGTTAAAGGCGTGTGCTTGTTTAAAGCTAGGTGAAAGTAAAACTTTCAACTGGCTTTAAGCATTCACCTGCCCTAATATTCCAACTAATTAACACAATTTATTGGCCGTTATAGAGAGGTTTTACTTACATTGGATATAAAATTACTAACGGGGAAGATATACATTGTATTAAATTAAAACTGTTACTTTGGTTGTTAGCGATTTAAATATCTTAATCTAGATCTACTGTCGACATTGAGACATTTATTATTAAGTGTCGCATTGATATGTCATGGCAAAATATATGTTATTTGAGAACAGCTATTTAAACTGATAACTGAAACTGCCCCGAATTTTATTTACCCCCTATACAATAGATCTACCATTTGATTTGCTTTGATTTTATAACCTACGTACCGTCCGTATGTAACAATGATGTCATTATTTCTGACATGAGTAGTTAACATGGAAAAAGTTAATGTAAAGCGATATTATACATATATGCACTTATCAACAAACAAAATACAAGATAAAACGTTCATCCGTCCTCCCTCTAAATAAATATTGGACAGCTCAAAAATTGGTTTATTTCGCTTTTAAAAACATACGCCTTATTGTTAAACATCCAACCCGATCCTGTTCAGATCCTGTTGAGATACCAAATTACCAGATAACTCTCAATCCATAGCTCCAGAATGTTTGCAAAGATTACCATGTATAACATGGATGTTTGCATGGATTACCACATATAACATGGATGTTTCCAATGAGTACCATGTATAACATAGATGTTTGCAATGATTACCACATATAACATTGATGTTTGCAAGGATTACCACATATAACATGAATGTTTACAATGATTACTATGTATAACATGGATGTTTGCATATATTACCACGTATAACATGAATGTTTGCAATGATTACCACTTATAATATTGATGTTTGCAAAGATTACCACTTATAACATTGATGTTTGCAAAGGTTACCACGTATAACATGGATGTTTCCAATGATTAACATGTAAAACATGTATGTTTGCAAATATCACCACGTATAACATGTATGTTTGCAAATATTACCACGTATAGCAAGGATGTTTGCAAATATTACCACATATAACATGAATTGTTCCAAAGATTACCATGTATAACATGAATGTTTCCAAAGATTACCATGTATAACATGAATGTTTCCAACGATTACCACGTATAAAATGAATGTTTCCAAAGATTATCACGTATATAATGAATTGTTCCAAAGATTACCACGTATAAAATGAATTGTTCCAAAGATTACCACGTATAAAATAAATTGTTCCAAAGATTACCACGTATAAAATGAATTGTTCCAAAGATTACCATGTATAAAATGAATTGCCCAATGACTTATCTGGATCCATAGCTCCAGAGTATTTGCAAAGATCACCACGTATAACATGAATGTTTGCAAATATTACCATGTATAACATGGGTGTTTGCAAAGTTTACCACAAAGAACATGAATGTTTCCAAAGATTACCACGTAAATAACATGAATGTTTGCAAAGATTACCACGTAAATAACATGAATGTTTGCAAAGATTACTACGTATAACATGCTAAAAGTTAATTCTGCTCATTTTATCTGCAATATGACTAACATTTGCAAACAGCTGTTTCGTTTTGACAAGGTCTTACATGCCTCTGTATATACACAGGTCATTTCATTTTGGGGATGTCAGTGCTGACTTTTATACTTCGGTTGATGTCTTCGCTGGTAACAAGAAGATTCTGAATTTTAATTTGCATCTGACTTGGCGCCTTTTTAGTGATTCTTGTATTTCGTTTCAGCAATAATCCAATCTACAATAACCGCTTTTATACTAGATTATGTAATGAAAACATGCTTTTAATTCTGTTAAAATGTTGACCAAATTGTTTTATTATCGTATTTCGTATAATTTCTTATTATTTCTATATTTCTTATATTATACAAGTTCGATGTACCGTGTTTGTCATTTGCAGCAATCGTTTGTATAGCAAATAAGACCACATTCCTGTAATAATAGTTTGATCATAGCTCCTTGGTCACAGATACACGTTGAATGTATATATACTCAGGTTGTCTAGTATCGTTGTCAGCTCTTCTGGTTCGCTCAGCTGATATACATCCTAACCCCGGTCCCACTTTCCCTAACAAAATAGTTTTGCCACAGAAACTTCTTCGGACTCTAATAAATCGTTCTCCAGTTTGATGCATAATTTTTCTTAAAGATGTATGCTGCGCAAGTTTCCGCAAATTTTGCGTTTCGAACTGACTTCAGAATTGGAATCTATTTACCTTAACGCGTATTTAACGCTAAACAGCACGGTCAGTAAAAGGTTGTGTCGAAAAAACTAGAAAAATGGTTTGATACGGAAACCAACGGAACAGCATTCGCCATTGGCCGGAATCTGTCGTAAGATTCAAATTTTTACATACCGGAAATAATCATTTGATGCACCTGTATGAGTTAGCTCCCTTTGACCGTTATTTTTGATTGACACCATTGAACGGTATATTTAGCTTATTTGCATGTAAATTAAATGTGGTAAGATGGGCATATTGCCTTATTTTCCTGAATAAAATCTATTAGGTAGGCCAACAACCAGTGTCAGTCATTGTACATGTGGTAACAACTTAATTAATATTCAAAGCGTTGTCCTAAAATAGAATCGGAGTCATTCAGAACTTGACATGTCACATAGGATAACTGCACAATTTACCAAGAACTTGAAAAAATCCAACAAGAAGCAGCTAGAATTGTGACAGGAACTACTAAACTTATATCATTACAAGAATTATACACTGAAACTGAATGGGATTCTCGCAAGTCTAGACGGTAAAAACACAAGCTGGTTCTATTTTACCAAATGATACACCAGCTTACTCCAACATATTTGTCATCGTTGATTTCATCACAAGACAGCGAATTCTCACACAACAGTTTACGAAATTCTAATAATCTCCGAATCTCTTTCTATCAAACTAAACTCTATGCTGAGCAATAAATATGTGGAACTCTTTGCCTCAAGATATTAAAAACTCTAGATCCGTAAACAGCTTCAAAAATTCACTTAACCAATGCAAAATGTCTCATATTATAACTATGGAAGTCGAAAAGGGCAGGTATTACACACAAACAAACTGTTGTTCGCTCAACCTTGTGTTGTTCCTGAAAAACCTAGTAGATTCTCCCCTTTGTCGTTGCGGCAGCGTCGAAAGTACTGAACATTATCTGCTTTCGTGTCCACTATACAACGATGTTCGGGTTGACCTGTTTAATAGCATCACACCTTTTTGTAGACCAGACTCTAAAATTATGTTATTCGGAGATCTTAGGCTTTCAATAGAAATGAGTACTGAACTATTTCTGAAGTTCAGCAATACATTGTAAAAACCAAAAGGTTCATGTCTTAATTCAATTTTGATGAACCAGAACGTCAATTATACTTATACAGATCTTCATGTCTCTGTTCTTTCCCGATTCAACATACATTTCAGCAGTCCATTATATCTTGAAAAGTGTGTGATTTTTGTGAACAACTGCTTTTGTGAAGCACTGTATGCCAAGCAGAGGAATTTAATAAGCTCACACCTTTCATTCCAATCCTTCTTAGAAGCCATGTACATCTATGCATGTTGTATATTGCAGAAATAAAATATGTTTAACCCAAACAGCTTAGATCTAAATGAGACGCCGAGAAACTCGGCCTCTCATTAGGACACAAGCAGCTTGAAACTCGGCCAATATTTTCCTTAAGTTAACCCTTTCGGCGCCAAATTTTTAATTGTCGTCTGCAATCCAATTTTTGTTAAAGCATACGGTACAATAAGGAAATGAGATAAATAAATGAAAATTTCATAGGAATAACGCACATATATAGAAATAGAGATTGAGACAAGAAGTGAAGTCCCTGATCAGAGGCCGCCTTGAAAAGGCGGCGTCTGATCTGGGACTGTACTATTTGTCGTGGTGCATTTATGCGACATCGGCGGTGAAAGGGTTAAAGCTTGAACAAATCGAATATAGATAAAAATTGTTCAGATCAGGGTTTTAGCTGACGTCATTTTTAGCATAAGAATGGTTGAATAAAAACGAATATCTCCGCGAAACGTTGATTCTCTGAGGAAATATTTCACAAAGTGCATACCGTCTTCCCTGTCATAAGATAATGGGGCATTAGCCTTCAGTGGACTGCCTTAGTACTGCGAAAGCACTTATGAAACTATAACCCATGGCATTTTATGATCACTAGAGACAGAAACAGATATTCTTGAACAGAAACCACAGACTATTCGATATTTCCTGTGTTGTTATATTGTCCGTACATTGCGATAATAACCTAGTTTAAATGCTCCAAAATAATTCAAGCGCGATTATAAATACAGTAAAACCTCTCTATAACGGCCACTAAATTACAACAAGTATTTTTGTTAAATCAGGTGGCAGCTTCAAGCAAGGTGAAAGTAAAACAGAACGCTCCTATAGGAGCGTTCTGTTTCACTTTCACCTTGCTTTAAGCAGCCGCCTGTCCTAAATACCAACTAATTAACACAATTCATTGGCCGTTATAGAGAGGTTTTACTGTAGTTTGAGTCCATACTGTATTTTTAGGATTATAGAAAACGCTTACAGACACGAACTTATTCCTGACATTGTCTAGATTGCCAAATAAATTTCATCTGCTAAGACTAGCATCCGCTTCAGGTTTGAGAGAGAGGCGTTTTTGTCGAATTCTTTACAAAAATATAATCAGTGTCAAACTGTTTGGAACACGAGGTTACGCCGAGTTACACGGCGTCTTATCTGGGTCCAAACCGTTTGCAAAGCTTACCATTGGCCCGCATAAGGCGACGAAAAAGTTAATATATTGTGTGGTTATTTTGGTATGTACTAAAATCTTAATGTATCATATCTACTTTAGCAAAAGTGATACCGTTTCATAAGGCAATAACGAAATCATATCTGTTAACAAATAATAATTGCAAAGTGTATTTCAGTGCAACATTTATCAGTGAGTAAAAAGGTAAACATTTCATTCTAAAAGTACATTACCTTCTGGATAGAAAGTGTGTTGACAGCGGTTTCTGCGACAGTCTAAGCGATCTTATCGCATTAACCCATTTCCACGTATATAGACACCTTCTGACGCCTCTGCAAACAGAGTATACCTAGATCAGATAACTCGTAGGAGCTGTCAGTCTAATCAGAATGTATTCTGTTTGTTAGTGGTATTTGATTGATATGGTTGTACAGTTCCTTCTTTGGTCAAAACACACATACCTGTCTATATTTCTTTACAAATTCATAACGTCATGAAATCTGGAATAACGGTCAAGTGGAAATGGGTTAAGTACTTGCAAAGAGGATCATGTAACACAATTTGGTAACAGATCCGGTAATAGTGTTCTTATGTACCTAAAGTATATAAGAAAGAAAGTGATAGCATTCATACTTTCTCAGTTCATGGTTGAAGACATTTCTTCAACGTTTCACTTTATTCAGCTTTATTTATTGACAATTTCACAATTTGCATCCTAATTCACTATTTCAACCCCATGAATTCGCGATTACAGCATTTCAAATTCTCAAATGTACGATTTCGACTTCCTGAATCCATAAGCGTAAACTCGTGACAAAACGATAAATATGCTTGGTATGCGCCTTTTGAATTCGTGTAAAAGAAAATAGTATTCTTATTTGTAACGGGTGTCTATACATATCACAGCAAATATTTAAAAAAAAAAAAAAAAAGAACAATATGCAGTGTGACGCCGCATAGGCGTGTCGCCGCATAGACGTGACCGGTTTCATCTATGCGATGAATTTCAACGCATAGACAGGTCACTTTCGTCTATGCAGCGATACGCAACGTATACACAGGCTGTCTGTATGTCAGGAGTTCAAGCTTGATTAAAAATATGCTATTTAAACACTTTTTGGAACAGTTTTCGGAAGGGAAACAAAGCGTCAATATACCTAAATAAAATGACTTGACAATGAATGTACAAATTATTAAAAATTGTTTATTCTAAAACAAACTATGTACATGTATATTGTATTACAATAATTCAATATATAACACCCCATTGTAATTATTGTTTAGTAGAGCTTTCTTCAAAAAGTTAAATCTAGATTTTATAATATGGAAATGCTGAAACCATGAAATAACGAACGTCTTCAACCCCCCCCCCCCCCCCTTCCCCCCGGCCCCAAGTTATTCGCCGTTTAGTATTGCTCAGGTAGGGAAAGGTAACTGTGTCACTCAAAAGTCTCAAAATATTTGATAATAATGTGTCAGACTTTTCTATTGATGCGAAACGTTTAATCGCTCCATTTCTTTACACTATTTTAATAATACATATACCCAGAGGCATGCACCAAATGGGGTATTGCTCCAATATAGTAAACCCCTTTAAACGGAATTTTAAATGAGAATTCAGATATTTTCAGGCAGATGACTGCCTAATGCAGGTTGAATGTCAGGTAGAACGCCCCCACGGGAGCTATCTGCATGACTTTCAACCTGCCACTTGTTTGAAGGACCCGGTGTTGATGCTAACTATAGCATCCGGTTTAGAGGGGTTTCACTGTATTTAACTCTTCGCTTGCTATTCACGGCAATATACCTACCTATAAATAGTGACGACCCAGATGAGACAGCTCCTGCAAGAGCTGTCTCATCAGGGTCTGCACTTTTTACAAGTTGATTGTGCAGCCAATGCACTCCAGAGCAGTGATTGCACAGCGATATACCTGTACACAGTATACAACAGGGCTTGGGTAAAGAAGGAGAAATGTGTTTTAAAATTCAGCAAGAGAAGGGTTAAGAAAGGAGACAAAGTCACCCATCAAACTACAGACGTGTAACATTTTAAGTTAGCTAATGTTACCTATATATGTTTCTTTATGTCTGTGATCGTTCGAACACGTTAAATGAGGAACATAATATCTTTACAGATTGTCAGCTGGATTTTGTGATGGTCGTTCGACTGCTAATGCATCCCTTCTTCTGTCTAAACTGTTGAAATGTTGGTATATAGCATATTAACTGAGTACCTGTGGGATTTCGGTGCCTTTATTTGAGATGCCCTGTGATATATACGGTCGAGCATTAGTTTTATTTTTTTAAATTTGATTGATCTAGTGTGCGTACAGTAAATGCAGTAATCGGTACAAACATATCATCTCGATTGTTCAAGGTCATTATTAGTTTAAAATCAGGTGAACCGGTACCATCGATTTTATTTCTTATTTGTCGCCCTTTCAGAGCCATCATTGTTGTCTGCTGAAAAAAACTTTCGTCTGTTTCAAATTTAGATTGGGCACTTGATCAATTTCTTTATGAACAAACAAACAGAGGGTCAAATAGTATGGATCCTGATTAGATGCCGAGTTACTCGGCGTCTCATATCGACCTAAACTGTTTTCATATGATATCCACCGAGAGGTCCAGATAAGACGCGTTTACAAATGAAAACAAGTCCAGGACTAACTTCTTTACTTCTCCACCAAACCCTATGTTGCGATCACTCCTTAGGAACGGTTCTGAAAAGTGGTCAACCCAAGGTTTGGTGGGAAAATGACGATATTAGTATTTTAGTACGCATATTTATCTGTTGCGCTGATATCACAAACCAGTGGCCATGGGACCAACGGGGTAAATAACCCTGAATTCCAAGTGGGTAACAGATAAAGATTTAAAACTTGGGCTGTCGAAATATTGTACATGTATTCTATTTGCAGATTACATTGTTTTATTTGCAACAGCCCCTGTTATTCTACGATCACAAACTGACAGCATTCGATCACAAACTGACAGCATTTACCAATATTCAATTCGGGGTCTAAAATAAATATTGGTATATCAAAAAAGCGACGAACCAAACAAGAGATAATCCTCTACATGACAGAGAGGATGTGAGGGGGAGAGAACGGGGGACAGTGGAAAGAGAGGGAGAAAGAGTGAGATTGGTAACATAGGAAGTATTATGAATATCGCTTGATTACGGCCATTATGTATCTTCAATATACATTGTATTTCTTCCCGATGTACTAAATGTCTAAATATAACCAATGTGTAAGTCGGTCAAACTTGGGAAACCCATGCTATATGTTTTTAATACGGCGAAAACACACTGTTTTGGTTATGTGAGAAAAAGAATCTCATATTCTTTGTCTTTAAGACCAAATGTTCCTAAACTCACCAAGAAAGTGTTACTAAGCTCGCCAAAGGCTCGCTTAATAACATTTTCTTAGGCTCGTTTAGGAACATTTTATCGTAAAAGACTACTCGCAACACATCCTCTATATCTTAGTTTGCAAGCAACTGTCAGAAAATAGACATAAATACATTAAGAAATACTATTATACTACACATAGTATTTTTAAAATTATACAGTTATTGCAAAGTACAGAGAAAAAGATTTTGTTAGATTTGGCTAAAATTTTAAAAGATGCCTTTATCTTCCACAAAAATGTGCTTGATAAAGTGACTTAAATATTCCTGGGTTAATTCGCTTTTTTTGCATTGACCGTATTGGGTCGATGTTTTATTTTTGTTCGCTATACTGTTATAGGCCATGTCATGAAACTATTGTTATGCACGGGTGTTGCAATGTGGTACTTAATGTACAAATTGCTAATAAAGATTCTGTTCTGCTATGTTCTGTAAACTTCGTAAAAATTATTAGACATACCCATTTTCTTACTTTGTCACTTCTACATACATACATACATGATAAAACATAATTTGTCAAAAGCACGTGAACAATTGTAATAGTTATATGTATATGTGTATGTGTTAAAAAATGTGGTATTGCGTACAAGTACCGTATAAAATGCTCCGTATTTTTCAACCTTTTGAAGCTTATATGTAATGTTATTGCAGCTTAAAAAAAATAGTCTGCTAAATAAATTGACAAAACTTGGCATGTGTCGTTTACACTTAACTTTTTACCTGATAAAGACACCTGTTAGTTCAGCTCACGATGAACGATGCATTTGAAATTAATAACAAAATATTACGCCTATTAGTGAAGGACTAAATATCAGAAACAATAAATTACTTATTAGAAACTATCCAACAGATAAAATCATCAGTTACAATATTTTAGAATTGATTAATGTTTACTAGAGTTATCCCCTTTTATTAGCTCTCCTTCCCGGACCCCGGGGTTGGGATTAAACCCTGTCCATCTATATGCCCATCAATTGTGTTATTTGAAAGGTTCCAACTTCCGAAATTTATTCTGAATTACAAGGACTGTAAGCAAGTTCAACCTCTGCCGATAATGACATGCGACGTCTCAATGTAGCGAATTCGTGTACATGTAGTATAAAGTAATTGCAATCAATAAATATTAATTCTAATAAGTTGTAAAATAAATAGATGTGCAAAACATTGTAATGTTTGTTCAAATTCTGTTTCATGATATGGATAGGACAGGGGCAATCTAAAAGATTGGGTACACTCGAATCACCCCACCACCAGTCCCTTAGAATAGTCCAGTCATCTAATAGAATATATCTTATTCACAATACCTGACCTGTCAAAGCCTTTCCGTGTACATAAACCATTGTGAAAAAACACCTAATACGTATTCATTGACATTATTTCTTACATAAGTATGTACTAAGTAAAAACTTAATTAAACTTAATGCACGTCGCGTGTCTTTCCATACTATATAATTGTTTTATTTCGGTAACTGTTGTAAAATATAGAATGCAGTCAATAAAAATGTATCGAAACTCAACGAGGCGCTATTGCACACCATCAAATATCTGCCTCAATCCTTGCCACGCTGTCCGTTGACATGGCTGTCATTTGTAAAGAGCCTGGAGCCGGAAGAGACACCGAGAAACTCGTCGTCTCATCGGGAACCAGCTGTTTGACACTCGACCAATAGTTTTACAAAAGTGTGATCGAACCAGATGTAGTCAAAATTGTACAGTAAAACCCCTCTAACCGGACGTTAAATTTGGTATAAATATCGGTCTTGGAGACAGGTGGCAGCTTCATGCAGGGTGAAAGTCATGCCGAAAGCTCCTAGAGGAGCTTTCGGCATGACTTTCACCCTGCATGAAGCAGCCACCTGCCTAAAAGTATCTAAATTCTTCTCTACTAGAATTCCGGTTTAGAGGGGGGTTACTGTACCAGATTCCAATTTTAGTGTATATTATTTTTCAGCGCGGGTAAGGATTAATAACGCGACACATAGATATAGTCGATGAGCCAGTAGGGTTGGTCGGTACCATCTCAGGGGAATAATTCTCATTGTGATTTTTTACAACATATACATCTATAGAGTTAGAAAATATGTGATAGCATTGCATCGATGGTAGCTTTCTATGTATAATTGCGTTTTATATTATGCTATACAATATCCTTGTTCCGAGACGAAATTATCAATGAAAAGTAAAGCTAACAATTTCAGATTTACAACATTTGGTATCATACCCCAACAACGAAATTATGATGGTATACCTGAATCAGGTTGTCAGTCTGACTGTCCTTCCACCTGTCCACCCCATATTCCCATCCCTCTATCTGTCCGTCCATTCGTCCGTTTGCCTGTCTGTCCATTTATAGATACAAGTTTCCCAATCTACAAGTTGGCTTCAAACTTTATACTTTTATTATTTTAGTAACCAATGCACCTGCTAGTTATGTCTCCCCAAGTATACTGGGGGACATATTGTTTTTGTGTGAGGCGTCCATCTGTCTGTCCATCCGTATGTCTGCTAGCCCCCTTCCGCCCGTCTGTTCGTCTGTCTGATTTTGATTTATCCGTGCGGTTTTCCAAAATCTTTGATCGGATTTTCATGAAATTTCATAGGATTGATCAACACTATGCCTAGTTGTGTTTATCTTATTCCTATTCCGGTTCGATGATTTTCTTTAGAGTTATGGGACTTTGATTTTATGCCCCCCCCCAACAGCGGGGGTAATATAGTAATACAATATAGTAATATAGTAATACAGCGATATAGTAATCGCATTGTCAGTCATTCCGTCTGTCCATCCGTCCTTCCATCTGTCCGTCCCAAATTTCGTGCCCATTCTATAACTTTTTATCTGTGAATGGATTTTGAAATAACCTGGCACAAAGGCGATGTGTCGCGTTAAACTCCCTGGTCCATTGGTCAAAGGTCAATGCTATTCTTCAGGGTCAAAGGTCGCGGGCATAGTGTATCACAAACACATCTTGTTTTACATTGAAATTTTGTCCTCTCGGTTACTCCAAGACATTTTATCGGATTTTCATGAAACATGATTGATCAGCACTATGCCTAGTTATGCTTATATTATTCCTGTTCCGGTTTGACGAGTTTCTACATAATTCTAGAACTTTGAAAATTGTATATTGGAAACTTTGTTCGCGCGTGTGTGTGTGTGGGGGGGGGGGGGGGGGGGGGGAGGGGGTGGTGGAGGAACATCATCAGTTTGTATAAAAACAATACATGTACTTGTTTCATTTGGACCTGATCATTATTTATTTATTGGTCCAGTTTGCACTTTATCCCAAAACAAATTAGTAGCCTGTAAGATGGGATGTGGCGGGATGTGGATATTTGTTATCATTAGCATTCGTTGCTTATTGTTTTAGTTAGACGGTATTTAGCTCTAAATTGTTTTATCATCATCATATTTCGAATTTAAAGAGTTAAATATTGTAACTAAGGATTAAAACATCCTCAAACTTTCTTTCCGATGAAGATATGAGTGCGGGTATGGGCTTTCATTGTGTTCATAATTTTCTTGTGACTGAATGTACATGCAGTGTCAAACAAAATACTCAGAGATATGTTATTGAAGAATATTGATATTGTCTTTCATTCTGAATCTGCCACATTCAAAGAAATCACCATATTGGTTCGTACACAATTACATATTCCTAGATGAACTATGGGTCATTCTTGGTGGACATATGTGTCAATCTAACATACATGGTTTTAGTGATTTCAATTGTTGCACGGATGTATCCAATACGGTTACAACACAATACAGATCAATTACATTTTTGCATTTATGGTCAGGATTCTAATATGTAGGCTGGGGAATGACACATCTGAATGACATGTTGTTTAAAATTAGAACAAGAGGCAGTTGAGTTGAAAAGCACAAAAACCATCAGTGTCATTTCTCTGAAAACATTCTTATTTTCTCTGACAGTGGTCACTGACACATAAGTTACAGTAAACATATTATCATGTCATCGTTCTGCAAGATCTTCTACAACATGATTCCCATTAGACTTTGGTTGAAGGGATTGCCCCAAAGGTTATTATAAAGGTTTTATTATGATTAAAGTTTCACATTTGCTTTGCATTTGGCATATGAGGGTGATATGAGGGTGATAGGATAATGTACCGATCTGCTAATAGTAATTCTGACCGGGAATGTCGAAGAACCAAAGAACAAGAGTGTTCTTCTGCTCTCCTCCAATCTCTTCTGTTGGATCATTGATTGCCCTATATGACAAATGAATGATAAAACTAACGTAAAGCAAATATACATAACAAACAATCGCCCTACTCACAAATACATGTTTTCTCACCAGCTACTGACATAATTGTAGAAAGTCATTATAGGCATTCACATATTTAAAAGACAGGCATCCTAAACAATTCAATAATGTTCCAAAGTTGGTTGCCTGACCACCAATCCAATGCACAAGTGGCATTGCCCCAGCTATAATAATTTCGAACATTTGGATTCTGAATTACAATCTGGTCGTTTGTATTTTTGCGAGCGCTATGCAAAGTATTCGCTGCATAGTTGTTGAAGATTGCCCTACTTAATCGCACAGCAAAGGTCGCGTCTGGCTTGACCTACAAATTTATGGTGAATGTAGGAGACAAACAAATGGATGCACTTCATGTAACAATCTGAAGCAGATCTCCTACTTCTAACCAATTTAAGGACTTTTCTTAGGGGTTTTCTTTCCTGTTGGGAATACCACTGCTCGCTTTACTATTATAATTAAGGGCGTGCCAATGCAAAGTTACACATGAACTTATATTTTAATAGTGATGGTAATCTTCCTGTTGTCACGGAGTCATTGCTCCAGTCCCGCATGTCTAATATAGTGGGACCCTGGTGTATGTATCAGCATGAAAAGCCAAATACATTACAAAGTATTCTGTGTTCTCTGACCAGGTTATAAAAACTTGCTTTATTACTTCAGCTGTATGGTCAGACGCTCATCTACTTCCATCCAGTTAGTACTGAAGTGCCGGGATCTTCTTACTGTCATTAAGATTGTTTACTGTATTTTTCTATTGCCAATGCATTGCTTGATTCTATTTACTTAGAAACGTCCCAAAGTGCTTCAAGAGGACTAAGTACTCTGTTTAATTGTTATACTTAGCATATGATGACCAGATTTTCTACTTCGATGTCATTACCACAGTTCTTGATTGATTTTTGCCTTTATAATTCAAGCGTAATGTATATTCTATGATGGCCAAATATTTTATACCACATTGATATTTAATTTCTGTTTGAGCAAACTCTATCCTATCTACTATTGCAGCACTATAACACGTACTTGGACATTGTTTACACTAGTCAATTTCTTCTGCAAAACTTACTAATGTGTTGTGTTTGTTGCTTATTTCTAGCATATCATGAATCCCTTTAGCCATTATGTTTCAACTGGATAACAGATTGCAAAACTTTGTTTTGGAGGTTCTCTCTCATGTTTTGTCATTGTTGTTTTTGAAAAATCCATACTTAATATCACATTTTATGAATCCAAACCAATGTCGTGCAATGCATCATTCTGAAGCTTCTTTTAACCAGAACACACCTGACTAAACTCTACATCACTTGCAGATAACTCAATGTTTTAATATATTTTCACTTGAAAGATTATTAAGTCATTGACCTTTGCCATCATGTGCTAATAGATGCATTAGAGACAGAATTGGATACAGCAACTGATTTCATTGATTCTTTAACGTGTATAATGTATAGAATTGAAAACTGCAACTCATACCCAGTAACATTTAACTGACATCGGGCCAACCAGTCCACCTTAGTACCATTTTGAAAGTCTTTGGTATGACCCGACCAGCGATCAAACTCACAACGTCCTGCCCTAAAGCGAATGCTGTACCGACTGAGGTAACTGAAATGCTGGCCTTAACATGTACCAATGGAAAAACTAACGGATGGTCAGACAAAATACGTCTTACTTCAAATTAACTTTCACAGATAAACAACTTGATGTGAAGATGTAGAATCGTGTAGTAAGCAATCGGGACTTTGGGTTTTTGTGTGTGTTTTTTCTCACTAAAATACATACTTTATTAGAGACAATATCATCACAAGGAAGGAGGGGAGGGGATCCATTTCCTATAGGTCAAGGTGTAATACTTATGATGGATAATAAATATATAAGGGTATATCATGAATAAGCTAGCTCTGAAGTGGTTGATCAGATATTTATAGTTTACCTGTTACATACAAGTTTCATAAAGGGACATAATTTGGCCTAAACAATGACTAGGTTCTGGCTCAAAGGGTTCTCATCCTTATTTTTGTTGTTGATATAATTATAGTGAAATGCTAGTGAACTTTCATGGAGCTAACTCTTAAGATATTTCAGTTTTGGCAAAATTTGAGTGTATGAAAGTTTTAAAAGGGACATAACTCTGACAATTTGCATTGAGAGATGCTTGATGTAAGGGTTCTAGTCTGAAGTCAATTCATTGTCATCATTACTGTGAATATACATATGAAGTTTTATGAGACTAGTTATAAAGATTATAAAGGTATGCAAAACTCCGGAGAATTTTTACTTCTGCAAAATACATATGAATGTAAACATAATTCCGTGTACATATGAGAAAGATTTTACATTATATGAACCACTTTTTGTGAAAAAAAATATTAAAAAAACCCAACATAAATGATATGTGTGTAACTACAGCTACAAGCATTTCAAATTTCAAGTAGATACAGGGTGTAACAAGAGAGATACATCAGTTTGAAATTTAATGATGTCTTTTCTTTAATGCTAGATTTAGAAAACACCAATTTTACCATAGGGTTAAAATTGGTGAAAAAAATACAAAAAGCTACCACCGATTTACTGCTATCACATATTTTCTGATTCTAGACACTTATATCTTATCAAAAAGCATTGATAGCATTATTCCCCAAAGATGGTACCGATGGCCACATTTTGGGCCTCTGGCTCATGGCCTAATAATACTATATTGTTTTATGAATATACAACTCTAGTGTCCGTGGTATATTATAGGAAAGCGTAAAGTCAACAAGATATTTCAGTCAGCATTAGTAGGGCTGTGGTTGAATCGAATTATGAGTGATAAATTGCCATGGGATTAATATCACAGAGATATATCACCGTAGTTTATCATTGTCGGAAATATTTTACCGTTATTACCGAAAGAATTCGGATGCCAGATCTCCCATATTCATAGGTTTGTAAAACTGAATAATTCGATACTATTGTGACGCCATTAGACTGACATACACTCTGAATGTGACGTCATTCTGATAACTTTGAATTAGACCGATTATACAGTAGAACCTGTTTTACGCAGTCATCAAGAAGAGGTCTAAATATGGGTCTGTAAGGCAGGTGGTAGCTTAATGCAGGCCAAAAGCAATCCAGAAAGCTCCTGCTTTCCAAGACTCCTATGTTCAATAAATGAATGGCTACTTAGGACAGGTTCAGTAGTAGAAAATAGTGTAGACCCTGGTCAAACTGCTACTTCAGAAGCAGTTTGATCAGGGTATGCTTTATTTCCCTGAATGTGTTTTCCGTATTCTTAGGATAGTTAGGCACACCTTTGACCTACTGAATATTCAGATGTCTGCTCGGTCTCTTACTGACTTCCGATTCGTTCATGCTTTTTAGAAATACAGTAAAACCCCTCTAATGCGACCACTTAATGAATAAACATGTGTTTCTTTATAAGCAGATGGTTGCTTAATGCAGGACAAAAGTAATACAGAAAGCTCCTCTAGGAGCTTTCTGTATAACTTTTGTCCTGTATTAAGCTACCACTTGCATCTAGCACCCAAAATTATACCTCTTTTAGGTGGTCGCATTAGCGGGGTTTTGTTGTATCACTGACAGAACTTGGGTTTGGATAAGATATCGAGTTATTCGATATTTCATTTTGATCCAAACTGTTTATAAATGTTCACCAGCTTGCACATGACAGGATACGAGTTAAAATACAGTCTGTTACAATGACTTAATCCCCGATGAACATTTATGTTGGAATTAATTATTTCGTGAATATTCATTAATTTATTTTATTTTTGAAGGTAAAAGGTTCAAGGGAATTTTTGACTTAGACAAACTCCGTAGAACGGCTCCTATAGGAGCTGTCTGATTTTGGTATATTCTGTTTGCTAAGACGTGAAAAGTGTTTATATGGAGGAAAGGGTTAAAGTACTGTATTTTGACGTTAACTTACACGATATTTTATTTTATTCAAAGTTGGGCGTCTGATTCATATCGTTCTAAGCTACGATCAATCATTTTTAGAATTTCAATAAGACTTTTCAGACATAAAATATATGATATTTACTCAAGCGTCTTGGAATACTAAAAGCTTTAAATACAACTAGCAATCATCCGAATCTATTACTGGGTCTACAGACGACCAGAGCGGTGCAGTAAGCCCTATGTAAGACCTTAACCCTTTTCTTGCTGAATTTTGAAATACATTTCTTCTTCTTTACCCATGCCCTATTGTATAATTACATATATCTTCACTGTGTACAAGTATTTCGCTGTGCAATCACTGCTGTGGAGTGCACTGGTTGCACAATCAACTTGTAAATAGTGCAGACCCTGGTGAGACAGCTCCTACAAGAGCTGTCTCATCTGGGTTTTCACTATTTACAGGTAGGTATATTGACGTGAATAGCAAGCGAAGGGTAGACACGCCTTTGACGCCTTTGTAAACAGAGTAGACCTAGATTCGACGGCTGCTGTAGAAACCCTCTGATCGAGGTCTGCTCTGTTTACTTATGAACTAACTTAAGTTTCTGCCATAGTCAAATATCCCTGTGTTCATATGCCATTATAAAATTCATCTAATTAATAGTCAAGATGGTGTAACAGTAAAACCCTTCTTAACTGGAGTATTCCAGAAGAGAAAAAATTAGAAACATCCATGAAGGTGATTTCTTAATGTAAGGTGAAAGTCATACAGAATGCTCCTAGAAGAACTCTTTCACCATGCATTAAGCTGCCACCTTTGTCCATGACCGATGCATGTATTTATATTTAAATTAGCGTCCGTTTTAACGTGGGTTTACTGTATTTTTAAATGAACATTCACCAGGTAAACGTAATGAGCAGCGAGTCTTTTCATACTATACAACTGCTTTATATCAATAACTGTTGGTGTAATATAGTACGGCTGTGGTTGAATCGAATTATGAATGATATATTGCCAGGGGATTAATATCGTATAGATATATCACCGTAGTTTATTATTGTCGGAAATATTTTACCGTATTTACCGAAAGTTGTAAAGCTCTATACAGTAGAACATGTATTATGACCCTATTCCACACAGACCACGAATCCCACGAATCGCCGCAAAATGATAGATTTTAGGATTCGTAGTGGAATCGTAATCAGTTCGTGCAGTTCTTAACTGATTCGCCAGTTCTTGCAATTCTTGAGCAATCGGGAATTCGTGGCAAAAAATTTGAGCTGTTCAAATTTTTGGCCACGAAATCCCGAGTCCAAAACATCGTAGTTAATTCGTAACAAATTCGTAGTGCCTTCTTATGAATCGTAATTGAATCGTAATTGATTGGTAGACATTCGTAGATATTCTTAACTCATTATCTCTTAAATTAACTCTTAATTCGTAGTGCGTTCTTAGGATTCGTAATTGAATCTTCCATCCTCAGCTTCTGCATCAGTCTGTTGTAGTGACCGTATTCTAGCCTTCTAGCTGGTGTGAGCCACGGTCTAACTCACCATCCGGAGGCTCTTCTCCTTCTTCTTCGAAACTGTCTTCTAGCCATGATACCCCAAGTCCAAGGCCAACACTACAGTTGCTCTACGATGAACATCCATTATAGAATTGATGCATTGCAAGCAGGGCTGAGCCTTTTTATACCTATACTGAGAGAAAATCAAACGAATTGTCAAGAATAGTCAAGAATTCATTTGTATTCGTACCTGATTCGTGTATGCAAACGGCGTATTCTTAACTGATTCGGAACTGATTCCTAACGTTCGTGTAGTATTCGTAGTAGATTCTTGTAAATCGTAGTGAATTATTTACAATATCCGTGCGATTCCAGCTGAATCCCACGAATATTCGTAACACCATCGTAACTGTATCGTAACTGAATTTTAGAGCGTCGCTAATTGGACCAGAACATTTACAAAATTCAACGAATCCTCACGAATCCTAAAATTCATTAATTCTTGGTAATTCGTTGGATACGTTGTCTGTGTGGATAGAGGCATAAAGCGGTCATTTACTTATCGAACATAGGAATCTTGAAAAAACAGGTGGTTGCTTAATGCAGGGTTAAAGTGAATCAGACAGCTCCTATAGGACCAAATGCTCTATTTATCACAATGGTTCCAAAACATCAAAAATCACAAACCCCCCCCCCCCCCCCCCCCCTAATAAATGCTCTTTTTCAGTAGATTTATTAAAAGAGGTTGGATATAAAAATAGCCTATGTGGGAATAGGTTAATCACAGTGGGGCGTCTGAGCAATATCGACCTAAGCTACGATTCATCACTTTTAGAATTTCTATAAGACTTTTTACAGATTATATATGACTTTTATTCAATCGTCTTGGAATATACCAAAAGCTTAAGCTGTAATCCGAATCCATAACTGAGTCCACAGACGACCAAAGCAGTATAGTAGAACCCCTCTAATGCGACCACTTAATGAATAAACGTGGGTGTTTATAAGCAGGTGGTTGCTTAATGCAGGGCAAAAGTAATGCAGAAAGCTTTCTGCATTACTTTTGTCCTGCATTAAGCTACCACCTGCATCAAGCACCCAGATTAATACCTCTTTTAGGTGGTCGCATTAGCGGGGGTTTACTTATAGTAAAATCGCGTTAACCCTTCACCTAATAAAGACGCAAGTACATTTAGCTTTCGTTTGCTCAAAAAAACTCATGGTCGCTTTAACCCTTTCGGTGCCAACTTTTGTTAAAGCATTCGGTAAAAAAGACAATGAGATGCAAATAAATGCAGATTTCAAAGGAATAAAGCATAGATAAGATATAGAAATAGAGTGGAAAATGACGAATGGAGTTACTGAAATGTGCCTCCTCTTATGACTGTATTCAATAGTATTGAATTCAGAACCTGAACTTAACGTTTGGAACACCGAAATCAGACCAGCATAAGAGCGAGCAAGCTTCATTGCTACTACTTGAATCAAACTAAATTTAAAATTTAAATAACGATTAGAAGTAAATACGTGCATAATGATTTCTTGTTCTGGATCTGCCATTGTGGTAATTTTCCATTACTTAGAACAGTTAAGATATTACATACAGAAGAAACTGTCTTAAGCAAGCAACCAGCAAAAAGAGGTACATGTATAATTATGGGTCTGTCGGACCGGCGGTTGTAGCTTAATTGAGAAAGTAATACAGAAAGCTCCTATATAGTTCTACATTAGTTTTGCCATATATGAATGAATGGACGCTTAGGACAGGTTGTACTTCCGTCTTTTCAAAAGAAGGTACACGTACAATGTATATGTAATGTGACCGATCCAGGTCACGTGTCGACACAGACTACAGATTACGACACTTGATGAAGTCTTCGTGATAAAACCGAATTATCCCATTATATATTTAATTGTTCATGGTAAATGATCGTTTCTACAATATCTACTGTTGAACGAGGTACGTGCTGTTTTATGCAATATGATATGGTCTCGTTCCAATATCCAGTACATTACATTTAACCCTTTCCCTCATATAAACGCGTTTTCATATCACGCCTTTGCAAACAGAGTAGACCCAGATCAGATGTAGCCGTCTGATCAGGGTCTGCTGTTATTCTTATACCATGATATAGATCTGGTTCTACATTTTTTGTTAAATCAGAATGTTTCCTTCATTTTCAGCGAATACTTTTTATGACGTCATTGTTTCTTAAATTAGTATTGAATGGGTAACGGTTAAACGCAAATGCAAACACATATGTGTTATTTGGCATCTCGTCTATAAGCAAATGTACCATTGGTGGCCAAAGTAAGGATTCTGGCGGGCGTCTGATAGCTGTTATCTTAACCCTTTCCTTCACATAAACGAGTTTTTACGCATTTGCAAACAAAACAGAGTAGACACAGGTTAGTGTCTGCTCCCTTTGCTTATGAATATCATATAGATCAAACCAGCAAGTACATGTAAAATGTTTCACGCGTAAATAATTAAGTTAATGAATAGCAATGAAGTGATCAATTAATGCATAAATGTTCATTAATTATATACGTCATTAAATTACCAATATACAAAACAACTGTATCTCACTGTATCAAAAATGAATTCGGTTTAAGGTTAAATGAAAACCTGATACATGTACTTGCCATTTTGATTTAAGTGTTTGACTATTGAGTTTAGATTGTATTTGTTGCATCCTGATTTTCACAATCTGATTCACGCGACTATCAGTACTGTGTGTTTCATTTTAACCTATTACATTATGGATATTAATACAAAAAACATGAGTTTACTCCACATATACACATTTTAACGCTTATGCAAACAGAGTAGATCCAGATCAGATGGCTCCTGCAGGAGCCATCTGATCAGGATCAGCTCTGTTTGCTTAATACATTACATGTTTATAGATCTGAGTATACACATTTTACCAGGGCCAACATTTTCCTTTTTCATAGGCCATTTTAGAAAATAAGCTAGTTCTTATCCGTGCTTACATTAATTCTCACATAAATATTCATAGAGAAAAGGGTAGCAAGTAGCGATCATCTGTAGCAAGTACTGTTTATTTCAGAAGCATTAAAGGTTTTATTTTTTAGAGCCATCCTCTTTGATTAAATCTACCGAAAAGGAGCATTTACTATAGAAAGAAGAATTAAAAATTATGCAATTTTCAAACCATTGTGATAAATAGAGCATTTGCTCATATGGAGCAAATGCTCTGTTTATCACAATGGTTTTAACAATGACTTTTACAGAGGCGTCAAAATTCGTCAGTAGTAGGGAAAGGGTTGACTGATAATGTGCTGCACAGATGATATATCACTCTATTTTATATTGTAGTGATATAAGTAACAACCATTTATCACTGTCACAACTAGTTCCAGTATACCATTGTCAATTTATTCCCAAATATCTGCCCAGGCGCGCTACATATATCAACAACTTGCATTAAATGAAAGAAAAGACAAAATTTCGAACTTTTCCAGAGCAATCAAATGCAAAATAGTCTGCTTTATTATAAAGTTTCTCCAATTATGCCAAAAATAACAAATAGGATAGATAAATAATTCTATTTTTGTTTGGAAAACATTCGTATTTTGCTTTCAATATTCAATTACCATTGCTGAGATGAGAATAAAGCTAGTTTCTAATAATAAACATTGAATTTATCCCTACGGATCTTTAAAAGACATACAATTCGAAGAAAAGCAAGTAATAGTGACAAGAAAACCAACTTGAAAGGATTAGTTGAACCTGTTTTCTATAAATTAAGTGCCAAAATGGATAAACAAGTCTTCTCCAAAGTCAACACATTCGAATATTTAAGGAGTGACAAACGTATCCCAACTATTGAAACGCTACTGGTTACTGTCAGCTTCCAGTTACGTCCAGCCACAGAATGTAACTACTTATGTTTTGAAATTCTCCTCTACGCCACATGTTGATTTAAATCTTTTAACAGCTCTCTGATTCACCACCAGCCGGAAGGAAGTACAAACAGTCCTTCAAACCAAGATAGAAGTCCTATTATTATTTGTAAGATCAGGGACAACCAATTGTTTCAGCTAACTCATTCCCTCATATTGACGCATTTTGACGTCTATAAATGCAAAAGTCACCTGTTGAAACCATTGTGATAAATAGAGCATTTGTTCCAATAGGAGCAAATGCTCTATTTATCACAATGGTTTCAAACTACAAAATTCTATTTTTTCCTTTCCTCTAGTTAATGCTTCTTTTTAGTAGAGTTATTCAAAGTGGTTGGATCTAAAATAGCCTACGAGGTAAAGGGTTAAACAGACCTCTCTTGCAGAGAGCCACTAGTGTAATATAAGCGTTCATGTTTAACATATTCCGTATAATAAAGTGTTTTATTTGAACAAGTCTAAATATTTTACAGAGACCTAGATAAACATAACTCATTTTTCTCTCCAACGTCCTATATTGCAAGCAACCTTATCTAACGATCCGATATTTTGATTATTGCCTTCCGCGATGCATATTGTATCAGTTTTAACCCTTTGCCTCATATAAACGCATTTTCGTGTCGTTGCAAACAGAGTAGACCAAGATCAGGCGGCTCCTATAGGGACTGTCTGATCAGGGTCTATTATGTTTGCTTATACAATTATAATAGACCTGACTCTACAGTTTCTACTAATACTAAAACACATATACTATTATAAAAATTCAGTTTATATTAATTTAATATTCATGATGTCATTATTTCTTACATGAATATTTAACAGGGAAAGTGTTAACCCTTTCCTCCATAAATACGCCTTTCTACGCCTCTGTAAAAGTCACTTAATGAAACCATTGTGATAAATAGAGCATTTGCTCCTATAGGAGCAAATGCTCTATTTATCACAATGGTTTCATACTTTCAAAATTCTAAAATTGTCCTTTTCTCTATTTAATGCTCCTTTTCGGAAGATTTATTCAAAGTGGATGGATCTAAAAATAGCCTATGGAGTAAAGGGTTAAAGCTGTAATTGACGCCTCAATTATTCCAACCAAGTATAACAAAATGTTCATAAAAAATCAGGGCGATTATGTTTGAATGGTATGGACTGTTAGTAACTATATATAGCACCGAAATAGCCTATTTTTCAGTTATCTAAACAATTTACATATAACATATTTTCCATAGTGATCTAAACAGCTTTACCCTTTTATCCATAAATCTTTGCAAACAGAGTAGATCAAGATCAGTAGCCGTCTGATCAGGGTCTGTTCTGTTTGCTTATGATATAATATAGATATGATTATGTAGTATCTACAATGACCAAAACTTACAGTATACAATAAAACATATTTACCCTTTAGCCTGCTATGGGCGTACGCAAACATTTTGGATCTAGATGAGACGCCGAGTAATTTGGCGTCTCATCAGGATCTACACTGTTTGACGCCATAATTGCATTTTGGTAGACAAATTGATTATAGCTTGAAGTTTGAAAATTAAGTAGGTGAGAAATTCTGTAGAAATAATTTGCTCAGCATGCTAAAAGTTAAAAGCGCCAACAGACATTGTCTAATTATTGATCTTCAAGTCAAGTGATTGCTTCTCGCAGGATGAAACATACGCAGATAGCTCCAGCAGGAGCTTTCAGCATCACGTTCTACATGAATCAACCATGTTTTATTTATGAATTGGTCGCCGTAGACGGGTATCACTGTAACTTCCAATTAGCAAGCGTTGGAGTGGTCGGGGAAAAATCAAATGAGCTAAAAAAAAAAAAGTGTTTTTCAATAACAATACGTCAGTCTGAAAGCATGGTGAAACGAAACGAATATCAGTTAGTAAACAAAACTACATGTATATTTTAGCGTTAACTGGTTCGTTGCCAAATTGTTGTCGTCTGCAAATTTTATCGTCTGCTACAATGTTCGTATGTTATTTTTCTTCAGTTTTATTCCATAAACAAAGTCTTGATAACAAACAGTTTGGATCCAAACTGTTTGCATAGGTAATCACAGATGCGATATTTGCAACGAAATAGTTAATAGCATGTAGTAATTTTACATTGAGAGGTTTAGATTACAGATATAATACGTAGTCTCAGTACTAGTTTTAAGACATGCTCTCTTTCTTTCTATTTCTGGAAAACCTCTTTTGTCGAATAACAATTTGTTTACGGCTAGCCAGACGACAGTATAATATGTGCCGTTTCAATAGGACTGACATAGTGTTTCTAGACTTTAGACAGCAGACACCATACAAAGTGTACTTCTAAAAATACATTTTCCTGATTGAACGAGAAAAACATTGATGAAAACCAAAAACGGCAGTAACAACAATAATAATAATGATAATGACAATAATTGTCACTATTTTATAATAATGATATTAATAATAATAGCAAGTGAATACATCTTACACTAAACGACATTTATCACCGTATGTCAACAACTCCGGAAATAGCTAGGTAAAACTACTAAGTAAAGCGAAAGTTCATTGATTGTGATTTAGTAATTCGATATATTTATATAGATTATGACATATTCTAGCATTGCAATGATTGAAACTACTGGTAGATAGATCAACCAATGGTTACATGGTTTCTGATCAATTCAAATTCACGTATGTAAATCATTTTGGGTGCATTATTATCGGATTAGTACAACCGAGATATCAGCGAAGAGGTCAAAAACGTGTTCGCAATCGCTTTTCTAATCCTCCGACACACGATTTCACATATTCCTTGTCATCACACAGCTAATACACTCTTATGCCAGCGTTGATTGCAGAATACGATCGAAATTGGCTTTGAATTTGATAAAAGAAAAACAAGGTGTGTGTACGGCGAATAGATGAATGTGGTATCAATATTGTACGGCGAATAGCTTCCTATGTGTACGGCGAATAGTAATATATTTTACTGTTATGAAGACTTCTCGGCAAATAGCTTGCGTGTTGTGTGGCATTTTACGGCTAACAATTATTTATAGTCGTTCCCTAAGGTTAGTGCGAGGAAAATAAACTGACACCTCATGTCTATCATGAAAATGCCATTGATCTAGAATTAAAATGTAGGTTTTGCAATTGCAAATGAGGAAACTTTTAGAAGACACAAATGGCAGAGTATCAACATCTACTATTGTACTTCATTCGGTTTTAAAGGATCTGCACATAACAATGATTACATAATTAATTGCTCATGAATACTCTCCGTCATTACGGTACTGTTAAGTTTTGTTGATAAATAAAGAATTTAGATTGTATGGATTTGTTTTATGACCGATATTTTAGGGATTTGTATAGAATAATAAGTTATAATGTCATACGAAAGTAGTTCAGGGAAGTGATATGCTGCTTTTTGTTGCAATAACAATCAAAAGAAACTTTATAAATGGTGCAACGGTAAGGAGAAAAAATCTGCATAAAAACTGCCCATGTTGGGAGCCTTACAAACTGCACACCATTTCTCGCAGTGAAGAAGTGCGCTTGCAGTGGATCAAACATTTCAACGTCAGCCGCGAAGACTACAAGCCAATTTCTAAAGACAGGGGCGTAACTAGCGACACGCATTTACGCACGTGTGTAACATCAATGATAGGTGAAAACATTAACTAGTATGGCCAAAATGGAACAAAACTCGAAGGCCAAGTAGGGATAGACTTTGATAAACGTGCTGTCTGTCTGTTCTGTCTTGTCATGTAAGATTTAACCCACTCCTCCTATTGATGCCTCTGTAAAAGTCACTTTTTGAAACCACTCAATTCTAAATTTTCGGGGGGGGGGGGGGTTTCAAGCCCCCGGGGCCCTATAGCCACGGTGATTAAACTATATTTCTATATTTGGATTCAACTACGCTCCTTAAAGATGTGTAAGTGAATTTCTAGGTTAGTTTTGATTACTTTTGCATGCATCGGAGCATTCACAAAATTCGGATACCACAAGATATATATATATGAATGAAGAATTAGTTTATTAATCACTTTGTATTTGAAAAGACTGGTGTTTGGTCTAAACAAGAAAGTCTGCTATATTACATGTAATTGCAATGAGAGAATCCCCTGCGTAAACAATGATTTGAGAAAAAATCAGTATTTTAATACACCCCCCCCCCCTTACACACACACTCGCACACACACTCACGCACACGCCAATCAAGAACCTTGTTGACTTGAGAGTGCTACCTCTTTGGCATAAACTGACCACATGACATCAGCCTTAAATAGTCAGGGAATAGTAGGGCAGAAAAAGGGTATCCCTGCTTAACTCCTTCAATACAAAGCTCTCGACTTATCAATCAGCCCTCGTATGCCACAGGCTGTAGCTGACCTGTATCAACACTTGTACAGCATTGCTATGAAATCCGGCTTTTATCGTGTCGCAGTCTCGAGGACTCGAGTTCGCTCCCCACACCCGATGAGTATATTTTCTCTAGAGAAATCCTGGTTACAGAAATCTTCATTAAATCATTAATGCTTTTCTTTATACGTTTTTACGCATTTGCAAACTGAGTAGATCCAAACCAGATTGAACAGGTAAAGGGTTAAATAATTCGTATTAAAGTTCTTTAGTAGAAAGGGTATGATCCTATTATATTGCAACGCACTGCATGTTTGGTTATCGACCCTTTTACAGTCGGTAGCTACGCTTCCCTCTTTGCTTGCGCGATGACAGACCGAGGGTAGTACTCTATGATGGTATACTCTTAAACTTGGATACAGGATGAGCTTACCAAACTCATGTATTACTTTTTCCCTGTCGTGCCCTTAACGGCTTACCTGCAGGTGCTCTGACTTCAGCAAAGCCATCGAGTACATATTTGACGGATTTTCACAGTTATTATGCTATGTTTTACATGTTGTCCTGTGTTCACCGTCGTCTATGTTGTGGGTAAGTCCAGTGGGGATACCTTTATTTACACTATGTGTAAAGCTAGGGTGACTTTGAGAGAAGTGTGAGGTTAGGACGTCCGTAAACCGGTTTAACCCCCCCCCCCCAGTGGTGTTTTTGCTACTGACCGTGCCAAGGCGGTACTCTCTTTGTCACCCTTCCTTTTGTTTGCCTTGCGTCTTTGTGCTTGTGATTTTGTTGATGTGTGGAACGTTTGTCTCTGGTTCTTGTGTGTCTTTTGGTGTTTTCTGTGTTCATCTCGTATGTGAGTGTGCGTTTGGGTGTGTGGTTGTGTGTATGTGTGTCATGCTGTCTATCGGTGTGTTGGTGGTGGTTGCGTCTTGTATGTGGCTTTGCCTGCTTGACTTTACTACTTTTCCATTAATACGATGAAAAGTAACTGTATATACATACATATATTGAACACATGAGTCTTAAAAGCATGCGGTTACTTAATACAAGGCAAAAGTAGTGCAGAAAGCTCATAGGAACTTTCTGTATTAATTGTAGCCTGTATTACTCTACCACTTGCCTTACAGACCCATAATTGGACCTTTTTGATGGTCGGTTAAGACAGGTTCTACTATATTTTTGTCAGAAACAAATCTCAAACCTTTTCTGTATAGAAACACACATCTAAGCATTTGCAAACATAGTAGGACCGGATTCATTTCTCTGCTCTATTTGCTTTCGGGTGGATGTCATACAGCAGGAAACGTACTCATGAAAATCCATAAGTATTACACTTAAGAGTAGAACTTCAACTTGAATGAGCACATTGACCAACTCTAAAGCAATGTTCATAAATTGTTAAGTAGCCTTTTAATGTAATTTAACTCACAGGTCCTTGTTCGACACTGTCGATTAAGATACCACCTTTATTAAAAGCATTTTCTTTCGAAAACTGTTGAAGCTATTAGCCGTACACTAAAAATCACCAGTAACGCTATTCGCCGTACACCGTAACAACTATTCGCCGTACACATTCCTACATATGAATTTTGTGATATCTTCTCACACAATGTATGGAAAGATACAATTTTTGGTACATAAAACAAAACAATCATATGCTTCGATTCGGCAGTTAATTCATGAATATACAAATACAAGTTTCCTTAAATGAGACCCAAATATCAAGTTGCGTAGACTTTTCCTCGCTACTAGGGAAGCATTTTACAGGTTAAATATTCTGACATGGCCAACTTATGCAAGAGTTTAAACCCTGAGTGAAGTAATCAAAGATTCATGAACCCGGTAGTGCTTTATCTATGATGGTTAAGATAATGAGAGTTAAAATAACAATGAATTGTCTTACATGGTGTTGGTCAGTTTTATCACTTTCTTCGCTTCGCTAAGTAGTTTTACCTAGCTATTTCCGGAGTTGTTGACATACGGTGTTTATAAGTACTCACATTATATCCATATTCAGTGCGGGTCGGGGGTATAGAGAAAATGACTACTCTGTATTTAAATATGATGAATGTTTACTCGAATTCAACAAAAAAAACACAAAGAAAACAAAATAGAAAAAACGAGGTATCACTGATAAGCCTTAACCATATTTTTAGGAGAAATATAATAATTGGCGAAAAAATAAAACTCCCGATCCCGAGGCTATAAAACGTTCTTGAGTCAAGACTTGAAGACACAAACTGCTGTTTGGAAACCCAAATTGTATAGAATCTGATTAAACATGAATTTATTACAAACAGTGTAGACCCACATCAGGGATTTCCTACTGCAGCCCTCTGACTAGGGTCTACACTTAAGGAATATATAGATTAATTTGTCTTTTCGTTATGTTATGTATGATGACTATGCAAACAAATACTGGCAATAAAATATGTTTAAACTAGAATATATAGAATTTTGTTTTGTTTTCGTGTATGAAAATAAACAGCAAATCACAGCTCACCAAAATAAATGAAAACAAATGTGTTTAGGTTTTCCAACTGTTTAAAACAATACTCTGCTAACACCGATTAAACTATAGCTTCAAACCAACGAGCACGTGCCACACGCGCATCTTACCTGATTTCGGCACTCTGTCCGAATAACCGAACTTAACCCTTAACAGCACGATAATATGACTATTTTTGATTATGTTTATATATTACTATGATGTTTCAGCTGAAAACGGCTATATTGTGCACATTCAAAACATGAGTACTTATAAATGTCGTCTAGTGTATATTAATTATCATTAAGTATCAAAGTCTCATAGATCTACAATAGAAAACAAACACAAATACCGCATTTCTCAGTGCTATCGCTGCGACATCAAACACAGGTCATGTAATATCACATGTAAAAAACCTTTTTTATTAAAGCTCAAAACAAATAAATCAGACAAAGACTTCGCAAACATACAACAAACAGTATAGTGACATCAGTGGCTAGTTTTTGTTTGAACAGTCATTAATATCTGACAATGATTAAACCTCTATATGAAATCAATTTCCGCCACCAATTAAATGTTTTGTATATAACATTTTATCGTCTTATGTTTTGTTTGCTCAAAAACGACACCGGATATATCACTGAACAAGTAGAACAATAACGCATATATGACGTCATTGAATCATGTGACTATAGACTATAAAGTCGATCGATTAGTGCGACAAATAACAAAAGTGAAACTACAACTCAAGCAATTTACAAACAAAATATTAGAATGAAATAGCACCATGCACCAGCCAGTCTTTTCCACAGGACACAGAACAAAAAGGGTGTCCATTATCCATAAATGGCAAAGACGGACATTACACACCAACCAGCCAATTGTCAACATAATAATATATTCTCTTTAAGCACAACATGAATTTGCAATGTTGTGTGGAGGATATTAATAGCTCTCCTTTGCAGTTGCTATGTATAATGCATCTTTATTGGTTTAAAAATAAATAAGACCAATATATAAAAAAATATAGTATCTACTTAATCTATATAATTTCTTCCTTGTCAAGCAATGAATAAGATGTTATCTAATTCCGTTGCTCAAAGTTAAGCTCAAACATTGGTGCTCGGTAGCCTTCAGATGTTTGCTAAACATAATTTAAAAGCGGAAATGGAACACATAAACAGCAGAGGTAATTAAGGTATTCTGTCGTTTGAAATTGCTATCCCGTTGATCACTAATTATGTTTATCATCTGAATGCGAGAAACGAGTTTGCTGTCATTTGCAAATAGTGTAGACCCAGATCAAAGGACTGCTAGAGTAACTCTCTGATTAGGGTCTGCATTGATTGTCATTAAAAATCGTCTCACAAAGTATACTTCCATATTATATGAAACTTACCTTTAAACAGTGACGGACTATTCCACTTTAGTTAAGAATTCAACATTGAAAGGGCTCTATCAGTTTCCCTTGAAAACAGGGCAATCGATAAACCTCTTGGCATACCTTTTGCAATCCAGGAGAAATCCAAACTGTTTGACGCTCGGGTTATACGTTTGTAGAACGATTTAATATAGGTTATGGTTTAACCCTTTCCACGCTGATTTTGTTTTAAAAGGGCTCTTCAAAAAGTAAAAATGGTCAATTTATCGTGAGTATTCAGGGATGTTCATTAATAAAAGTGTATCATGACAAACAGTGCAGACCCTGTTGATGGGGCTCCTCTTGGAATCCTCTCATTTTAGTCTATATACTGTTTGCAAACGGACATTAGTGATCCGTTTCCAGCACTGAAAGGGCAAATACGAAACCAACTAAATTGTAAGCGGGCAACCACCCAGGCAGCACGCTGCAATTGGGCCGACATTGGGCCGATATTGTTTCCAATATCGGTCCAACGTCGGATTTTAAGGCGGCCCGATGTCGACCCGCTTCTCTTTTGCAACGCGTTTTGCCGTCGGCCCGATGTAAGTTCTGACGTCGGCCCAACATAAAAATGATCTACAGCGGATGACAAAATGACATTCAAACGATATCGGGCCGACATAAAACCTTACATCGGGCCAACGTCAAAACGCGTTGCAAACGAGAAGCGGGTCGACATCGGACCAATGTTTGCAATCAGATATCAGATATCTACAGCCGATCAGAAACACATGATTTTGGGCCAACGAGTTCTTTAACCTTTACACCATAGATGCACATTATAAGACATATAATCTATTCCTCCACTCAAGAAAATATACAGTCATGAATATGCACAACAAGAAATATTTCCATATTCTAGCAGATGATGCAGCTTAAAGCAGGCTGAAAGTAAGGTAGAATGCTCCTAAAGGAGTAGTATGCCTTACTTACATCCTGCTTTGAGCAACCATCTGTCTTCAATACTGAAAACATGTTATGGAGTAAAGGGTTAAGAAGACACAAGACATCGGTATGACACTGGCTGGATGTCAAAATAATGTTGAAACCTCATTTTGAATTCTGGCCAAGGTTGTACAAGTGCTATCTTGAAGTACAGATCTGCAATCATGTTAAATAGACACTCCTACAACAAAATTTCACCAAATGTGTGTTCCATATTTTAAAAATGAAATAAAAAAAACTAGTAAATCCAAAGTAAGTCTCATCCATTTATTAATTCATGTACCCCTGAAACTTCAAATAAACAATTCCAATTTCCAATATTTTTTTTAATATTTAGGGTTGTTATATACAGTCAAACCTGTTTTAAACAACCATCAAAAAGAAACAGAAGTCATCTTGAAGTTTCTAAGACAGGTGACTTCTGAATGCAGATCGAAAATAATGCTTTCGATCTGCATTAAGCAGTCACCTGTCTTTAATGATCGCTAGGCTTCCTCGTAGCATGGTCGCTTAAGACAGGCTTGACTGTACAATATAGTTTAAAACCACAAACATTGCAGACCCTGATCAGAGGGATTCTTAATGAGACCACTGATAAGGGTCTACACTGTTTGCATAGGACAAGTGTGACGGATGGTCAATCAGTGTGAATCACATAACCTAGGTAGGTCACATGACTCAAGGATATAGAACTTAAGGAGATTTAAATGTGCATAAATCCTCGAGTAATGTGACCGACCTACGTCATGTGATTAGCACTGACTGGCCATGTGTCACAAGGCAAGACAAGACCGTGCGATAGTCAAAATATCCCGAGTAAGTCTAAATCTGTTATACATTCAAATGCTCAAATACAGAATAAATTTATCTGAAAACAAATACCCTAATGTCCCTAAATTTGCTAAAAAGTGTCTATTCCAGTCCTTTTATAGAATCAATTCACTGTTTTCACTCTGACAGCTTGCTGCCGCTCTCCTCTTCCTACCGCCAACTCTGTCGCTTGCAGTACGTAGCCGTTCACGTACAGTCACCTCCAATTCAACATTCGTTACCTCCCCTCTGCATCTCCTAATTGCCTCTGAAAATAGACAAAAAATTCAAATCAGCCATCACTATGAACATTCATTGAAGGTTTTGATTACAAGTGGTAGCTTAAAGCAAGATGACAGTGAAACAGAAAGGTCCTATTTAAGGAGCTTTCTAATTTACTTTTATCTTGCTCTAGCAGAAACCTACCTTAAACCAGTTGAATATTGAGGAGATTTGTACTTTGGCTATGGAGGAAAGGGTTAAACAGTAAATATTTTACAACACCTTTTCAACAGAACATTATCTGTAGAATAAGGATTGAAAAGGGTATAAATTTTGTACCCAGGTAGCTCTTTGGCAATTACCTGCTGATACCTGGGCACCCGCCTTACACCGATTATAGTATATTAAGATATAGATGTACCATAAATACAGGTTTTGTCACAAGTTGTTTTCTGAAATAAACAGTTCTTAAAATTTAGAAAAAAATTATTTGGCGAGTTAAATAACCCTTTTTCTAAACGAATTTGAGAAATGTTGATCTCGTGACAACTAGTGTCAGATCATAATTGAATGATCTTAAACATGTGTAAGATAAAGATATCTTAAATAGTATTTCGAACCTTAACCCTTTACTCCATAGATACTCATTTTAACACATTTAAGTTATTCCCCCAGTAAAGAAAAAAGTTCTGCTTTATACAGTCATGAATATGCAACATAATAAATATTTCCTATATACTAGCAGATAGAAATTTAAAGCAGACTTAAAGGTAAAGCAGAATACTAAAGGAGCATTTTGCTTTACTTTCAGTCTGCTTCAAGCAACCATCTGTATTCAATACTGAAAATAAGCTACGGAGGAAAGGGTTAAGACAAGGTAAAGTATGAGAAAAAAGTACATCTTTTCAGTTTCATTAATCCTTCAAAATCCAAAACACAAGCAAAATCAAACAACTTATATCTAGATCTTTGTCACCGTTGAATATTGCCCGTTATCTATATATAGCGACAGGTTGAAATATTCATCCCGAGATTTATCTCGGGGAAATGAATAGTAAAAAGTAAAGTACCTAGTTATAGTCTACTTTCAGTCCGAATGACCGCTCAGCCGACTGTACATTTACTCCCCTGGTCATTGAGTCATTGGCCTACAATATTGAGCACTGCTAACATATGGCGCAATCATGCAGCCGCAGTACCGGCGAGTGACCCTCACAGGTACCCATTTTAACCCCCTGGGTTGGGAGGATGTGCGGGTGGGAGACACGGAAAAGCGTCTCTGAAATTTCCGGGAGGGACCGGGATTTGAACCCCGGACCTCCGGACTGATAGTCAAGCGCGTTACCACTAGACCTCTGCCACCTATGTAGTCATGTTTAAAGGGAACAAATCCATGTATTGCAATGACGTTTGACTTGACGAGTTTTTGTTTCACCTTTTTTACACAAATTGACTACTTTTCAGTGCATTGTTTGCATATTGGGTAGTAATTTTGTACACAGATACTTGCTAGTTTCTACCTGACCCTTTCTGTCCTACTCAGAATACTGTTTTTGCTTTGCAAATCTTACAAAGATTGTTGGGGTATTGATATAATTAATTATTCTTACCAGAGAAGAAAACATCTGCTCATCAGCTAAAAGGTTTTCTAGGGTTTTGAGATCCTCATGGCTGTTCAGTGGAAGCAAACTGGATACTTCCTCAGGTAAACTTCCCTTGGACATTTCTGGTCATACATGCAGGCTGTTTGACATTCCCTGCAACTCCTTATAAACAAGCTTGCCCTGTTGTTTCACCTGTGTCCCCCTGATTTTCTCAAGAACTGTGATCAGCCTTATATGTCCCTCGCTGAAAATCAAAACAAAATACATGTACATTATCTCAATGTACTTGAACCAATATTTTTCCATAGTATGCAGTTATTTAACCATATACTCCATAGATATTCCTTTCTAAGCCTTTCCAAACAGAGCAGACCAAGATCAGATGGCTCCTATAGGAACTGACCCGTCTGATCAGGCTCTACTCTGTTTGAATATAATATATAATATAGATCTGATTCTACAGTTTGTACTTTGGTGAAAATTTCATGTGTTTGTATGCCATTTTAATAATTAGCCTAATTAATACTAATACCATCATCATTTCTATCATAAATATTTATGAAGGGTTAAAAATACATATAGCAGCTTCATACCGCCTTCTGTTTCACCTCAAGCAAATATGTTTGTGATTCACATATGCCCCTGGATAGCAGTACAGCCACAGACAGATAGCAAAAGATGGACAGACAAACATACATTAACCCTTTCGCTGCCAAACCCTGTCGTCTGCTAACTTTGTCGTCTGCTATAAAGTTTCATTCTTTTGATTTTCTTAATTTTTGTTTCAAAAACATAGTAGCAGTAACAAACTGTTTGGATCCTGATGAGACGCCGAGTTACTCGGCGTCTCATCTGGATCCAAACTGTTTGCATAGGTAATGATCACAGATCCGGCATTGGCAGCGAAAGGGTTAAGGGCAAAACTAAGGGCAAAACCTATCTGGCCCAGAACCTCGATTCAGGGGGTATTAATAGTACATGTGTCACAAACAATGCTGATTGGTTGAAATTTGACGCTTATTTCTGTATGAATGTCGTTTGATAAATCTAATCTTCTTCAAAGGACCACATTAAAATTGTTTTGTGTATATAAGTTGTTTTTCTTGGAAATTGATTAAACACATAAAGACAAATAAGGCATTTAAATAAATGAATTCCTTTACTTAAATTTAGTATTCCATTCCCAGCAGGACGATGGTTGCCCTAGATCTAGAGTAGGTACAATTTTCTACTCGAAGGGATTATCAAAATGTTATTCTAAACTGCATTTTGGTAAGGTTGCAATTATAAAGACGTCCTGATAATGCACAACTTTTAAACCCCCATCCCCCCCCCCACCCTCACCGGTACAAAACTCTCTTCTAAAGTCTCTTAATTACATTACATTTGGATTTGTCATATATTTACCAGTATAAATTCCGTTGGTGTCGAAGGCTGAGTACTGGTATGTCTTGGTGAGAGTGGATCTGGTGTTGGTGTGCTCATTGACGGCTGCACGGTGTTACTCACTGGTAACACTTGGGTTGAAGTAAAAACTGGTTTGGGTGGTTTAGGTAACTTAGAGAGATTGTAGTTGATGTATCTTCATCATCAGAAGATGGGAAATGTATTTGCCTGAAAAAACAACAACAATATATTGAGATTAATGGAACAATTTTACAAATACTTGATTATAAAATGCAAATGCAAAGTTTGATGTCAATTGGTATAAAGAAATATAGAAGTAGATCCAGTTCGCATTACAAGATTTGTGCCACGTAGAGACCCCAAATACCCAAATTACATGGGCCCCGCCTAAACACTTACAGATATAATCCATTAGTGATTACTGTAAAAGAAGATCAATGTTTAATTAACATATTTTGTAACAACCTTTCCAAGTTCATAAATTATAAACGTGTTTTCACGCTTTTGCAAACAGGGTAGTCCCAGATCAGAGGGCTCCTATAGGATCCGTCCAATCAGGGTCTGCTATGTTTGCAAATGGAATTTGCTAGATTTGTTTCCTTACTTTCTAATTAAAGGGCTACAATGTTCCACATTCCATATTTCATATAAATTTGAACTATTATGTTAATGAATATATAGTAGGTATTGGAATTTGGAATAAAGGTAGAAGAGGGAAAGGATTAATCAATGCATGGCACTATTCTTATTTATAACTACCACTAAATTGTGTTAATTAATTGGCATTTTGGGCAGGTGGTTGCTTAAAGCAAAGTGAAAGTAAAACAGAACACTCCTATATTTCTGTTTTACTTTCACCTTGATTTAAGCATCCACCTGCCTTTAACACAAAATACTTTATGTGATTTAGTGGTCGTTATAGAGAGGTTTTACTGTAGTATCACCGTAAATGCCTTCTACGTGTAAATTCCGTGGCCAGATCGTGTCTTAGAGACATTCCATCAACTTTAGTTTACAACTTTGTTTTCGAAATGGTCCCATATTTCTGAGCAACTATCCATACATTATGTGACCCTCAATTTCTTTTAGTGCTATCTTGTAAAACTTGATCCAAGCTATATATTACCCAAGTGACATAGATGCCATAGAAGGTCATTTCTATAATGGCATCCAATTTACAGAAAGAATCTTCAGTCAAAAGTCCGATTAGTTAAATATGGCATGTCCTTTAAACGGTAGAAAATGAAATACTAGTATTCTAAAACAACAATACAGATTTTAGCTAATGAACAATGATTTACAGTACCTTATGCACTGGAAATGAGCTTTAAATCTGGCATGTGTGTATACTGATAAAAAATAACAAGATCCAGATATATAATATTTATATAAATTGTGTTCAAGTATAGACGATGTGCTTTCAGGCAGAAGACTAACCTCGTGTAGTTATAACTCATTTAATAATTGCCTCCAGGGAAATTGAAGCTCATAGGGGTTTATCTTTATTAGGGCCGGTCTTGTCATTCCATCAACACTAAATCCTAGGTCAAGACCAACTCAAATGAATGTTGTTTTTTGACAATGGGCCACCTTCATATGACTTAATTCAATCTGATGTGAACATTGTGTTTGCGCTGAGCTGGTTTAGTCTTTAACCCTTTCCCTGTTCTATGTTTGTTCCAAAGTTCAACACCTAATGAATATTAATGGACAACATGGTTAAATGGAAATATGAAAGGGGGAACATTGTAGACAGTAAGGTACATATCTATCAAATTCCATTAGCAAACATAGCAGATCCTGATCATATAGGAGCCGTCTGATCTGGGTCAACTCTGTTTGCAAATGAGTGAAAACGTGTTAAACCCATTCATTCCTATTGACGACTTTTGACTCCTCTGTAAAAGTCTTTTTTATCCATTGTGATAAATAGAGCATTAATTTTGCTCCATATGAACAAATGCTCTATTTATCACAATGGTTTCAAAACTACATAATTCTACAATTCTCCTTTTCTATAATTAATGCTCCTTTTCGGTAGATTTATTCAAATAGGTTGGTCTAAAATAGTCTAGAAGAGAATAAGTTAAATTATCCTTAATCGTTTAATTACCTCAAAGTTACGCCTTTCCACGTCTTTGCAAATGATTCAACCAAGATCAAACAGCTCCTGTAAGTCTGCTCTGTGTGTTTATGCAATTACAGAGGAGCTTTCTGCATTACTTTTGTCCTGCATTAAGCAACCACTTGCTTATAAAGACACCCATGTTTATTCATTAAATGGTCGTATTAGAGGAGTTCTACTGTATATCGATTTGTTTCTACAGTTTTTTCCATGGTCAAAAACGTTTATTTTTTGTAAATGCTAATAGTTAAGTGAATAAATATGCATTAAGTTATAAATTCTTGAATAAATATTCGTAAGGTGAATAGCTACGTGTAACTATCAAAGTTACACCTGGCGATCAGTATCGATGGACGTAAATATCGATGACTATGCTTGGGCGTAGCTAGCCATACACGCTTACGCAATGCGTAGCATCAATCTGGAAGGTGAAAACAGTATAATGGCAAAGATTGAACAGCAGTTTAAAGTCTAATCGGGGTAGACTTTGATAAAAGTTCTGTCTTGTCATGTAAGCTTTTCATGTAATAAATTTCCTCATATTGACGCCTCTGTAAAATTCACCTTTTGAAACCATTATTATGTAGGAGTAAATGCTCTATTTATCACAATGGTTTCAAAACTGCACAATTCTAAATTTCCTCGAGGGAGCATACCCTCAGACCCCTATTTGCAGTTTATTTTTAGCAATTATGTGATAGTTACCCTGCATTGTGCATTTTCAAAGGACACGAAAACAATGGTACATACTTTTCACGTAGAGGAATTAAATATTAATTTTAAACCATGTAGGGGAATTTTACCAAGCCAACATGATAACAGTAGAGCCTGTCTTAAGCGACCATTGATTGATTGGACACGAGTCTTAAAAGGCAGATTTTGCTTAATACAGCGCGAAAGTAATGCAAAAAGCCTTGAATTAGACTTCATTACATGTGGTCTAACTCGCCGGTACTCTCGGTCGAATCAAATCTCTAGCATCTCAATCACTCTTTACCGTTTGTTTGCTGGGATTTGTTTTTGTTTTTTATTCTGTGGCATTGAAATTCCGTCGCAAAACATTTTAATTTGAAAGCTTGGAATAATTTCTGTTTATACATAAATACTTGAATAATATTTCGACCACTAAGGGCCTTTTTCAAAGATTATCATGCAAAAATACACGTCACATTTTTGTTATATATGCATTCAGCCAAAAAATCAAGTATTTATGTGTAATATTAATTCACATTTTGGAGTTTTATCTTCATTGGTAATTTTCTTTAATGAACTTTCTTTTATTATTCGCAAAACATGTACTGTATATTGACGTGAAATATTTTCAACACGTTGACCAGACATGCAGTTTTGGTCGAATAAGGTAGTATTGGTTTTCATCAGGTGGTTAATGACCGTTTTTGCAAAGTGCAATAATTTAATATTGTTTTATTACTTTTGGCGAGCTGTGAATGGCTGTACTTTTGTTTCATACCCCCATGAAAAATAAATTAGGCCACGCCTTGTCGCAGCTACCTTGTATTCGTCTGCAGTTATATGAATCGGTATTAAATGTTTAAAATAAACAAATGATTTGTGAATATTGTTAAATTTCTTTCTTATATTCAGTAGTGATATTAAATTATAAGTAATATATAGAATAGTTTTTGTTTCCATTGAGGTACGGAAAAAACCTTGGTCACACTTCAGTATCATACAGGGTGGCCAAGTGGGTTTTTTCCATACCTCCATGCAAACAAAATATCTTCTACACATTCCTTAATTAACACACGTTACTGAATGTTCACAGTTTAAATCTACATGGAAATTACCCATGGAAACTTAAAATGTATAATACAAAGTTTGCTTCTGTGTATATGCGGACGGATATTCGTCCAGCGTCTATCCACGCATGATTGCGAGAACGTTATAGTCAGAGGATAGTACATGAGTATTCATTAACTACAGCCTTGCGTACCGCAGTGGCGACAGTGAGCAACTAGTCGTTATACTAGCTACTAGACCTAAAATGAACGACACACTCTTGGTGTGTATAAAACGTAGCATACAGACCAATGGCAAGTCTCTACTTGCAAACGGTTTTTCACGTGAGCCATTACCGACCACAGGACTGCTTTTTACTGAACGAGATGACTGAAAACATATATTACATGGTCCTTGTCGAATGTCATATCTATTTGAGTCCAAGAATCAGATGAGCACGCCAAAAAGATTGAAATCATAAATGTTATATTCATATCATTCGGAATGTAACGCATTTCACACTAGTCACCGGGTTCTCCAGTTTATAGTAATATTGCTAAAGCTAAAGTGATACACACATTAATGAAAGTGAACATCTAATACATGTATAAGAATAGTTTGATATCGATTTATTAATTAACGCCACACATGAGTTGTGTTAACCTTCGCCCCTACTATAAAAATAGATAGATATAGTTTATGTTTTTGAGAAACTCAGAGCAACAGATAAATACCCAGATACTAAAATCGTCAATTCTCCACCAAACCCTATGTTGTAGGTTATGCTTCAAAATGTTTTAACCCTTTCACCGCCGCAGTCGCATAAATGCACTACGGCGTCTGATCAGGGACTTCACTGTTTGTCTCAATCTCTATTTCTATATATGTACTTTATTCCTTTGAAATTTGTACTTATTTATCTCATTTCCTTATTTTACTGAATATTTTAACAAACTTGGATTGCAGACGACAATTAGAAATTTGGCGTCGAAAGGGTTAATTTATGCATCTTATCTGGACTAAAACAAAGACGGCCGCCATGACACTTACGAATTTTTTGGAGTTTACGAATGCCCCTACCCTATCGTAAAGTTACGAAAGAATTTGAAGAATTCGTACGAAAATTCGTACGAAGTCGAGTTTAGTGAAACGCAATTTAAGTTCTGCGAACTTCGTACGAATTTCTTACGATAAATTTGATCGTACGAAGTTTAGTGAAACGGTCCCCAGGGAAGCTAGTGAACGATGGTCAGCAGCCTGCATCCTTGTGAGACGCCAGCTTACTCAGCGTCTCATCCGGATCCAAACTGGTTGAAAATGAAGGCCAAGTCGCCGATAGAGGGAGAAGAGTTCATATTCTGATAAAGGAACCAACATTGTTTCTGTCAGGGGATTTACATTAATAGCCTGCTACCAAATCATTCTTACTGCGACTTTGTAATCGTTCCTGAAGCCTGAACTACAAGGGAAATTTAAAAATAAATGTGTAATCGCATTTACGATTTCACATTCAATTTCTCGATAATCCTTAAATATTTTATTCGCAATATTCCAATATTTCATGTGCTATTCCTAATTTCGTGCCAATTCCTTTCTTTTCCTTGGCGCACAACGGGTGGATCTGCAATCATCCTTTTAAACAGGTTAAATCCAGAAGAGATGTGTCAACGCGTCAGCATCCAAATTGTTTCGTATTTGGATTACGTATTTCAGAAATAAATGGGGAAAAGTCGGCTTCGAAATCCATCTTTAAGAACATACAAGCATTTCGGATAAGGAAATTTCATAATGCTAGTTAATGGTTATCAAGAACTTAATTTCTTCAACAAATTGCACGCGCCTTCAGATGCATGCTTTGCATGAAACCATACATATTTCATGAAAGGAACTGAGCACAGTAACATCTTTCTAAACCAGAATTTCAAATTGGTATAAATGCTTATATTTAAGACAGGTGGTAGTTTTATACAGGGTGAAAGGAGCTCATCGCATGATGTTCACCATTATTTAAGCATCCGCAAACCTAAAAAGATAAAAAAAAATCCTTATATAAACGTCCAGACTATATGGGATTTGTTGTATTGTAATACTAGTACAAAGAATGCCTGCCTCAATCATTTCAACTTTCTTCTGCAAAACAATGTAGTCTCAACACTCAGCAGAGCTACAGATACCTGTGCGTACCCCAATACTAAAATCGTAATTTCTCCACCAAACCCTATACTGCGACCACCCTTTAGAGTCGTCTCTTTATGGTATAGGATTTGGTGGAGAAATAAAGGAGTTATTCTTGAAAATCTTTTAAATGTATGTATCTTATCTGGTGGAGTTCTGAGTCTGCTACAATTCTAAAAGCAACTTTTCATCTCATCTGATGCACCTGAATATTTAGTTGACGATACTATTTCTAACTTTGAGGTACTTCCGGGTGACTATTTTGGCAGATGTAAATTTGAAAAACATGGGAATTTCATTCCGGAAATGCGTTAGAGGGTCTGTTTGCAGCTATGCAAACAGTAGCTAAGGTTTGAAAATGTACTTAGAACGATTTCATTTATGGAGAACTGGGACGAAATCCTTTGCAAAAGCACAGACAATATGTTGTGGTAAAATATTGGTTAGAAATATTACTTACTGATTCGAAAAGGTAAATAAAATTTATATACAACACATTACATTAAGATATTTTAGATAAACGAAATTAAACTAATTGGGATTCTTTATCGACAGATTTGCTATTCATGCTAGGTTTTCCAGAAATCTCAGTCATTTTTTCAATAATATCAAGTATGCTGTTTTGACAATATGCAGTATCTTTTTATGCTTTGTAAATCAAAAACATGATCCACTGTTCTCTCTTGTTATTTCGTTTCGGACAAGACTGTAACATGTGGGCAGCATTTTCTCTTATTTCTTGGTATATTTTCATGTCAAAGATAGCTCTTTCTTGTTATTCCGTTTCGAACAAGACTGTAACATGTGGGCAGCATTTTCTCTTATTTCTTGGTATATTTTCATGTCAAAGATAGCTCTTTCTTGTTATTTCGTTTCGAACAAGACTGTTACATGTGGGCAGCAGTTTCTCTTTCTATTTCTTGGTATATTTTCATGTAAAACATAGCTCTCTGGTGCTCTTTCCTTCGAACAAGACTGATATATGTGGGCAGCGTTTTCTCTTAGTTCTTCGTATATTTTCATGTCAAACATAGCTATTCCTTTTTCTTTCCTTCGAACAAGACTGATATATGTGGACAGAATATATCATATATTTTCTTTTATTTACTATGTTTGCATTTTGAGGAGTATTATGTTATACGAATGGTGTTGGTATTATATACAGTAAAACCTCTCTGTAACGGCCACTAAATTGTGTTAATTATTTGGTATTAATTGCAGGTGGCCGCTTAAAGCAAGGTGAAGGTAAAACAGAACGCTCCTATAGGAGCGTTCTGTTTTACTTTCACCTTGCTTTAAGCAGCCACCTGCCTTTTACACACTACTTGATGTAATTTAGCGGTCGTTATAGAGAGGTTTTACTGTACATGCATATTTTATTAACATGTTTATTCAATCGAGTTACAATCTATGTCATTTAAAAAATATATTTCCAAACCATATACTTAACATGGTCCAATTTGTAATGATTACAAACAAGGCGCTTGGGACGGTGTGTCTTAGCTATTACAAGTTCAAAAATACAATATATCTGGAATAAATTGTAAAGTCAACTTGAAATATGTGGGGTCGTAAAGATCACCCTTCATGCATATCTTCATATGACGTATTACCTTCTGTTAAAGATTCACTGAAATCCGACTACCCACGAGCTCAACCATACATAATATCTGGAATAAATCTCAAGGATATGGTCAAAAGACCTAGTGATTTCTAAGTTCAAAAGGGCATAACTCCCAGAAAAAATGCAGAAGGAGAATTCCCCAACACTATACACATCTACATATTGTGTCCTTGCTACTTACATGTACAAGGTTTTATGAAATTCTGTTGAACAGTTTGAGGTGTTGCGCTTACAAGGATAGGGTCAAAATACCTAGTGATTTCTAAGTTCAAAGGGACATAACTCCCAGATTAATTGCAGAACAAAAAATCCCGACAGTATGCACATCTGCATAGTATGTCCTTGCTACATACAATGTTTTATGAAATTCTGTTGAACGGTTTGAGAGGAGTTACGCTTACAAGGATAGGGGTCAAAGGCCTAGTGATTTCTAAGTTCAAAGGGGCATAACTCCCAGAAAATTGCAGAAAGAAAAATCCCCGACAATATGCACATCTACATATTATGTCATTGCTACATGCAATGTATTATGAAAATATGTTGAATGGTTTTAGAGGAGTTGCGCTTACAAGATAGGCAACCGCTTGTCCGACCGCCCGCCGTACATCACCATTTCAATAACCGGATTTTCTGTGGAAAATCCGGTTAATAAAATCTAATCTAAATCATATTTTTTTTTCAAACTGGACGCATTAGGGGAAGTTCATATACATAAGTTCATATATACCCGTATCAAGTGTGACATATTTCCATGCCGATGAATGGCTTGATCACCGGTCAAGATAAAACGAAGTAAACCCAATAGAAAAGGTTATCTAATTATAGTAATTAATGACAAATGTCGAATTCAGTTCGAACATTGTCACACATATTTGCTTGGAACCCAATTTCTACCATTTAAGATTAGTTAACTCTTCTAACTGTATTCTGCAATCCAATTTTGTTAAAACGTTTCGGTAAAATGAAGAACGAAGATAACTAAATACAAATTTCAAAGGAATAAATTGAAGTACTAGAACTCGTGATTGATACAAACAGTGAAGTCCCTGATTAGACGCCTCCTTGAAGAGGCGGCATCTGATCTTGGACTGAACTATGTGTCGTGTTTTATCTTGGCAACGGTGGTGTGAAAGTGTTAAATGGCGAGATATATGTCCGCTTTCTCGTTACTGGTACAATTTACAGACGAGTGTGGTAGCTATTGCTGTATTGTTTTACTTAAAATACTGATACCCTTGGTCGGCAAGTAAGAACGATATATCTAATATATGACGTCATTGCATGACAGTGTCTCATTGTAAGAAGTGAAGCTGCATGGACAGACAGATTAACCTTTTTACAGTGACTTAACGACTGAGTCCATTTAGTACGGAATGGTGCAATTTACTTAAGAGATTTTGAATGACAAACAGCTCAAACCTTGATAAGCGAGCGACTGGAAGAGCCCGCTGAGCTGGGTCTAGATTGTTTGGAAATGCCAGTCTACTACTTTCCTCAAGCAGTCAAAGCGTTAATTGTTCGCCAGAAATACCCAAGGGTTATAATAACTCAGTCTACTTTGGCAGAACAAAACCAAACAGACAATCCCTGTATTTGACAAGTTTATAAAAGCGCTTTCGTCCACGAAACGCATATAGTAGAGCCTTTATATGGTTACTACTCTTTGAAAGAAAAGGGCTGTCTTTTGGATATTAGTGACTGCTAAATGCAGAATGAGGTGTAATCCTGCATTACGATGCCACATGTCTTCACCCATTTGTGCCCAGCGGATTCTTCCATGTTTACATATTGGATTAGTCCATGTTTTATCTAAGGGGTTCCTGGTCTAAATTTTCAATTTCGTTTTGTTTTATATTGAATTTCCTATCAGCAAATAGTCTACACTGTTTGCCTAACTCCCATATATGGGATCGTGGGCACACACGGGTTAAAACTGCAGAATTAGACTTCTGTTAGAGGCCTTTCTAGGGAGAGTTTATTGTAATTAATTAGCCATTTGCTCCATGAATATCCATGTAAGAAAAACTAGAAAATTGTGTCTGTAAGACACAGTGATGCCCCCGTGTGGATGCTTGCCTAGCTGTACGTAAAATTCCTAAGTCATTTGACCTTGACCTTGGGCTTGCGGGTGCATAATGAAAGTATGGATGGTGTTGAATTTGTATATGCAATTCCATGTCAATAGCTTTAGCGGCTAGTGAGACATAAGATGATGACAAAACTGTGACAACAAACTGCACTTAAAATCCCTAAGTCATTTGACCTTGACTTTGGGCATGCGTGCAGCATGGGTCGGGCGCGTAATGAAAGTATGAATGGTATTTAATATGTATATGCAATTCCAGGCAAATAGCTACAGTGGTTAGGGAGATATAAGACTATAAAAAACTGTGACAACCAACTGCATGTAAAATTCCTAAGTCATTTGACATTGACCTTGGGCTTGCGGGCAGCATGGGCTGTGTGTGCAATAAAAGTATGGATGGTGTTTAATATGTATGTGCAATTCCATGGCTATAGCTACAGTGGTTAGGGAGATATAAGACAATGAAAAAACTGACAGAAAACTGCACGTAAATGTGACAACCAACTGCACGTAAAGTTTCCAAGACATTTGACCTCGACCTTGGGCTTGCCGGCAGCATGGGTGAGTGCCAAATGATAGCACAGATGGTAATTGATGTGTATGTGAAGTTTCATGTGTATAAGTGTGGAAATTACTGACTTATAACACTTGAAAAACTGTGACATCCAACTGCACACGGACAGACGGAAGGACAGACAGGCGGACGGACGGACCACTGGCACTTTATCGAAAAAGACTATAGTTTATTTATAGCAACTAGTACATTAAGTTAATGAACGTCCTTAAGTTGACCACGTTTAATCAATATGGGGGTCTTTAATAGTGGTTGCTCAATGTAGAGGAAAAATAATGTAGAAAGCTCCCACGGAAGCATAATGCTGTTACCAAAATAGTACACATTTTGAGTGGTTGTTTTAACGAGGTTTTACTTTAATGGGTCACGGTATGACACAGGATTTCTGTACTTAGCAAACAATGTGGACCCAGATTAACCATCGTCAGAAATATAACGTCTGAAAAGTGTTTACAACATAATTATGTAATGTTGAAAAGAGAAAATGCAGCATATCCCTATAAACCGGGGACAAAGGAATAAAGAATAATTTAGGTACTTTAGGCAGGTGGCTGCTTAAAGCAAGGTGAAAGTCGTGCAGAAAGTTCTTTTATGGCTTTTTGCATGACTTTACCCCCAGAAATTAAGTTTCCATCTGTTTTATAGAACTGCACTAATACTAATTTGAACATGCTACCTGCGACTTTGTAATTATCTTCGCAACAAGAATAGACACAGAAAAGACATCAAATATCTCTCATCACGACGCCTTACAGAGCTACAGAGAAAGGTGCTTACTCAAGAACTAAAATCGTCATTCTCCACCAAACCCTATGTTGTGACTCGTCTCGAAGAGACGATTCTAAAGAGTGGTCACAACATAGAGTTTGGTGGAGAAATGAAGAAGTTGTTCTTGAAAGAAAATAACTGACGCATCTCATCTGAGCCTCTGTCCTTATCTGTTTGACACGCGATTTGTATTTTAACATTGATTATCAGTTTCAGTAGACCAGATTTTGCGATCGCGGATATATACTTCGCATGTCAAAAATGAGGGTACAGTGTAGACCCTGGTCTACGTAAAGGACGAATCTACTCTTCGCAAATATCCAAAGAACAGATTGATGGTTGTGACATGACTTGATTGCTCTGCGAGACAAAGAAATCGTCAGTGTAAGAGTGATTAATTAACTTAGATAATGCCAAAGGGTTGCGTAGTCTGCATGCACCGACATAAACCGTCAGTTAACACATCTCTGATATTTTAACACATCCGAGAGCACCTTAACCTTTTCAGTGCGTCAGTTCGGGAAACGAGTGATCAATGTCCTTTGCAAAAAGTGTAGACTCAGATGAGAAGTCGTGATGTAACGTCTTTTTATCTCGTTATAACGACTTGGTAAGTCGTGATAAGTGTTTATCTGGACTTAATTATCTTTTCTGGCATTTGAACTCGTATTGTTACAAGACAACTATATCTTCTTGAATCGGCAATACTATTTGATGATATTTTAACATCTTCTAGTAAAACTATACCAGTTCTGTTAAGCAGTCATCTGCACTTATCGACCCCTAGTTTATTAAGTGGTCGCTATAGCGAGGTTTTATTGTATTAATACATAAACCGGTTCCATGATTAACAGAGCTCCAGATAAGATGCATAAATTAAAACATTTTAAAGTATAACTTTTTTATTTCTCCACCTAACCCTATCTTGTGACCACTCTTTTGAATTGTCTCTTTGAGACGACTCTTTATGGTCTCTTTGAGACGATTCTAAAAAGTGGTCAAAACATAGGGTTTGTTGGAGAAATGACGATTTTAATACGCACCCTTATCTTTTGGTCTGATACCCGCAAACAGTTTAGACCCCATATCAGAGAGTTCCTATATCAACCGTCTGGTCATAGTCTGCTCTGTGTACGAAATTATATGACTATACAGTAAAACCTCTCTAAAACGGCCACTAAATTGTGTTAATTAGTTGGTATATAGGGCAGGTGACTGCTGAAAGCAAGGTGAAAGTAAAACAGAACGCTCCTATAGGAGCGTTCTGTTTTACTTTCATCTTGCTTTAAGCAGCCACCTGCCTTTAACACAAAATATTTGATGTAATTTAGTGGCCGTTATAGAGAGGTTTTACTGTAATTCTTTAGTATATGTCATGATCAATACTTCCTGCACTTCTATACCAGTACAAACCTTCAGCTAATAAATAGTCATGATGTCCTTAATTCTTACATAAATATGCATTAGGTACAGTCAAAATACTGCCTATCCATCGATGAATAAAGACATTAACAGCTCTAGCAAAACCAACAGCGATCAGATAAATGACAGGAATGGTTAAGCTTATGTTAAGAGCTGTCATGAAGATTGGATTAACCCTTCGCTTGCTGAATTTTAAAATACATTTCTCCTTCTTTACCCATGCCCTTTTGTATAATTACATGTATCTTCACTGTGTACAAGTATTTCGCTGTGCAATCACTGCTGTGGAGTGCACTGGTTGTACAATCAACTTGTAAATAGTGCAGACCCTGATGAGACAGCTTCACTATTTTTAGAGTTTTGGAAACAGCCTATTTAAGGAATGGGTTAAATTGTTGATTCGGTTATTTGCTGTGAAATAATGCTGAAATATACTCCAAGCTCTATATACAGACATCTAGTGCGTACATTGCATTTGGATACGTTTCTCACTCTGCTAAGCTCGTTTCGAGAGAAAAGGTGCTAGATTGTCAAACGGTGTTGACGGAGAAGAGACGCAGAATTACTGTTTGCAACTGCTATCACAAATTGAAACAAAAACCGACCAGGTGAAACAGGAACAGCATACAATACGGTATATGTTTGCTTGCTATTTTGCTTACGCTGAGGGGGAACTCGCGATTAGCCTACCTTTGTACATTGTAAATAGATCAGACTCAGACGCCAGATAATTCGGCGTTTTGTCAAGATTAAATTTGTTGTGTGCCCTGGTTGAGTTTGAGAAACATTGGAGATTACGAGGGTAGACGATATGGTGTGCATATATTAGCTAAGCTAACTGGGACAGAAGATATGGTATTCATATGTAAGAAAACGGGGACAGACGATATGATTTGCATGTTAGATAACGGGGGTATGCTTATGCTAACCTTTCGAATGCTGAATATTTAATTAGGAATTGCCAGACTTTTAAGTTAAACTCCATTCAGTGGGAAAGAATTAAATTCGCCAGAGGATTTTGAATGAAAAACAGTGTAGACGCTGATCAGAAACCTCCTCTAGGACCCCTTTGGTCTAAAATACACTCGTACCCCGCATCCGAATGTTTATTTATTTTCATTAGCATGCGGAATGTAAAGTAAGAAAATTATTAAAACGGTGGTGTATATTGCTTTGCATATGCCGGTTGGTACGTCAGCCTTTACGTCGGTCGATACGTCAGTCGCTACTTTGGTCGATAATTCAGTCGGTACGTCAGACGCACTGGCACTTGATCGAAACAGACTATAGTTGTGTAATATAATAGTTATATCAATGTATTAATGTACTAGTTGCTATAAATAAACTATAGTCATTTTCGATCAAGTGCCAGTGGTCAGACGATACGTCAGTCGATACCTCAGTTGGTACGTCAGTCGCTACGTTGGTCAATACGTTAGTCGGTACGTCAGTCGATACGTCAGTCGGAACGTCAAGCGGTACGTCAGTCGACACATCAGTAGGTTCGTCAGTCGCTACGTTGGTCGATACGTCATTCGATTAGTCAGTCGGTATATCTGTAGGTACGTTAGTCGGTTCGTCAGTTGGTACGTCAGTCGATACGTCAGTCGATACAGACGTACGTCAGTCGGTACGTCACAGTTTATCAGTCGATATATCAGTCGGTACCTTATTCGATATGTCAGTCGGTGAGTCAATAAGTATGTCAGTCGCTACATAAGTGGATATTTCAGTCGATACATCAGTAGATACATATGTCGGTACGTCTGTAGCTAGTATTGTCAGTGTGTACCTCAGTGAGTACGCCAGAATACATCATTCGGCACGTCAGCCAGTACGTCAGTACATACGTCAGTGAGTATGTCACAGTACGGTACGTCACAGTTTATACGTCAGTCGATTCACTTTTCTGTGAGTTAGTAGGTACGGTACGTCAGTCAATACGTCAGAAGGTTCGTCAGCCGGTACATCAGTCGGTATATCGGTACGTCACAGTTTATCAGTCGATATATCAGTCGGTACCTTATTCGATATGTCAGTCGGTGAGTCAATAAGTATGTCAGTCGCTACATAAGTGGATATTTCAGTCGATACATCAGTAGATACATATGTCGGTACGTCTGTAGCTAGTATTGTCAGTGTGTACCTCAGTGAGTACGCCAGAATACATCATTCGGCACGTCAGCCAGTACGTCAGTACATACGTCAGTGAGTATGTCACAGTACGGTACGTCACAGTTTATACGTCAGTCGATTCACTTTTCTGTGAGTTAGTAGGTACGGTACGTCAGTCAATACGTCAGAAGGTTCGTCAGCCGGTACATCAGTCGGTATATCAGTCGATAGGTCAGACTTAGCTTGTATGGTGCATACCTTCTACACTACATCACTAAGGAATACCAAATTGTGTGTTTGGTTGGATACAGCCTGGGACAATAGATAAGTATAAAACTACACACATGTATCTAAGTCATCAGTTGGGCTTTCCTTTTTAACTTCGCAAATTGTATTATACCTAAACTGCCCTTTCTTATCCCGTAACGGGTTGGTATGAATCTGCAAATGTGTGTTTGGGTGATGAAACTAAGTTTCATAAGTCAAGTTTCATAATTCTAGTCATCAATATTTTCTAAATCTCATTTTCATTTTCCCCTGTATCTATATATGTGACAAGTCAAGCCCGCTGGCCCTCTAACAGCTCTTGTTCTGTTATAACTTGGGTCATACATTTCTCACCACAGGTCATGTCTTTCCTGTACTATACTTCCTCTCTAATTATAATTATCAGACGGAATACATCAGTAATTGTTGGGAGACTGTCATGCAGTCTGTTCGTTAACCAGAAGGCAGCTGAGCAATCTTTTATTGGTAGAAAAAAGTCATCGACTTCAGTAAAAACATATTTATCTTGTATTTATTTTCAATAACACGGTCAGAGTATCGCACAGATTGGATCCAAATGAGACACCGAGTTACTCGGCGTCTCATCTGGATCCAAACTGTTTGCAAAGATAATCTCTCATCCGCACACAGGAGGCTAAAGGTTAAAATCCTTACAGTGTTTGAACCTGAGGAAAACAATATACAAAATGTAATTTTCTAATTACAGCGAAACCCCTCTAAAGCAACCACACAATGAATAAATATCGGTATCTTTAAAAGTAGGTGGTCGTTTAACCCTTTCCTAGTTCTATATGGTTATTCCATATGTCAATACCTATTGAATATTAAGCATAAAGCGTTAGTATGCTTTCTGCATAACTTTTTTGCTGCATTAACCCCTTCCGTGCCACAATGACGTGTTTATGATATCACATGCAAACAGTTTGGATCCAGATAAGACGCCGAGTAACTCGGCGTCTCATCAGGATCCAAACTGTGTGACACCCTATTTACTGTTTTATAAAGAAAATAGAAGAAGTGCACACACATACACTAAAAATAACCGAAACTGTGCCCAGCAGACGACATTGCTGGCACCGAAAGGGTTAAGCTACAGCCTATATTTTAAAACCAAAACTTAACATATCTTCGGTGGTCACTTTAGATGGGGTTTACTGTGCCTATTAAACAATATCGCCACATGTTCGTTTCAAACTGGAGAAAAGGAACAATAACGCTCTTTAGCTTAATTATGTACTGCGCTTCATCTTTAACTGGAGGACACGCGGCTGTGTCTGGTCACTAAGAATTTAAATATTTTGACAAGACGAGCCTCCGTTTATTCCAATTAAAGATGTAGAAACAAAGCCTTCACAGTACACGAGAAAAGCTGAAGTACAATAAAACCCCTCTAAAACGACTTCCAAAAACGGAGGTCTAGCTCCTGGTTCTAAAGGCAGGTGGTAGCTTAATGCAGCTTAATGGGTTACGCTGTACTCCTTCCAACACTTAGTATCTTTCTTTAGCAAAACGTATCGTCTGCTACCTTATCATATGTACACTAGTATTCCATTTCATTTCAAACACAATGTCCGAGTGACAAAGTGGATTTTGTTTTAAGACAGATGGTAGTTTAATGCATAAAGAAAGTTAGGAACAGAGTTGCTTGCATTACTTTATTTCTGCATTAACCCATTCCCTCATATTGACGACTTTTGACGACTATAGGAACATATGCTCTATTTATCACAATGGTTTCAAACTACAAAATTCTAAAAGATTTCATTTTCTCTAGTTAATGCTCCTTTTCGGTAGATTTATTCAAAGAGGTTGTATCTAAAAATAGCCTATGAGGTAATGGGTTAAGCTACTGTCAAGTCTTACAGAATCAGGTCCATGTTTATTCATGATACGGCCGCTACAGGCAGGTTCTACTGTATTGAGTTGCGGACTTGATTCACATTAACCCATAACCTCATAGGCTATTTTTAGATCCTACCTTTTTGAATAAATATACTGAAAAGGAGCATTTACTATAAAAAAGGAAAAGTTTTGAAAGTGTGTAGTTTTGAAACCCTTGTGATAAATAGAGCATAATTTGCTCCTATAGGAGCAATTACTGTATTTATCACAATGGTTTCAGAAAGTGACTTTCACAAAGGCGTCACTATGAGGGAATGGGTTAAGTTGGATTATGTTGGCAAAATATATCCTACTCCTATCGGTATAGGAACATATACAATAAAACTCCTCTAAGCCGGAAGTTCAAATAAGTATCAGTGTTGCTCTTTTAGACAGGATGAAGGCATGAAGAAAACTCCCATGTGAGCTTTCTGTGTGACTTTAATCCTGCATTAAGAGTTTCGACCATCGTATAACATTCCTGCAGAGGAATTAATCTAACAAATAATGACATCACTAATTATCTAAATTGTAATATTGGCATTATGAAAAATATTTTATCATGGCAGAAAATGTAGAATTATATCGATATTATTTTATAAGCAAACAGCAGACCAAGATCTGACAGCTCCTACAGAAGAGATGTCAAAAGACATCTTTATCAGGCAATTTAGTTAAACACAGAGGTAGTCAGCTCAAACCTTTACCGCAAACTCTGCTATAATATGGTAAAATATTGTGATAGTGTTTACCCTTTCCTTCATGAATATTCAGATTAATAATCAGATTAATTTGTTATGATAGCACATGAACACAGGAATGTTTGGCCACTGAAGATACTGTAGAATTATATCTATATTATACCATAAGCAAACAGAGCAGATCCTAAAGGAGCCATCTGATCTGGGTCTACTATGTTTGCAAAGGCGTAGAAGTGCGTATGTGTGGGGTAAAGGGTTAATTCAAGATCTGGGTTACGGAGGTAAGAACTACAAGTAATTTATTTGATTGATCTCTTTGATAACTTATGCTAAATTGAATAATCCAGTTTTACAAGAGGGTGCTCAACAATAGGATAGTCTCGATTCATATGAAACGCTCAGTTAATTTTGTCAGCAGCCAAACTATTTGACAAATGGTTGAGTGTTGTTGTTGTTGTTTTTAAAATAAAGAAATTCTGTATTATAAACTTCAAATCAGGTGAACTTTTTGTACATGAAAATGCACGTATTTAAGCAAGCTCAACATACGTTTTATCATCCTAGACAATGTGTATACTAATTAATATCTCGATGTATACTATTGCCCCCATTTCTTTTCAAAGACATAATCCAAATAGTTTGGCTACTGACATTACGCCGATATACTCGACATCTCATCTGGATCCAAACTGCTTGCAACGGTAATCGTATATTTGCCAATAACATGATTAAAGTTTAAACTAATGAGTTTTATATATAGTAATTACTGTTGAGAAAGGAGAACGTTCCTTTGTGCACTAGGTTTTCTGTTTTATAGCAATGAAAGTATATTTCCCAGGGGAAATAACTCCTTAAAGAATATGCCATACTGTGTCAACGTAAATCCATCATTGTACCCAAATCGCACCAGATAAACTAAGGCAAATAGTACAGACCCAGATCAAACTGTTCCATGAAGAGCAGTTTGATCACATTATTTGCTACTATGTTGGTATAACCGAAAGCTATCAAAATTCTGTCATATAGAGCAAATAGTGCTGACCCATATCACCCTGCTCCTAGAGGACCAGTTTGTTCAGGGTTCTACACTATTTGCTACTATGTCACTCTAATTAAAAGTTATCAAAATAACGTTAAATTGAATTACGCAGCTGTACATGTTGGTTGAGATCGGGCGCGCGCGCACGCGCGCGTGTGTGTGTGTGGTGGGGGGGGGGGGGATTTGGTGTTCCCGAATACTAAGTGTAAATAGGATACATCGCCAGCGTTCCATCGCTCATTTTATCCCTTTACTCCATAAATATTCATGTAAGAAATAATGACATCATAAATATTAATTAGATTAGTTATTATAATTGCACATGAACACAAAAATGTTTGGCCGTCTGATCTGGGTCTACTTATGGAGTAAATGGTTAAATATATATCTAACCTAGCAACAGACGGGTGTGGTAGCAACCATCGGTTACATTTTCCACCTTTTCAGTCAGTAAATCAGTTAATATTCGGCTCAGGTGGATTATAAGAAAGTAATGAATGATAAATAAAACATTTATCGAGTTCGGCGTTTCACAGAAACACCTGGCTCTATATTCGCTGTCGTTCTAATTCTAAAGTTGAGACTCAAAACTGCAGACTTGATTATTTATATTAAGTAAGTTCATTATTATGTCCATAGTGAGCTCGTATCCTTAGTATTCGGGAACACCAAACTATGGCTGCTCAAACGTGGGAAACTATATAGACCAAGTACATAACAGATTGGATCATTATAAGACCCCAGTTTAGCCCTTTCCCTTTTCCAATATTAATGTAGGAAATTAAAACGTAAAGAATACCTATTAGCTTACGTTTTATAATGTTAACTTTTCAAGGATGTGTTTTTGCTTTGACAAAAATGTAAATCATATCTATATTATGCCAAAAGCAAACTGAGTAGACCCTGATCAGACAGGAGCCGTTTGATCTGGGCCTACTCTGTTTGCAACTGCGTGAAAAAGCGTTTATATGAGGGAAAGGGTTAGTTGGCACATCATCTGGATCCAAACTGTTTGCAAATGCAACGTGCCAGTCAGGTCGCGTTTAGAGAGCGAATGGTTAATACACCGTTAGCAATCAGAGCAGACCCTGATCAGACAGCTCCTAATGGAGCTAGATCTATCTGATCTGGGTCTACTCTGTTTGCAAAGGCGTCAAAGGGCTTCTATATGTGGAATAAGTTAATGCACTTCTATTCACGTATACCGGTCCACGTAATACGTACCTATTACATTTGGCGAACTTGGACATGAAATTATGATAGATATTAAAATCGGATTTGCAAAGTCTGGGTTTGAAATTTAGACTAAACATGAAATGGAATGCCGACCAAGGTTGTTTATCCTGCCGTATACATGTACATTGCACTAAAAACGCGTCTTGCCCCCGTGGATGAGACACGAGGTCCAGGGTCCAGGGTTATAAAACTTCTGAGTCCGAGATCATTCTCAAGAATCTGATTGGCCAGATTCTGAGAAAGCTCAGAATCTGACCAATCAGGTGCTTGATAATGATCTCAGACTCAAGCAAAACGTTTAATAACCGCGGGCTTATAAACATTCTGAGTCTGAAGATCTGATTGACCAAAAACGTTTTGCTTGAGTCTGAGATCATTCCCAAGCATCTGGTTGGTCAGATTCTGAGCTTGCTCAGAATCTGAACAATCAGATACTTGAGAATGACTCAGACTCAGACTCAAAGTTTTATAACCTTGGACCCAGACGCTTGAAAATTAACTCACACTTAAGCAAAAGTTTGTATAACTTCGGAGCCTGATCACAGTAGAACCTGATTACAGTAGAACCTGATTACAGTAGAACAGCCTTTCGTTTATTGAAATTAGGAATTTTAAAAAGCAGTTTGTTGCATAATGAAGGGCAAATGTAATACAGAAAGCTCCTAGAGAAGCTTTCTGCATTACATTTGACCTGCATTAAGCTACACTTTGCCTTATAGACCCATATTCAGACCTCTTTTTTGATGGCCGCTCAAGATAGGTTCTACTGTACAGCGTTTCAACTAGACACCGTTTCTTCTTCACTAATATACGTGTTGGTGTCTTGGTTTGGGCATATTTGTTCTACACAACTGTTTTGGAACGTGTCATACATATATTGGTTACATGTGACGAACAGAATGTAGCGCTACTAAAGATCAGTTATATAATGTGATAGTTTAACCGTTGTTACGTTTATTCCAAATTTCAATACCTACTGAATATTCATGGAAAAAAATAGTTGTAATGAAATATGGAAGGTGGAAAATTGTAGCCATTTAAGAAAGTAAAGAAACACATCTATAAAATTCCGTTAGCAAACAGAGCAGACCCTGATCAGACGGCTCCTACATAGGATCCGTCTGATCTGGATCTACTGTGTGTAAATACGTGAAAACACGTTTATATGATGGAAAGAGTTTACAACGTCCTTTTTAAATATTCATATATAAGAAATAATATCATCGTGAAAATTATTAGCTAAAAATTCATAATAGCATATGTACACGGGGCAGTTTGGTATCGGTAGAAACTGTCGTCAGGTCTATTACAATGTTATAGGCTAAGAGAGAAGACCCTGATCAGACGGCGCCTATATATAGTTGACCGAATCGGATTTATATTGAATGCCATTTTCGTAAATTGGATAGGTAAACACGGGTGCTTGGATTGACCTTAGGAACTTAATGCGATCTCCAGTAGGACGGGATATTTGGACATTGCACGCACTGTTCTCTTGCATGCTTGTCGATCAGGTGCAGGTATTTATGGCATAACAGACATAATCACAATCAATATTAAAAAGAAAAATATCCGCAGATGCTCACAAAAATAAACATCTGATTTCGCTAATGTAAACAACAGCAAATGCCGAATAGCATATGGTATTCATAGGAAAGAAATGTTGGCAGTGAAATACAGCAAAACCTCTCTATAACGGCCACTAAATTGTGTTAATTAGTTTTTTAGGTATTTAGGGCAGGTGGTTGCTTAAAGCAAGGTGAAAGTAAAACAGAAGGCTCCTATCATCCACAACAATATGTAAAGGGAAATTACTCAAAATGTTACTACCGTAGTAAAAGACTTGATGAATGGTACTTCCCCTCATTATGCGTTTTCCACGCTACATTTTTGCAAGAAAAAATGATAACAGCTAATAACTCCAAAAGTATTAATACCAGAGGTATGGCCCTTGTGCATGACACTTCCTTTCATCATGCTATTTCCATAAATGAAATGTCATTCCAATAGCATCGGTAGAACAGGACTTATTGATCGGACAAAAATGTAACAAAGCGCAATAACTCCATAAGTATTGAAGCCAGAGTTATGGCCCTTGTATATGGCATTTTCTCTAATAATGCTTTTTCCACGTATGAATTTTAAATCCAATGGCATCAGTCATATAGGAGTTATCGTCCGGACACAGAAGTGAAAAAATGTACAAGGGGTATTAACTCTATTATTAGTGAAGCCAGAGATATGAACCTTGTGCATGACACTTCCTCTCATCATGATCTTTCCATGTATGACGTTTCAATCTAATGGCATGAGCCATATAGGAGTTATCGTCCGAACAAAAGAAAGTGTAAAAATGTACAAGGGGCAATAACTCCAATATTAGAAGCCAGAGTTATGGATCTTGTGCATGACACTTCCTCTCATTATGCTCTTTCCATATATGAAGCTTCAACCAACTGGCATCGGGCATATAGAAGTTATCGTCTGGACAATAATGTGTGACGGAAGAAAACTCACAAAAACAATACGCTCCCCAATATAAATATAGGGGGAGACATAATTCCGACAGACATTTTATATGACGTGTGCTAAGACCTCTTCAGGCTTATTCTACTCCCATGCAGTGGTTTAGTTGTATTTACAGAAATTGTTAGTTAATGGCCCGGAACCATTTTTGTAATTCTTCGTGATAATTTCTGGTTTTGGAACTATCTGGTGCGACGGAATAATTTTTTTTCCTGAAATGGTGGCCATGTGTAACTAAATATTACATGCCGGAGTGCGAGACATTCACAATGTTAACCTTCGAAAAAGATTGTCACAACATCATATTAATAATTATTGACAGTATGAATGTCTCTCATACTTGCTTGTAATATTCACCTTATCATTTGCTAAAGAGACCAAACTACTAGTTTTTATTGAAAACTGGCTACCCCTGGGACGGGGCCAATTTTGACCCCTGGGGCATAATTTATATAACTTTTGTAGAGGTCCTGAACATGATGCTATGTGCCAAATATACAAGAGGGCCAGAATGGCCCTGACATCGCTCACCAGACAATCAGAGGAGAAGATTTTCAAAGTTTTCACATATGTTTCTATTGAAAACTTAACACCCCAGGGGCGGTGCCAATTTTGACCCCAGGGACACAATTTATATAACTTTTGTAGAGGACCTGAACATGATGCTGAAAGAAGGTAGTGAAAGAATGGATAGAGCATAGACCACTGGAACTTGTATTAATTCTTTGGATGCTAGAGGCGGATTCTCCCACCACTAATGACCTATGCAAACAGTTTGGATCCAGATCAGGCCCCACATAATGTGGGGCCTGATCTGATATCCAAATTGTTTGTAAATGAGACTGAACTTCTGAAAAACTTAGAAAGTGTGTAGTGGGATTCTCCCACCACTAATGACCTATGCAAACAGTTTGGATCCAGATCAGGGCCAATATAATGTGGGGCCTGATCTGTTATCCAAACTGTTTGTCAATGAGACTGAACTTCTGAAAAACTTAGAAAGAAATTGTGTAGTACGGATAACTTATGAATATGCTGCAGACAACTATTTAGCAGATGACAAAATTACGCAGCATGCAAAGAGTTAAGCTGAAATTCACAACAGATATGCTCTATATTGATATCTGGTTGCTTAATGTAGGGCATAGGTATGAAAAAACGCGTTTAGAGTGTTCTGCATATTGAGAACTATCCACAGTTTTCTCAATCTTAAATGAGTGTGTGTTATTTGTCTAAACACAATTTCTACTCTACTGATCAGGCTAAGGGTGATTATATAAGAACTCTCTCCGACTGGTCTGAGCTCTGCAGGCCGATATATTAAGGAGAAACCTTTAGGCTGTCGTTTATGATGTGAAGAAATCTGGACACACAGGGTAGGGCCAATTTTAACCCCAAAACTATGATACTTATAAAACCCATAAAGTTATGCTAAGTAAATCTATACACCAAATATCTAAGCTCTGGGACATGTAGTTTCTGACAATAATATTTTTAAAGTTTTTCCTATGCACAACTAGTGATCCCATGGGCTGTTTATGTAGTCAGCTACAAAAAACTGTTAATCCCTGGGGTGGGACCAATTTTTATCCTAGGGGCATAATTTATACATGTATAACTTTTGTAGAAGCCCTGAAGTTGAAGCTATGTGCCAAATATGAAAGCTGAGGACCTTCTAGTTTTAGAGGAGATGATGTTCAAAGTTTTCACTATATGTTTCTATTGAAAACTGAAAACCCCTGGGGCAGGGCCAATTTTGACCCAAGGGGTATAATTTATATAACTTTTGTAGAGGACCTATAGGTGATGATATGTACCAAAGATGAAAGCTGAGAACCCTGTAGATTCAGAGGAGAAGATTTTAAAGGTTCAAATTGTTGACGCCCGACGACGGACATCTGGCGATCACAAAAGCTCACCCTGAGCACTTTGTGCTCTGGTGAGCTAAAAAGCTGAGTACCTTCCAGTTTCAGGAGAGAAGATTTTCAAAGTTTTCACAATGTTTCTATTGAAAACCAACCATCCCTGAAACAGGGCCAATTTTGACCCCAGGGACATAATTTATATTTGTAGAGGATCTGAACATGATGCTATGTTCCAAATATGAAAGCGGAGAACCTTCCAGTTACAGAGGAGAAGATTTTCAACGTTTTACTATATGTTTCTAGGCATCTCTGGGGCAGTGCCAATTTTGACCCCAGGGGCATAATTTATAAACTTTTGTAGAGGACCTGAATATGATGTTATGTGCCAAAGATGAAAGCTGAGAACTCTGTAGATTCAGAGATTTTTAAAGGTTAAAATTGTTGACGACAGACGACGAAACATCAGGCGATCCTGCAATTCCCATGGCTAAACACGTGGAATTGTATCATGCACATCTGCACTACATAATTAATGAACATGCAAAATTTGATGTAAATCAGTAAAGAAATATATAAATAGTTTGTGTCATGATTTGTGCCACTGACAGACAGACAGACCAACCAACATACTGACTCCTAAATACTCCCTCTCAAACTTCGTTTGGGGGGGGTAGAATTATTTCCCTTTTATTTTCAGAGATGAAACAATATACTAGACAAACACTCGATTTGTTTTTCTCTTTATTGCCGACCTATATACATGACATTTACGCTTTCTTTGATGCTTCCTGTGCCTTGAGTACACGGACAACAATCTTCTGTTCCTCAATGAGAAAAGCTCGCACAATCCTGAAAATATATAAATACACATATATATGCATTATTATTAATTCAGATGAAATTATCATAATAAAACTTACTGAAACTTCAGCTAAGAAAGCTGATCAGACGGAGCTGAATAAAATAGCACAGAGTCTTGAGTTCACTCAAGTATCTGATTGGTCATCGTTTGAGCTTGCTTGAAATCTGACTGATCAGATGCTTGAGAATTAACTCACTCAAGCAAAACGTTTTATTCAAATTCATTTTTATTTCTAAGCCAAACCACCAAGTTAGTCCTCGTTTGAGATATCATACGGGTTGGTAACAACATGTTACATAAAATTGTATCTAGAGCTCTGATAATATCCATCGCCAACTATTTTACAATACACTGGGTCAAAGTACTTCGAGTTCACTATTGTCATCTCAAGTATTATCAAGCTGGAAATCATGCAACAAATCAGTGTGGCAACTGGAATCATGTGTGTTCATAGCCCAATGCTCACAATATCATCATGTTTGAAGCAATCTATTCCAACACGCCACAAATTATCGTCAGCAGGCAATTGTTTACACCAATTTCAATTTCAATGTCCAACAGTTTGGATACAGATTAGATGCACAGTAGATTCGGCAGCATTGTGCGAAAGTTAAAACGTCAGAGGATTAATATCAGTACCTACTCTGAGAACTTCCAACTATATATCAGTAATAACATATTTGGCATGTGTAATCATTTCAAGAAGCTGCAACTTTTGAGTTTTGCCATATCAAGGGTATTGGCAACCTTCAAAGCCAACGGTCAAACATAGATTGGCTGACTGTTTGAGCTAAAACTTGCATGATTACAAACATCTCTTGTTTGAATGTGTGGCAAATATACAGTATCCATCATAAGTCAAGGTTAAAGGTTTGGACATTTGACCTTGAAATGTGACCATTACATGGCTCCTTTCAAAAGGTCACAGCTTCATGTGATGAGTATGCATGAAAAGTATGTAGTTATTGAAAAAGAAAAAAAGGTTTTAGAAATCTGACAGAAATCCGACTGAGTTTTGACTTTAAAATGACAGACAGTCACGCCTCTCAAAAGTTGCAGCTTCATGGGTTGAGTATGCATTCCTAGAATCAATAGGGGGCATTAAATGATGACCAACCTCCCAACAACATAAGAGAAAAATGTCAACCAACAAACATGTGCAAAACACCTCTAAACTGGAATTCCAGTAGAGAAGAATTTATATACTTTTAGGCAGGCGGCTGCTTAATGCTGGGTGAAAGTCATGCAGAAAGCTTCTGTAGGAGCTTTCTGCATGGTTTTCACCCAACATTAAGCTGCCACCTGTCTCCATGACCGATATTTATACTAATTGAAAGTCAGGTTTAGAGGGGTTTTACTGTATACCCCATAACAATTATGAAAATTGCAGTTGTAGGCAGTACATATATAGACTAGATAAAAGTCAGAATAGCCAGAAGAACAGTAACTGCCACATTTCATTTAGCCCATTATCCACACCCAGTTGATACAATATAACCAACAGGGCTCTACTCAGGGCAAAGATAAGACTTTTTCCTCTAACAACAATTGCCTCGGTCAGACCCTCCTAAATACTGGCCAACTCGTAGAAAACAAGAGCACCGCAAGCGGGTGCCAACGCTCGTCTGTCGTCACTGTCAAGATGAACATGATACCAAAAATGAAGGTTGTAAATGAAATATTGAAGAAGTTATGGTCAATGTTAAGATTTCGGCCGCCGCCACCGTAATTACGACAACAGCTCTTGATTTCTTCAAACAGACGAGCAAAAAAACCAACAGGTTAACAAATCAATAACACTAATGCAGTTATACTTATGTGGGATAATCATTAATGCCACATCTCCATCCAATGTTTCAGATCCATTTTACTAGATTTTATAACATTTTACCTTTTTCAGCCCTCACAAGTAAGCCAAGATTCCATCTCAACAGTACTAACAAATGTATGCTTCAGACCATTTTTTCAACATTTATCGTATAACCTAGTAATCTTCATTTTTAAAACAGACTGGTGTCAGTGTGGCAAATGGAATCATAGTGTTTGCTCATAGCCCAATGCTCACAATATCATCATCAAGTCTGTTATAAGTAACATTTGGAATAAAAAAGTTTCGATAGAAATCATCTCCTGATTAAGTATGGATGAGAAAAGAGTAGCAATCCTTTATAACATACCCTCATAATTAATTGCTTTAACCCTTTACCTCATTAATATTCATCTAAGAAATTACCCTTTACTCCAATAATATTCATGTAAGCAAAAAATATTATGAATATAATTTTTTATGATGGGACATGGACACATGAATTTTTGGACATGGCAGAAAACTGCTCAATCTATATCATAAGCATACAGAGCAGACCCTATAGGAGCCGTCTGATCTGGGTCTACTTTGTTTGCAAAGACATAGAAAGGGATAAATATGGAGTAAACAGTTATATATAGCTGCAAGCTATTGAAGGAGCCATCTGATCTGTGTCTATTGTTTGCAAAGGCACAGAAAGGTGTATATATATAGTAATGGGTTAACAAGTCATTTTTGGCCATTACAGAAATTGTAGAACCAGGCCTATATTATTCCATAAGCATACATAGCAGACCCTGCTAAAATAACTCCTATAGAAGCCACCTGATATGTGTCTACTCTGTTTGCAAAGGTTTAAAAGGCATATATATAAAGTAAAGGGATAAATTTCTCAATATTTTTTATATATATATTATAATTAAGTAAAGATGTATCTTCCCAAAAGGTATCAATACAGTATCAGTAATTATCAATACACGGGTTGATGATGATGAAAATGTCATTACCAAAATCTATTTGAAAATGGAAGTTCCTGAAAGACATCAGTGTGGCAGTTGGAATCATAATAGTTAAGTCATAGCCCAATGCTCACAATATCATCATGCCTCAAGTCCAAACAGGACCCTCCATGTCCATAAGAACAAAGCTATTACAGAACAATAGCACTCTTAATATATTCAGGCATTAAATTGCTTCTGGAGCCTTTTTATTTTTAACTACCAAATAAAGTTAATTAAGGTAAAAAAACTAAAAATACTCAGGCTAATCCTATTAACATTGAAAATGTATTCCTAAGAAACATGTGTTCTTGTGCTCCGACAGTATGCTAGATATTGACAAGTTGTCTAACAACTATTCTACCAATGTAACCCAGGTGTCTATATAGTCATACCAATAGTCTATATCTAGATACTGTTTGCAACATCTGAATAAAACTACTTCAAACATTCCGAACCTGGTGAAAGGAATGTAAATTCAGTACAGCAAACAGGTTGATAAATCAAGATGTTTATGCTGACTAAATCTTTGAGTTACTTTTGCACATGTTCCACACCCAGCTGACAGAACTGTCCAACAAGGCTCTACTTAGTGCTCTCAACTTATTCCATGCAAATAATCAATACTTATCATAAACTGAAGCACAATAGGGTAAAAAACCACTTGCAAAAAGATTCAAAGGAATCTCCATCATAGTGTTACAGTGAAGTACATTTAATATGTAATTATATGTATTAAAACTTAACAAAAATATGTTTGAATGGCAAACTGCAGACCCAGATGAAAGGAGTCTTTTACAAGCCCTCCCTCGAGTTTTTGATTGTTTTGTTTATATTGGTTAATGGCTTTGACAGTATTTCAGTCATAACACACTGTCTAGATAATTACAGTAAGACAGTTGGAGGAAGAACTCAGAATTTCCTAGCATGAAAAATCCAAATGTCCAGGCCGTGATTCGAAGCATAGCGAAAAGGAGTAAATGTCAGTTAAAAACTATAATCACTTGGCCAAGGCAGTGGTCCCTCCTGAGTTTGGACTATATTTTGGATATTCATTGCACATATAATAAATTGATAGTCAGTCACTGTAGATAGACTTATCAGTGTGGCAAATGGAATCATAGTGTCTGATCATAGCCCAATGCTCACAATGTCATCATTAAGCCTGTTAAAGTTAGCATGCTCAGCTGTACTTCCTTAGTATACCCTTTACTCCATGAGTATTTATGAAATAATATATGAATGAATATTAATGAGCTTAACATTTATTATATATATAGTATATGAAAAAGAAAAAAGTTTTGACCCTGGCAGAAACTAGAACCAGATTTAGATCTATATTATTCCATAAGCAAACAGGGCAGACAGCTCCTATAGGAGCTGTCTGATCTGGGTCTACTCAGTTTGCATTTTCGCAAAGGTGTAGAGAGGCGTATTTATAGAGTAAAGAGTAAATTGCCTTAACCCTTTACCTCATGAACATTCATTAAGAAATAATGACATCATTAATACTAATTATATACATAGAGCAGACCCTGATCAAACAACTCCTATATTAGCTGTCTGATCTGGATCTACTTTTTGCAAAGTGTAAAAATGTGTATTATGGAGTAATGCTTTTAAATTTCACTAAATTACTAAATGACATTTTTGAAAATGATATTCCTATAAAGACAGATCAGTGTGGCAGCTGGAATCATGGTTGTTAAGTCATAGCCCAATGCTCACAATTTCATCATATGTCTCAAGTCAATATATAGGACTTTCAGGGTGCATAAGGGAAAAAAAAAAAATTCAAACGAAATACAAAAGAATTGCACAGAGGTCCAGATAAGAAGCGTAAATTATAGAGTTAAGAATAATGGAGTTAAGCATGGCTTTTATTAATTAAATAGACTTTTAAAATGTTTATATGATAATTACTAAAATTAATTTAAATTTATAAACTTTTTACTGTAGAAATTTTGGAATCATTTTGAAAGAGTTACTTCCCTTGTATTGATTTTCACCTAATCGCGCATATATATACACCAAACAAGGGGTGTTCCAGATAAGGATTTCTAGTACATTTGTACTCCTATTTATAGTAACACATCTGAGAAGCGAGAATTCTTACTTCTCTATTTCTCCAAACAATATGTTGTGACCACTCTTCAAACGATTCTAAAGATTTTAGTATGAGAGTATGCACATATATCTATTGCTCTGAATCCATTAAGTGTAAATATGTGCATTTTGGAGTAATATTTTTTTTGTTAATTTCACCAACTTACTAAATGACTTTTTTGAAAATGAGATTCCTATAAAGACACATCAGTGTGGCAGTTGGAATCATGGTTGTTAAAAGTCATAGCCCAATGCTCACAATTTCATCATATGCGGCTGCCTCAAGTCAAGAGGAATTTCAGGAAGCATAAGAGCCAAAAAACTTCACAAGAAAAAAAAAATTCAAACAAAATACATAAGAATTCCAGGTCCAGATAACAGGTGTAATTACTCCTCTATTTCTCCACCAAACCGTATGTTGTGACAATTATTTAGAATCCTCTTAAGAGATCATTCTAAAGGGTGGTCACAACATGTTTTGGTGGAAAAATGACGATTTTAGTATCCGAGTACACACATTTATTTATCTGTTGCTCTGAATCCATTAAGGCATTATTTAATAGCTCATGCAAAACTTCTTTCTTGTATATATATTTGTTTTACCTAAAGGCAAAATATTCTGGCTAATTCTATTAACCTTTAAAAATAATTGAAATCATCAAAAGTATCTTAAATGTGAATTTACAAACAACATAAATGACAATGTATGTAGACTACATTGTATCACCTAAGCAAAGCTACTTTCAACTAGCAGTCCACATAACACATAAGAAGGAAGGCTTGTAGTTTCTACACAGCAAACAGCTTGATGGAACAAGATGTCCTAGCTGGTTGAATTTTGATTACTTTTGCACATTTTCCACACCCAGTTGACAGTAATGGCCAACAAGGCTCTACTTAGTGCGCTGTTTTTTAGCTGCACAGGCATATGTATACATGTAGCTCCTAATGTTTATTAGAACTCTCAATTTTAAATTATTTTTTTCTGTTTGAAAGATAGGACATCATGATTAAAGACTTTGAATCAACATAAGGAAATGTTCCATGTAATCTTTGCAATTTGTTTAACCCTTTTCTTTAATGAAACGACTTTTCATGCTTTTGCGAAAAAAGAGTAGACCCCGATCAGACGGCTCCTGTCCACATTTAGTCATTTAATTTAATTACACATAGTGCTTTTAATACATTTTATTGTTTTCTATGTTGATATTAATTTACTTTCAGACAGCAATCAGTGTGGCAGTTGGAATCATGGTTGTAAATTCATAGCCCAATGCTCACAATTTCATCACGCATGTCTATGGCCACTCATTGTGTACACCATGTTATGCAGAAAAATAACTTTCTAAGAAAAAATAAAACAATGCACCGATATATTTGCAACTTTTCAACCTACAAATGCAACATACATGTACAGTGAAAACTCAATACTAGGAACACTCAAATACGTACCATTATTGATCTTTAACACAGGTGGCAGCTTAATGTAGGATGAAAGTCATACAGAAAGCTCCTCTAGGAGCTTTCTGTATGACTTTCATCCTACATTAAGCAGCCGCCTGGCTACAAAGACATAAATTCTTCATTACTAAAATTTCTTAGTATCGAGTTTTTACTGTATATTATATTTTAGCGGTTAAGTGAGCAATGAAAACAATCTTAAAATTAATCTACATAATTTATCTGTTCAGAAAACCTCTTCAAGGATATTACAGTAAGACCCCTCTAAACCAGAATTTTAATTAAGAACAATGTAGGTCATTTATGGCAGATGGCAGCTCAATGCAGGTTGAAAGTCATGCATAAAGCTCCTTTTGGAGCTTTCTGCATGACTTTTAACCTGCATTAAGCTGCCACCTGTCTGAAACACCGGCACTGGTACTAGTTTTAGTGTCCTGTTTAATAGAGGAATTTTACTGTATTTCTATTTATTTCGAAAAGTCCTGAAGAAGATCTCTAGAATCGAGCAATCCAAATACCGTAGAACCTGTAACCTTTCAGTTGACGAATAATTATTTTCATGCAAATTTGATTATGAATACCAATTTCATTCTTGTATTAATATGTAAGGCAATTTATTGTCATGACACACTGTAGAGAATACACAGTAGAGGATCAGATCTGTAATCTGTAAGCAAACCCTGATTAGATGGCTTATTCATGAGCTGTCTTGTCCAGGGTCTACTCTGCTTACAATATCATCCAGAAATGAATTATAAGGACTTCTGTTGTTAAATTAGTTCTTATGCAAAAAATGTACCATGTACCACTGTCCTTATTTCATAAAAATGTTGTACAAGACTGTAGTTCCTGTACAGCAAACAGCTTGATGGATCAAGATGCTATAGCTGCCCAGGCCTCTTTTAATTTAGCACATTTTCCACACCCAGCTGGCAGAAATGTCCAACAGGGCTCTACATAGTGCTTCATAACCTCATATTTCAACTTTACACAGGCTTAAATGTCTTTTAACTTTAGATCTGTCAATAGAATTCACCTATAACATTCAACATTTACTTCGACTCTTTAGTTTTAAAAGACTATTTATTCTAAAATTATCCTCCCTAAAGCAACAATTTCTATATTCTAAAATTATCCTCCCTAAGGCAACAATTTCTATATCTACAAGGTGTCTGACAGAGACATTAGCCTATGTTCAACCAACCCTTAGAATGTTGGAAACGAGTGTGTTGGCATTTGCAACGCGAGCACAGATCAGACAGCTCCTAGAGTAGCCATGTGATCAAGTGCTGCAATTTCTCATCTAAAATACGGTATCAATTTTCAGAAGAAGAATGGTGTAAAAAATGTGAGAAATAAGCGAGACAATCAGACCAACAAGAAGTGATCCCAATTTTTTTCCGAAGCAGACGACACAAAAGGCACATGTATCTATAATTTTAAGTAGTAAATGCTTGGTTCAACAAACAATTTTCTTGATTAATGTCACAGAGGTAAATTGACTCAACAATCTGACAAGACTGCCAAACATACAAAACCTCTGCCTTTACTCTCGCACAACTTCTACACCCTGCAAACAGGAAATGTTAGCAGGGCTCTAGGTTGTGCATCATTTTGGTAATCTGCAATGACATGTCAATTCTTGACATAAAACAGATCCTTATCAGACAAATCATAAAATTACTTTTTTTAATCCACACTGATTGACAATGCGTGGGGTTTTCTTTTATAACAAAAAAAAGAGTCTTATTACAGCATATTGAGCTTTTTTCAAAAACTATAAGTATATGAATGTTGAATATTCAAAAGGCTTCCTCTAGCAGCCCACTTATCTGGGTTTACAGAGTTTGTAATTGCCACTGCCCAGTATATTAGTTTCTCGCCATCAAAGGTTAACGCGCTCCTTCATACAAATGCCATTTAGTGCCTTTGCAAATAGAGTACATACTGATCAGACGGCTCCTATAGAAGCCATCTGATCAGGGTCTGCTCCATTTCCTTATGAAATTATAATAAATCTGACTCTACGGTTTCTACTAATAACAAACATCCTCTGTACATAAGCCATAATAAAAATATTCATGATGTCTTTATTTCTTGCATGAATATTCAGCAAAGATAATGTTAAAAGAGTATTGTAATTTTTTTTAATCATGGAGTTTGAAAGATGTTAAGTGCATTATACTAAGCTAAAAAATTAACTTATTCCCCATTTTTTCCACAAGGATCAAGAGTGTTCAAAGGAACAAATGTGTCACTCTCCATTAGAAGCATAACGAAAACAGACGACAGACAACTGAGAAGCGAGCCCCAAGTTTCTCTCTGCCAAAGCAGGAGACGCAAACAACAGTACATCTGCAATTTCAAACAGTAAATGCTTGGTACAACAAACATGTTGTACATTTTCTTGATTAATGTCACAGAGGTAAATTGACTCAACAATCTGACAAGACTGCCAAACATACAAAACCTCTGCCTTTACTCTTGCACAACTTCTACACCCTGCAAACAGAGGAAATGTTAGCAGGGCTCTAGGTTGTGCATCATTTTGGTAATCTGCAATGACATGTCAATTCTTGACATAAAACAGATCCTTATCAGACAAATCATAAAATTACCTTATTTAATCCACACTGATTGACAATGCGTGGGGTTTTCTTTTATTGCAAAAAAAAGAGTCTTATTACAGCATATTGAGCTTTTTTCAAAAACTATAAGTATATGAATGTTGAATATTCAAAAGGCTTCCTCTAGCAGCCCACTTATCTGGGTTTACAGAGTTTGTAATTGCCACTGCCCAGTATATTAGTTTCTTGCCATCAAAGGTTAACGCTCTCCTTCATACAAATGCCATTTAGTGCCTTTGCAAATAGAGTACATACTGATCAGACGGCTCCTATAGAAGCCATCTGATCAGGGTCTGCTCCATTTCCTTATGAAATTATAATAAATCTGACTCTACGGTTTCTACTAATAACAAACATCCTCTGTACATAAGCCATAATAAAAATATTCATGATGTCTTTATTTCTTGCATGAATATTCAGCAAAGATAATGTTAAAAGAGTATTGTAATTTTTTTTAATCATGGAGTTTGAAAGATGTTAAGTGCATTATACTAAGCTAAAAAATTAACTTATTCCCCATTTTTCCCACAAGGATCAAGAGTGTTCAAAGGAACAAATGTGTCACTCTCCATTAGAAGCATAACGAAAACAGCACGACAGACAACTGAGAAGCGAGCCCCAAGTTTCTCTCTGCCAAAGCAGGAGACGCAAACAACAGTACATCTGCAATTTCAAACAGTAAATGCTTGGTACAACAAACATGTCGTATATTTTCTTGATTAATGTCACAGGGGTAAATTGACTCAACAATCTGACAAGACTGCCAAACATACAAAACCTCTGCCTTTACTCTTGCACAACTTCTACACCCTGCAAACAGAGGAAATGTTAGCAGGGCTCTAGGTTGTGCATCATTTTGGTAATCTGCAATGACATGTCAATTCTTGACATAAAACAGATCCTTATTAGACAAATCATGAAATGACATCTTTTAATTCACACTGATTGACAATGTGTGGGGTTTTCTTTTATAACAAAAAAAGTCTTATTACAGCATATTGAGCTTCTTTTTTCAATAACTAAGTATATGAATGTTGAATATTCAAAGTGAAATGACCAACACGTGTTTACCAATATAGATGTTGAATGGCAAACCCTGATAAAAGGCTTCCTCTAGCAACCCACTTATCTGGGTTTACAGAGTTTGTAATTGCCAGTACACTAGTTCTCGCCATCAAAGGGCTACACTCTCCTTCATACAAATGCCATTTAGTGTATTTGCAGAAGCCATCTGATCAGGATCTGCTCCGTTTCCTTACGGAATTAAAACAAATCTAACTCGACAGTTTCTACTTATACCAAAACATCCTCTGTACATATGTCATTATAAAAATATTCATGTCTTTATTTCTTACATGAATATTCATTCAGCAAAGATAATGTTAAAAGAGTATTGTAATTTTTTTTAATCATAGAGTTTGAAAGATGTTGAGTGCATTATACTAAGCTAAAAAATTAACTTATTCCCCATTTTTTCCACAAGGATCAAGAGTGTTTGAAGGAACAAATGTGTCACTCTCCGTTAGAAGCATAACGAAGACAGCACTACAGACAGACAACTGAGAAGCTAGCCCCCAAGTTTCTCTCTGCCAAAGCAGGAGACGCAAACAACAGTACATCTGCAATTTCAAACAGTAAATGCTTGGTACAACAAACATGTTGTACATTTTCTTGATTAATGTCACAGGGGTAAATTGACTCAACAATCTGACAAGACTGCCAAACATACAAAACCTCTGCCTTTACTCTCGCACAACTTCTACACCCTGCAAACAGAGGAAATGTTAGCAGGGCTCTAGGTTGTGCATCATTTTGGTAATATTCTATATATTCATATGTGAATTCTAGAAAACCATACCTTATATTCTACATTCATATGTGAATTCTAGAAAACCATATCTTACAAGATACAAAACGAGAGCACCGCAAGCGGATGCTAAAGCTCGTCTGTGGTCATTGTCAAGATCAACATGCATACCAAAAATGAAGGTTGTAAATGAAAAATTGAAGAAGTTATGGTCAATGTTAAGATTTCGGACGACGACGCCGCAGACGCTCGAGTTACGACAATAGCTCCTGATTTCTTCGAAACAGACAAGCTAATAAAATGACATCTAAAGATCCACTGTTTAACAATTGTGTGTATTTTGGGGGTTTTTTTAAAAGAAAAAGAGTCCTTCAATTATCAAAGCATACCGACATTGAATGCTAAATATTTAAAGTAGAATTAACGACAAAAGTGCAGAGTACTAATCTGGGTCTACACTGCTTGTAACTGCCAGTACACTTGTGACAATGTCTCCTGCATTCTTTTTACTTGTGAAGTCATATATATTTATAATGTATGTTTTTCTTTATATACATTAAACAACCCAAAGTTTCATTTGTTTTTAAACCTTTAGCATGCTGAGCAAATTTTTATTGGAAGAAAATATATTCCATTTCTGTTTTCATGTATGTTTTCTTTCATTTCTTTTTAAAAAATAATGTCACAGCATGAAACATGTTTTAACTGGAAGCTACACTAAGTTTCTAGGCCTCATCAGGACCTAACATATTTACATAGGTCTATGAATTTGCCAGAAGTAGGCTACAGGACAGTAAGGTTTAAACACTTTGTTCCTGTCGTACCTGCTTCTGACGCATCTGTGACATCTGGAGCCGCCGTATGTTCTGGAAACGGTCTTCAGTCTTCTGGTCATAGACATCAGCTCTTTAGGTCTGGCAGGGGTGATCTGTAAAACACAAAATAAGAATGTGTGATAGTAGGAACCCAAGAATAACTTGCATTCACAGTGCAATTCTGATTAAATTCTAAAGGCCAGGTTACTCTGAATCCTATCTGGGTGGGGCTGCTTCAAAAGTCTTCACTCTTTGGCCTACAAGCTAGTTGGAATTTAATTCCTGCTTCTTCATACATATGCCATAGATAGATACAGCATAATCTAACTGCTGTGGTTCAGGTTTGAGTACAGACACATATCTGTCATAATATTCAGATAGGGCAAGTCAAAACTCATCACAACCACATGAGAAATAAAACACAATCAAAGCAAATTACTTACTACTACAATAAAGGATACTACTACAATAGCCAAAGTAATCTATTGACAACCATTGTCTGAAATTTACCACTTAGAAGAGTGAGTGAGTTGGGTTTAACGTCCGACCAACAGTATTTCAGTTATATGCAGACGGCACCCGCACGAGACAAGTTATAGTGCTGCCTCACTGAAATACCCCTGCCGCGGGCACATGGCAAGGGCATCCCACCCAGTCACATTATCCTGACACCGGGCCGACCAGTCCTAGAACTACACCTTTTAATGTCGAGCGCAGACAAGGGAGCTACTAGTACCAACTTTTAACGACTTTTGGTCTGTCGCGGCCGGGGATCGAACCCACGACCTTCCGTACCGCAGGCGGACGCTCTACCACTGAGCCATGCGGCCGGTCCACTTAGAAGAGGTTCACGTAACATTTGCAAATAGGGTAGACCCGTCATATGGCTCCTGTAGGAGCTGTCTGATCAGGGTCTGTTGCGTTTCCTAAAGAACATCTTAAGATCTGATTCTATACTGATTGTCATAGCAAGGTTTTCACTGACTTGTTAAAATATAAGAGAATAAATTGATATTCATAGTGGGTGGAGTAAGCCGTGAATATAACTGTAACTCTTACAGTTGTTGTAAGTACAATTAGTATAAATATTTTGCACAACCTCAAGAAATTTTACTAGTTTCATTCCACAATGCTGAAAGTAGAATTTGACTTTCCTTCCATTCCTTTTTAGAAACATGATCCTAGTGTCCAAGACAGTGAGGTTAAACTTACTATTACTATATACATTTAAAATCATATAATTATTGTATCTGTACAAAACATGCATCATTTAATGTGGTTCAGGTTCGAGTACAGACACATATCTGTCATAATTTTCAGATGGGGCAAGTCAAAGCTCATCACAACCACAAAAAAACATACTCATGAACAACTAAAAATTCATACATCTGACAACAGTTAAACTGATTCATCACTATAAACATGCTTTGATATAATTGCCAAACTAATTGACAGACAGCTGTTTTATATAACATATATACAATTTATCGTTCACATATTGCAGATGTTTACATGTACATACTATGCCAGTACTCTTAGAAATCTCGGGTAACTCTTCTAATTGCTTAATTTACCATGTGGTCCCTCCTTTAAACTTTACCTCAAGCATTCATACAAGAATGCACTACTTCATGAATATTCACTAAATTCATTATTAGTTTCTGATTATGGCAAATAAACAAAGTAATGTTTGATCATTTCAGAGACAACAGAATCAGAAAAAAACCAGAAAAGACCTTCATCTAATATAAGAAATGGGTCTACTCTTTTCAAAAAGGTGTTCAAGGAATATATATGAAGGAAGTAGACTTAAAAGTACATTTCACTTTTCTATCCTTTTTTTTCTTTTACTGTTTAGTAACACTATCCTAGTGTCAAAGACAGTGAGGTTACACTTACTATCACTCTACACATTGATAATTTTATTGTTTGTTTGTGTTGATTTACGTCCATTTCTGCTCACTATGGGCTAATTGGACGCCCCAGAGAGAGGGGAGAGGATACGGAGAAACCCGGGTGCGATGCCCTACTCTTATTATCAACCGACTTTCTCTGGTTCTTTTAGATGCCCAGTGTAAAGCACTGATACAATTTTATTGTATCTATACAAAACATGCGTCATTTAAAGTGGTTCAGGTTTGAGTACAGACACATATCTGTCATAATTTTCAGATAGGGCAAGTCAAAGCTCATCACAACCACAAAAGACATATTCATGAGCAACTAAACTTGAAAAAACTTCACATCTGAAAAATGATTCATCATTATGAACAAGCTTTGATATAATTGCCAAATTAATTGACAGACAGTTGTTTTATATTAATTATAAAATTTACCTTTCACAAAAAATATTAATTTCAGTACATATTTCAGATGCACATACCATGCTAGTACTCAAATCTCAGGTAACTCTTAAGATTGCTAAATTTACCATGTGGTCCCTCCTTTAACCCATTCCTTCATAAGCTATTTTTAGACCAAACATCTGAATAAATCTACTGAAACGGAGCATTTACTTGAGAAAATGAAACTTAGAATTGTGTATTTTTGAAAGTATAATAATTTCAAAACGTGACTTAAATAAGCATCAATACGAGGGATTGGGTTAGCTTTTACCTCAAACAAATTCATTCAGTAATTCATGACTTCATGAATATTCATTAAATTAGTTTTTGATTATGGCAAATGAACAAAGTAATGTTTACCCATTTCAGAGATGTCAAAATCGGAACAAACAGAGAAGACCCTCATCTGATATCTGATCTGGGTCTACTATTTTTGAAAATGTGTTCAAAGGAATACATAGGAAGTAGACTTAAAAGTACATTTGACATCGCTTCAATTTCTCTTTAGAAACATGACCCTAGTGTCAAAAACAGTAGGTTACACTTTAAGGCTTACTATCACTCTATACCTTTAACATTATATTGTATTTATACAAAACATGCATCATTTAAACTAAAGTGGTTCAGGTTTGAGTACAGACACATATCTGTCATAATTTTCAGATAGGGCAAGTCAAAACTCATCACAACCACACAGAAATTATTCATGAGCAACTAAACTTGAAAACTTGAAAAGTCTTCACATCTGCAATTGATTCATCATTATAACCATGTTTCGATATAATTGCAAAATAAATTGACTGACAGTTGTTTTTATATAACTTATACAATTCACCATTCACAAAAAATATTAATTTCAGTACATATTGCAGATGTTTACATGTAGTCATGTACAAAGTAACATACCATGCTAGTACTCTTAGAAATCTGAGGTAACTCTTATGATTGCTAAATTTACTATGAGGTGCCTCCTTTAACGCTTTCCTTCATAAGCTATTTTTAGAGCCAACCTCTTTGAATAAATCTACTGCAAAGGGAGCATTTACTAGAGGAAATAAAACTTTAAGAATTGTGTAGTTTTCAAACCATTGTGATTAAGAGTATTTGCTCTATTTACCACAATGGTTTTAAAAAGTGACTTTTAAAGAGGCATCAAAATGGGCCAATATGAATGGGTTAACCTTTACCTCGTACATATTCATAATTAATTCACGACTTCATGAATGTTCATTAAATTAGTTTGTACAATGGCAAATGAACGAAGTACAGTTTGCCGATTTCAGAAACAACATAATCAGAATAGAAGACTCATCTGTTGTCTGATCTGGGTCTACCATTTTTTGAAAAGGTGTTGTATACATATAGAAAGGAGATTTAACAGTATGTTTGACATTTCTTCCATTTCTTGTTAGAAATGTAATCCTAGTGTCAAAGACAGTGAGGTTAAACTTACTATCACCCTGTACGTTAATACATGTATTCATACAAAAAAAACATGCATCGCTTAAAGTGGTTCAGGTTTGAGTACAGACACATGTCTGTCATAATTTTCAGATAGGGCAAGTCAAAGTTCATCACAACCACAAAAAGACATGTATTCATAAACATTTAAAATTTTACATTGGTCACCAATCATAAACATGCTATGATAAAATTACCAAATGAATTGACAGATTGTGGTTTGAATCCACACATTGTTGTTTAGGTTAGTTATAATTTATTGTTTTATATGTAGAGCGTGTTTCTCCTCTTAGAGATCTCAAGTAAAGTAACTCTTTACCCATTACATTTACAACGCTGTCGCTCATCCTTTAACCTATGACCTCAGACACATTCATAAAAAAAGGCATTTCTTCATGAACATTCATTAAGTAGTTGTTTTATTATGGCCAATAAACAATGCAATGTTTGGCCATTTCAGAAACTCTACAATCATCTAGCAAAAAGAGTAGACAATTTGTACAGGAGCTGTCTGATCTGGGTTTATACTGTTTGAAATGGTGTTAAAAAGCATACCTTGGAAGTTAGGAGTTAATAGTATAGCCTATTTAATATTTGCTGATACAAATTCTGAATGGGGAAACAATTTAGATTTTTATGAGAGACTTATGCCCGCAGTGTCAGATAATAAAATATCAAAGTCCGAATTCATTATAACCAAAAAATCAGATGCATGAGAATGAACTCAACACGCAGAAAGTCTTAATTCCTGCAGGGTTACAGACACCAGATAGCGACCATTTCGCAATCACCTGCTGAAAGTTGCATTCTTTGACGGTCAAGAGCAGAGTTTATTCAAATTCTTTTCCAAAACATTACCCCATCCCCAAAGGTACAGAACAATAAATAAGGTGTGTTCTGGCAAAATCTCATTTCTCCGCCAAACTCTTGTCTTGCTGTTTCTCATTATGGGAATGGCCTCTCAGATGTGGTTCTAGAGAGTGGTGGCAAAATAGGGTATGGCAGAGAAATATAAAATATTATAATATTTTCCTTGTATTTCCAAAATATGCATACCTACAGTTCTAAGTTAGTATGCTCAACTCCTGTTCTACACCTTTCATGATAATAGATGCAAACAATGTATATAGCATTTAAAGTGTGGTTCAGGCTTGAGTACAGACTATCTCTTTCATATATCTCAGATAGGGCAAGTCAAAGCTCATCATTACCACAGTCCGAGGAAAACACTAAATCTCTTCATATACATGTTATCTGTAAATTCAAAGCAAAAACATTTCTTTTTTTATTACCCCAAGGCCATAATTTATATAACTTTTGTAGAGGACCTGAACATGATGCTATGTGCCAAATATGAAAGCTGAGAACCTTCCAGTTTCAGAGGTTTTCAAAGTTTTCACTGTTTCTATTGAAAAATTGCCACCCCTGGGGTGGGGCCAATTTTGACCCTAGGGCCATACTTTGTAGAACTTTTGTAGAGGAACTGAACATGATGCTATGTGCAAAATATGAAAGCTGAGAACCTTCCATTTTCAGGAGAAGATTTTCAAAGTTTTAACTATATGTTCCTATAGAAAACAATGCACCCCTGGGGCAGGCCAATTTTGACCCCAGGGACATAATTTATATAACTTTTGTAGAGGACCTACAGATGATGCTATGTGTCAAAGATGAAAGCTGAGAACCCTGTAGATTCAGGGGAAGATTTTTAAAGGTTCAAATTGTTGATGACGCACACAGACGGACATCAAGCTATCACAAAAGCTCACCCTGAGCACTTTGTGCTCTGGTGAGTTAAAAATGTAACAAATTTGTACATCTCCGTATTGAACAAAACATGACAAAACGAAGATCTAAATTCCAATATGGTTCAGGACTGAGTACAGACATGCATCAATCAGATTTCTCAGATAGGGCAAGTCAACTTCTCATCATCACCATCTCCATCAAATGGTTCTACTTAAAGAAAGTTTTCACATGCATGTTTCTTGCTATTACTTGTTGAATTTCATTATTTCAAACTAATCACTAAAATGATATTAAACCACAACAACCCTAAGAAATTATATTCAAATTCAGTAAAGTTTGTCTAGCCTAAAATCTTAGAAAGCAAAAGGTTATTTCACAATACCCTATGCAAATAGTTCAACTCATTCACTCCTACCAACACCTTCTGTCGCCTCTGTTAAAGTCGTTTGTTGAAACCATTGTGATAAATAGAGCATTGGCTCCATACGAGTTAACAAGAGTTCATCAAAGAGGTAATTATGCTGCAATTCAAGCCTTGTGAAGATTTTCAACAATTACATCACATGGAATTTGATTGTTATATATATACTTTAGTTCTCTTAGTCAATCACAAGAGTTAAACAAATAACCATGCAGTGAAAAGTTAGGTAAATTTGGAAATTAAGTCCCCAGAGTAATTATTCACATCCTCAGAAACCTAGGCATTAGGTTATTAAATGTTTCATTCAAGTCAGATTTCATTCTAAAGAATTTTGGGACAGTGAACTCAAACTCATAAGTATTATGACTTCAGGAATTGGCATTCGTTACTTAACCCATTCCTCCATAGGCTATTTTTAGAACCAACCTTTGAATAAATCTACCAAAAAGGAGCATTAACTACTAAATAACTAGAGAAAAGGAAACTTTTAGAATTTTGTAGTCTGAAAGCATTTGTCACAATGGTTTAAAAAATTGACTATTACAGAGGCGTAGGAAAGCGTATTTATGGAGGTAAGGGTCAAACAATCTTGAGTCCATGTGTCAAACAGCTTTGGATCCTTGTAAGACATCAAGTTTATAGTCTTATCTGGATCTAAACTGTTTGCATTGGTAATCACCAATTTATCCCTCGAATGAAACATTAAACACTTAAACCACAAACAACAAAGGAGAATGCTAATGTGAATCTTCAAACTTACACCATGAAGACGGACAGCTTTGCAATCGCCACATTTTGGGATTTGGCCCAATTTCTTCTGGTACAAGTATACAAGTTTGCCACCTGAAATAGAAAAGCGTATGTTTAACACCTGCAAAACTTAGTAAAAAATTGCATCTGTAAATACTGAGATAACATCTTCTGGATCCAAACTATTTGCAAAGGTTATCTGGATTCTCATAGGTGTGGAAAGGCTTTTATCGAGTAGTGGGTGTGCCAATACTCATCAGTTACTACAAAATTAGCATTTTAAAAGACTATGAACATGCATGATAAGAGTTATGGCTCCAGGTCAGATTGTAGATGATGCGATAATGAAAAACTCAGAACTAATTGAATAGTTGAAATTATAACTAAATGATGACGACAACACCAATGCTTTATGGAAATATATGTTTTTTCTTCGAAACACAGACAAGAGTCACTTGACAAAATAATGTCGGACCAATTATGTAAATTCATCGTAAAACTTGGTGAGATCGTTACATAGCCTATACAAGTATGACAGCACTGCAAGCAAATGTAAAATGGAAAGTGTCAAGTTTTACCTGCAGTTCTATAGTCTAGATTGTAACACACATGGTGCTAGATATATTTCAAATATTCAATAGTACACTGGAGACCCGTTATATCACGGGGGTCCGGAGACATAAAATTCAACCTGCGTTATATACGGAACCGCGTTGTAACGTGGTTTTTTTTATCTGGGTACTTACATAAACTTACATAACCCCATCATCTTAAAATAAACTAATTTCAAACGAAACCGACTTGTTTACTTTGTTTCCCCGCCCACTCACGTACTGGAAAGGTTCAACGTAATTATACAAAATTACGAATTAAATCGAGTATGATTTCAAACAACCAAGTATATTTCATAAAACAAGCCTGTTGACAGGATGTAATTGCCTCTGGGCCTACCAAACCCCTAATCCGATTAAAACTGCTGTGTAAAACAATAAGTATGGCTGTCACTGTTTTCAGAAAATGAAAGGTCATGTGATGTCCCGTGTGATTTATTGGGGTTTTAAATTTCATTTGATTGGTCAAAGAGTACACACCCTTTTCTGCATTAGCATATAATCTCCAACCCAGCACCGAGTTAGGGGTTTAGATTTCTAATGATGTTTGTTTTTCATAATTAAAGTGCAAACTTTGTGGTGGCTTTGACAGTGAAAAATTTCAGTACACGCGCATCTCAATTATACACACAATTAATTTGTAACGAAAGTTATGCAGTTAAGATTTTACTGGTTCCCGTGCCATTAGGGCATCATGCGCATGATACGAGCCGGTAATCACATGTATTACATTCATGGCGGCATATACACAAGTTGATAGTTGTCAGTTTTTCACACGTTAAGATTGTCAATTGTTTATGTAGGGACCGGTGTTTGTTTTTATCCTTTAGCCTGCTGCGGGCGGATAAGTTTACCAAAGTTTATTTTATGTTTCATTGTGATATTCAATCATATTATAAATAAGGTATTTACAAAAAAAAATTTGGCAACACTGACCACCCGCGTTATATCCGATACCGCTGTAAAACGGTCCGCGTTTTAACGGGTCTCCAGTGTACTTGTTACACTGAGCAAGAGCACATAAAAGGAATACATGTTATAATTTCAAAGAGTATGGTCATACTTGAATGGATGGATTCAGTTAACATACTACAAAGTTGATGTTGCATTCTTACCTGGTGTCTTTGACCTGCATTACCAATTCCAATGAATATGAAAGGAAAGAAAGGCACAAGTATTAGTAAATAGTTCCATACTTTTCTACAATAAGGGTTGTTACAAACCAGAGTTAATCCTGATATCCCCCCCCCCCGGGGGACAACAATACATTGCGACATTTGGTCTCTCTTTCATAATTTATATGGTCTTGAATCTATTTTTTTTTCAAAATTCCCTATATTTCCCCGGACAGTTCTCAAGATTCGGACCTAGAAAAAAATGTCAATTTCCCCGACTCGTGACAACCCTATAAATAGTAAGTTCCATACTGTTGTAATCAATTTATCAATAGTTTTCTTGTTGAATATTAATCTAAGAAATAATGACATGAATATTTATTAGTTGAATTCTATAATGGCAAAATTGCCGTCTGATCTGGGTCTTTAGAACTCTGTTTGCAAAGGCATGAAAAAGAGTTTGAAGATAATTGTTAAATGCCAAGACAAATACATAAGTTTGGAAAACCATCCATGGTCATAATACATTCAACACATTTCAAAAGCTTTTGCAAACTTTTGATCTCTTCCTCAATGTCCCTTATATAAAAATTATTAATACCTGTAAAAGATATAACACTGGTCATTCTGCTGAAAAAGCTAGAGTTGACAGCATTAACAAAGCTGATGAAACTGAATCTGCACTTTGCTACAATTATTATAACAATATTAACCCTTTCAACCAAGGACATGCATGCACTGTCCTTTGCAAAAAGTGAAGATCCAGATCAGATGTCTCCTAGAGGAGGCCTCTAACCAGGGACTACACTGGTTATAGTCATTAAAATTCAGTCAGCAAATTTGAATGAATTCTAAGACTATTGTAACAAAGAAAACTAGAACTAGAACTATCACTAAAGGTGATGAATACCCCCGCCTTGATTGCCGACTGTGACAAAATACTAGTTCAAGTGGAGATAATTCTGTAGTGAATGCAGCCCAGTGCTTCTGAAAACAGTTTCTTAAAAGCTGAATCGTGATGAAATTTGGGGGAAATGGTCCAGGCAAATGAATTCTAAGACTATTGTAACAAAGAAAACTAGAGCTATCACTAAATTGATAGCAAATCCAAGTCTGTGACTGTGACCAACTACTATTAGTTCTAGTGGAGATAATTCTGTATTGCCTGCTACTAAAGACAGAAAAATGTGTACTGTTCATGGTTATTATATATGTCAAGTATCAATTCAATAACTTTAAAATTTAATGAGGAGTTCACGTCACCAACTCCCCATGTTTCAGGACAAAATAACAAAAAATTCTCAAAGATCTCAAATAATTCTGCAATGCCCAGCACTAAACACATGAAAATTGCCTCTTGCCCATGTACTATTTGTGTTTATTATGTAATACCAAGTATAAGTTCAATAACTTTAAAACTGAAGGAGTACACTTGTCCCAAAACTTCACATGGAACCACCATATTGAATAGATAGTCAAAAAGGCTAGCAGCACATTTGGCTTCCTTCTGAGCAACCTGCGCATTAGCAATGAAGAAGTAAAGAGCACACTCAGCACAGCATACGAAACTCTTGTTTACAATCTTCCCCTAAAACATCTATTTCACGCTTATATCCCCCCCCCCCCCCCCCCTAAAACATGCTTTCCGCACAGATTTTTCCCCTCCAGAAAGGCCAGGCCTCTTCCCCTAAATCTGAGGATAAAACCCTGTTCAAGCAGGGTCTTTCTCACCTCTCTTTCTAATCTGCTGTAAGGGTCCAGCAATAAGTACTCACTAAAGATTCCCATTGCTGCGCCGGTAACGGCCACCGTAACCTGAGTGGTCTGGGTTGAAGAGACGAAAATGTTGCTGGGCACACTTATTTCTATTTCTATCCTTTTTCTCTATCCAAACTCTTCTGTCTCTCTATCATTTCAATTTTTTTACTAACATAGCACCACCCATCAAATAATAGTCAAGTGTGACTGAGACGATGTACAATGTAGATTTACAAGTTAGTGACACAAACTCCCGTTTCATTCCAAAATGACAAAAATACTCAAAGTTTCAGGGGAGATAATTCTGCAATGCCATGGTCTAAACACATGAAACTTCGTTTGCGGGAGTATAATGACCAATCACCTTTAAGTATGTACAGTTGATACTATTTATGTCTTTAAACTGCGATCTACCTGATAAAGATTCAGTTGGAATTCTGATACTTACACCTTCCTGCGGTTACTTTTGGTGTTGTATGAAAGTCTGCGACGGAAGGTCAGTCGCTGCACCATCTGAAACGATTTCAAATTGAAAGAGAAAATGTTGATGTATAAATAACCTCTGCAAATAAGCTCATCGGTAAATATATACAAGGTAAAAGAAATGTTGACTGAAATGCAGATATTCACATGATCCAGGCACGTAAACAAATGCACGATTTAGAATGTAAAACCTTCCATCTGATAAGAAAAATACTGGTGACAAATACAGTGCATGTACAAAAAGGTTTAAAGGCAACAATAGCTTTAATGGATTGAAATTGCAATCGATGTGGCAAGATTTGGGCTAAGTAGTAAAAAAGTAGTGTACCTTGGTTGCTTCTTAAACCGGAAAAGGAAGTTCTTAAATCGTATGGCAATGTATAAAACAACTGGGATAACTGTCTGAATGCATTACAAATACCATAATTCGTTTGAAGACAAATTGCACATAGATAGTGATTTTATAATTCCTTTTGTACATTCTGATATGTGAGCTTTTATACATGCTGATATGTGAGCTTTTTACGACACGAGCCTTAAAAGTAATTAACCGATAGCGAATAACCTGGCTGCAGAATTATTCCATACCTAATGCATACACTTCCGGTAAACTGTCAAACTCGGAAAATGACCACGCTGATAGAAAATTATGAACAACAGTATTCTAACCTGTCAGCCGATATAACCGTCTGTATTGGGAAAATAAGCAACACACTTGGAGGTAGTTCACAGTAGTAATACCTAACAGACGTATTTATTTTTTGATTGATTAAAATCGCGAAACCCCCTGTCTGTTCCATGGGCCATGGCTGCATTTTTATTGTGCTCATGTGATCATATTTATGCCTAAATTTTGCGAGATCAAAATTATACTTTTTTAACTTTTTGATCAGATACATATGCCAAACGTAATGTCAATACAAAGCAACTTCAAACTGCAAGTGATATATATTAACAAGGGTTCCAACTGACAGAAATAATATCCTATGGCAAATTCCTATGGTTTCGTGGTACCCTATCGATTCGTTGACTGTGTAATCACGTAGTTTTCTCAACACAGAGTTTATTTCAGTGACTTAGTTTTTGTCAATAGCCTCTATGAAAAGGACTCGTTAATACCACAAATGGCCAGATTTTTAAAAAAATGCATTTGTCAGGTAACATAAGTTCAAATTCTGTGTTACTGTAAACTGCATATCATGTTTTATTGTGCCAAAAGTTTAGACTTTCTTAGACTAGCAATGAGGCATTTACAGTAAATAAACAGTAAATAGCTAAAAAGAAAGGTTTTATTTTGTGTAACATGGTGAAAAAGTTGTGACTCGACTGCGCCTCGAACCCAGGGCCTCTGGCTTACCATGCCAACACTCTACCGATTGAGCTACCAAGCCACACAGTCTAAGCCTATCAACTGTTTCACCAGTCTACCCGGCTACGCACACTCCTTCTTCCTATTGGAACCATCTGATCTGGGTTTACTCTCTTTGCAAATGCGTGAAAAGGTGTTTATTTGAGGAAAAGGGTTAATTCGCCTGCAAGAATTCTTCCAGGTCTGTATTATACAAGACTGGAATGCCACTCCCTCCTGACCTGTGCAGTCCACATCTGTAAACAAAATCACTGTATTCTGCAAGAATACTCAGCCTAGACACACCTGAGGTTTTCTTTATTATTGTTTATAAATATGACTTTTAGGCTTTTAACTTTGTTTCATGTAATCTGCCTGCGATGCATCATCCTCTTCGTGATTTCTTCCTGAATATTTTGTTAGGTAGTTTTAGTTTAATATTTTGACGGATGTAACAGTTCAAGACATATCTCTAAACCTTTCATTCCAGCTGAGAAGCAAGGACATATCCGCCATGTGGAGAAATTATTTGATGAAGTCACTGAGCTTGTAAGTTTTGATTTATTCATGTAATGTCTATGACTTTATAAAGATCTGCATGTATGCTAGTAAATATTTGTAAGAAAGAACTCCCTCTTTTTGAACACTATGGGTGAAATTGTAAACATTTGGATCCAGATGAGGCAACAAGTGTCTTTGTATCTCATCAGGATCCAAACTATATTATACAGTTGAGGAGTGTTTTTCAGATGAAAACTACTAGAGAGTTGAAAGAGATAAATAGGGTGACACTGACACTATTCAGAGGTCCAGATAAGAGCCATAAATCTAAACATTTTCAATAATAGCTCCTGCATTTCTCCACCAAACCCTATACTGTGACCACTCTTTAGAATCATCATTTCGAGATGATTCTAAAGAATGGTCACAGTATAAGGTTTGGTGGAGAAATGACGATTTTAGTATTTGGGTGCGCACCTTTATAGGTCTGTAGCTCTGCTATTGTCATAGTTTTCAGTCATTCAAGCTACACTGTAATCTACAGGTCACTGTGTATATACATGTACTGAGGAATATGTATGAAGAAATGAAAAACTTGAAGAATACTGTCATTATTACAGTTTGTTAGTTTCACCCATTACATAATCCTGCTATTTTATCCCTTTGCAAACAGTGTAGACCCAGATCAAATAGCTGTTTGACTAGGAACTGCTCTGTTTGCTATATGAATATTCATGTTTATTTAGATCCAATTTGTTTACATGCACCTAAGTTGTAAAAGGGAATATCTGTAGAAATTGAGCTTTACAGACTGATCTCAGCCCCAAATGTTTGCAAGAATAAAGTAAGGAGTTCTATTGGAAAACAGAATGGTATGTTTGGATGAACCATGTCCTCTCATTTTGAAAATACAATGTATACATTTGATACTCCTGCAAACTGTACATACAGACAAATGATTAGGTTCTACACTACATGGCACTAGCATTTGTTGTAAATAATATTTTTCTAAAACAACCTCGTAGTAAATGAATCTTGGTTTCTTTTAAAGCCGATTGATGTGTTATGCAGAGAGAAAGTAATGCAGAATGAGCTTGGAGATTTCTGCATAACTTTCATCCAGTACTGAGCTTCCACCTGTTTGCTTGAGCCATAATTAGACCTAATTTGAGTAAATGTTGTAGATTTTAATGTATTTTACATGTATTATCAAAGTTGACAAAAAGTTTAGGCCTTAGTCATATGTGGCATTTTCAATTTAGTATATTTTCTCTTTAACCCTTTACTCCATAAATACTCCTATAGGAGCCATCTGATCAGGGTCTGCTCTGTTTGTTTAAGTGTAATAAGGATCTATTTCTACAGCTTCTGTCTGTCATATACATGTATTCATATACATTGCCTGCATTTTCATGATGACACACAATCAAGAGAACTCTTGGCCATACCAGAAACTTTAGAACCAGTTAGCCTTGGTTAAAACTGTTGAATCTCATCTATATACATGTAATTCCGTTAGCAAACTGAGCAGACCCTGATCAGACTGCTCCTACAGTAGCCATCTGATCTGGGTCTATTCTGTTTACAAAGGCATAGATATAGGCATATTATGGAGTAACTGTAAAAGGTTAGGCCTTTACTTCACAGAGATGCCTTTTTTTGGAACTACATCCTGTAGGAGCCGTCTGATCAGGGTCTGCTCTGTTTGCTAATGGAATTTTATAGATCAGATTCAACAGATTTTACCATGGTCAAAACTGCTTGTTCTTATGTCATTGGGGATTTTAAGTTAATTAATATCCATTCATTCATTAGTTCTTACATGAATATTCATGCAGTAAAGAGTTAAGGAAGTTCTTCTTTAATGTTCACAGCTTGAGCAAATGGAATTGGAGATCAAGGATCTTCCCAGCCCAGACAAGCAGAAGTACAGAACCAGACTAGTGTCCTACAAGGCAGAGAACAAGAAGCTCACAGCTGATATGGTAATGCTGATTTCCTGTACATCATCTATTCTTCCATCTACGTTATAGTCATGTGTATTAAGTTTGAATGGGATGTACTTGTATGGGGACCACCTAATTGGACTTTGTTTTGTCATTCCATTTCTGAGATTTAAACCCTTTTCTTGACGTCTGCTCAATTTTTATAATGGCGTATGAACACAGGGTTGTTTTGGTCATAGCAAAAACCCAAGAAATAGATGAATATTATCGGTATCCCATAAGCGAACAGAACAGACCCTGATCAGACAGCTCATGCCATTTGATTCGGGTCTGTTCTTTTGGAAAGGCATCAAAAGGTATCTTTATCAGGTAAAGGGTTAAACTTTTGACTAAGGGTCAAACATCAGAATACCAAGGGTAATAATTATGATACCGATGATTTAAGTATATGACAGTTTCTATGCTTTAGTGCATGGTGCTTGAACTTGTAGTTTGATTAACCTTTTCCCTCATATAAACTCTTTTTCACGCCTTTGCAAACAGAGAAGACCCAAATTAGACGGAGCCATCTGATCAGGGTCTGCTCTGTTTGCTTATGAAAGTTTAATAGATCTGACTTTACAATTTCTAGCAATGCCACAATTTGATGTGCATACATGTATGTGCAGTATAAAAATCAGCTTATAAACATTCATGATGTCATTATTTCATAAATGTCAGCAAATATATTTTTATCCAGTCACCAGACTTCTCTAGTGACGTAATAAAGGGGGTGCAGATAAACTTAGGTTTATTAGGTTACTTCCGGTAGTAGAAGGTTTATTAGGTTAGTAGACGTTTCTAATGCATAATGATTCTATAACCATGGAACTATTTTTAATTTTCTGTAAATATGCATATATTGATGGAATAGATCTAAGAAAAATCACCAACAGAATTATACAAATAAGAGAAAAGAAAAATAAAGAAAAAAAATGTCTATAGGTGGATTCGAACCAGCGAAAAGTCAATTTCAAACACTAGATCTAGAGACGTCGCACTTACCCATTGCGTCACTGAGGCCTGGTGAAAACTGGTGTTAATTTATCTGTTTAATTAACTTATAGATAGATAGATAGATTTATTTCAACATAAAATGTACAATCACATGGCAATCTGTTATTAAAACATACATACATTATAAACAAGCAACAATATGTATGAATTTTAACAAAGCCATGTCAATCATCATTATATGCCAAAGATGACACAAAAAAGAGTAATAGATACTCTTATTTCCATTGTGGTCCTTGAAACTTAATCCACCGCTGGCAAAACACGTTTTTGATAAGAATCAAGTCAGGAAGCAAAGATAAACCGATAAATAGTAAATTTCTTCATTTCACTCTCATGATAATTTGATTGAGAAGCTCTTAAAGGGGAGGGAATCGTCATAGACCTAAATATAGCCTGTTCAGCTCCATCAATTGATGAGTAGGCATATCTAAAAATAGAAACCGAGACGACGGAGCTCGAATTTGTTCAAAGGGCCTCCAGAAGAAGATAATCATGTCTATTTGAATCAACATATTGACATTCTCGATTCAAATGATCTTATTTTTCAAGTTCAATCTTGTTTTCCCCTCTTGTAATGTAAGTATTGAAACTGTTTTCCTTTTGTGGTAGCTCATTAAATTTACGTCTAAATGGAAATGAAAAAGGAGCTTCACTGTTCGAAACAACATGTTTTAAATGCAAATTATTTCATGGTAATCAAGTTTGTAATGTTTTATGAGTCTATGAAGAAAGACGATAAAACTTAATTGACTGGATAAATTGAATAATAGGGTTAGTGCCATAGAAAGCACGCCTTTAAGGCATCCTCTCTACGGCACTAACCTATTATTCTCTACAACCCTTTCCCTGTTGCATATTCATGATGAATATGCAACAGGGAAAAGATTAAATGACTCCATATTGAAAAATACACATTTTGACTATTTTGACTTCTATAGATCTCAACTGTTGAATTCTAATATGGTTGCTGACCTGGATCTGCACCAATGTTTGCGTTAGTGTTCAGAGAAGAAAGCTATTATGAATGAAACCACTGCAAACCAGTGCAGATCACATACTGTGTTCATACATTGAAGTTGATCTCAGTATACAAATGCCAACCATGACACCAGCCATATGCATTTGTACCTTTCAGAAAAGAGCCAAGTTGGGGCTGAATGCCAGGGATGAGTTACTTGGGGATGAGGGCAATGATTCTGAGGACCAGGTCAGTACAAATGTTATTATTCTTTTACTTTATAAACGTTCATGTAAGATTCTATGACTTCATGAATAATACATGTATTTTAAAGGTGAATATTTATTTTGGCTGATGAAACAAGGGCATTGTTGCTATTGCAGACAGTGTAGGGTCAGATCAATAACATTTTAACAATAGTAGCTCTCTGATCTAAGTCTACTCTGTTTGCAAAAGTGTAACTATCATACTATAGATGTATTAAGTAAAAGTTGTGATATAAATTCTCTAGGGAATATGAAATGTGAGTATATGCTAAAGCTCATGTCATATTATTATAGTAAACTCGTTTCATAAAAGCAATTTGTAATGAACACTCATGTAAGATCCTCTTTTTATCGTGCATTGGCAAACATTCATCTTTCTACCAACTTGATAAAATATAGAATTTTGTAATTTCATTATAGTTGCCTATTGGTTGGAAAGTTGGTTTTTTGGTTTTGCAACTGACTGAAATCTTGATTTCAGAGGTTTTTTTTATGTTGTCATGGTCTGAAAGAGATGCACCTAAACATTAACCCATAACTCCATAGGTATACCATTGCAAACAGAGTAGACCCAGATCAGATGGCTACTGCAGGACACATCTGACCAGGATGAGCTCTGTTTTCTTATGAAATATATAGATCTTATTCTGCAGTATTTGCCAGGGCCAGAATTATTAATTTGGCATCATAAACAAGGAATTATTTTCCAGGGCAGAACTTGTAGAAATAGATCTATTTTATTTCAAAAATAAACCAAACAGACCTTGACCAGATGCTTTACCAAAAGTTGTCTCTATGTAGTAAATGATTAAGAGGATCATTATTTTGCCACTTACAATTGAGCAGTATGACACATCAAAAGATCATTTTGAATTTCCTATTTATGTGTTGTTGGTTTTTTATATGTTTTTAAGGCAACTGTCTTTCTTTCTTTTCTTTTTTTAAGTAACACACATTTAATGAGTTGAACATGTCCTAACTTATATATATATTTTTAAAAAAAAATCCATTTATAGCTCATCTGTTTTTCATAAAATGAAAGTATCAAGTTAGTGCCATGGTCTTGGTGTCATTGTGGTCGTGGGTGTTTTGTATTGGTCGTGGGTGTTTTGTATTCTTATCAAACTTCACACATTTGTTCACCATCACAAGGGTTACCACCTGGTAAAGGGCTCTGTCACATATTAGAATAGTTATGGCCCTTTAAACATTTACCCCATGACTATTCATGAGAGAAATAATGCCATCATGAATATTAATTACATTAAACTTTAAAATGGAATATTAAGTTATTAACACATGAAACTTTTGCTGAAGCAGAAACTAGATTCATATATTATCTATATTATATTATAAGCTAACATAGCAGACCCTGATCAAACGTCTGATCTAGGTCTTCTCTGTTTGCAAAGGCATAGAAAGGGTATTTATGGTGTAAAGGGTTAAACCACAAGAGATATATTGGTTCTCTTGTTACTTTGGAAAAGGGAAACATATTTTCCAAAGTAGAATTGAAGTCAGATGGGAGATGCCACACAAAGGTACACAGTAACCCAAGAAACACAAATGAAGTGTGCACACTAACTGGAGATAAGTACATGTAATTTTAACCCTTTCCATCATATAAACGTGTTTCCATGCATTGGCAAACAGAGAAGACCCAGATCAGAATGATCCTATAGGAGCTGTCTTATCAGGGTCTGCTCTGTTTGCTTTTGACATTATATAGATCTAATTTTACAGTTTTTGTCAAAGCAAAAATTCCCTTGAAAAGTATATACATGGATTCTAAAAATTGATCTAATAAATATTCATGTTGTCATTATTTCTTGCATGAATACAGAACAGGGAAAGGGTTAGATATACATTAACCTGTCACATATGTCTATTTACTTGAAATCTTGTATGTTTCAGAGGACCAGATTGCTGGACAACTCTGAAAGATTGGAAAGGGGCTCAAGGAGACTAGAGCAGGGATACAGGGTAGTCATGGAAACAGGTTCGCTGTCAAAAGACAGAAATTGTGATAGAAATATTTTATAATCTAATCTTAATCCTTTACTCTATAGTGTATACACACAATGCCTTTGCAAAAAGTTCAGACCAAGATCAGATGACTTCTGTAGGACTCCTACAAGGACCCCTGTAGGAGCCATCTGATCAGAGTCTGATTATGCAATTTCTGCCATAGTCAAAAATTCGTATGTTCATATACCTTTATTAAAATTCAGCTAGTTAATATTCATAAATACATTATTTCTTACATGAATATTCATGGAGTAAAGAGTATCCTTTTACAATTTCGAACTCAGCCATTTCTATTATTGTTAACATTATAAGAAGAGGAACAGCTGTATATTTGAGTGGTAGAGCGTCCACCTGCGGTATGGAAGGTCGTGGGTTCGATCCCCGGCCGCGACAAAACTAAAGTCGTTAAGTTGGTACTAGTAGCTCCCTTGTCTACTCTTGACATTAAAAGGGTAGATCTTGGACTGGTCGACCTGGTGTCAGGATAATGTGACTGGGTGGGGTGACCTTGCCATGTGCCCGTGGCAGGGGCATTCCAGTGGGGCAGCACTATAACTTGTTTCAAGTGGGTGGTGTCTGCAAATAACTGAAATACTGTTGGTGACGGTCGGACGTAAAAACCCCAACTCACTCACTTTTGTGACTGTTATGTTGTGGTTTATGTATATGACTGTAGCAGATGTTGCCTGCATCATGCAGGACTTGTACACTTTCTAATTAACAGAAATGAATGGAATGGCACTCAGTAAGAATTTGTCAAATACTCAATTAATTACAAAACAATGTGTACTGAAACTCATTGTACCTCCAACAACAAAATTTTGAGGGGTATACTGGAGTCAGGTTGTCTGCCATCCATCTGTCCATCCATGGACACATTTTTGTCTGGCCCTCTTCTTCTACAGTTTTGTCAATTTTTTTGAAAGTTTATTAATCCCCCGCCATGGAGTGGGAGGGGATTATAAGAATGGCCTCCATCCATATGTCTGTCTGTCTGTCCATAACAATTTCGTGCCCACTCCATATCTCCTATACCCCTGGAAGGATGTTCATGAAATGCCTCAAATGATAACCAAGGTCTTGTTTTCAATTTTCAGAGGAAATGGGAGCACAGATACTCAATGACTTACATGATCAAAGGGAGACAATACAGAGATCAAGAAATAGGGTATAAACTGATTTTTCAGACATGTACTTCTTTAACCTTTTCATCATAAACTTAATTTTTTTTGCAATAATTGTCATCTGCTTCATTTCTGAAAATATTGATTTCTCTTTATTCTTTTCAAAAAATATGATCAGAATGTCATCTAGTATGTTTTATGGTAGACATATTGTTATTCACCCTTTACTGTTGAGACCCCATAGCAACCAAAGTAGATCCAGATCAGATAGCTCCTGTAGGAGCCATCTGATCAGGGCCTTCTCTGTTTGCTTATGAAATAATGTAGATCTGTTTAACAATACCTGTCATTGTCCAAACCCCCCTTGTTTATGATGCCATTACATGTATTTATAAAAATGCAGCCATTAAACTGATACATTCATAAACATTTATTATACATTTGTTATTTCTTACATGAATATTTATTTATCAGGTAAAGGGTTAAATAGAAAAGGATTAAACCAACAGGATTTCTTGGCATATTTTGATGGCATGCCCCTGAAAACATTATTTGACAAATGCTTCAGAAAATTATATTTAGCATGTGTAAATGTACAGGTATATAGAAAACAGTTCTCTTAAAGGGCCTGTCAAAGAAGTCTAATTATTGGTCATAAAGGATGCAAGATGAACAGTTATATGCAGAACTGTACCATTCTGCATTTCTATCACAGTGAATCAAGCAGTTACCAGGGTGTTTTTTTTAGCCCTTTACCAGATGGAGACGCCTTTGCAAATAGTAGACCTAGATCAGACGGCTCCTGTAGACGCCATCTAATCAGAGTCTTTTCTGTTTGTTTATGCTTAACCCTTTCCCTGTTCTATGTTTATTACAAATTTCATTACCTACTGAATATTCATGGACAAAACAGTTATCATGAAATACAGAAGGTGATACATTGCAGCTATTTTAGAAAGTAAAGAAACAGATCTATCAAATTCTATTAGCAAACAGAGCAGACCCTGATCAGACGGCTCCTCTAGGAGCCGTCTGATCTGGGTCTACTCTGTTTGTAAATGCGTGAAAACACGTTTACATGAGGGAAAGGGTTAAGTTTGCTTAGGTTTGATTCTACAGTTTCTGAAATGGATAAAAGTTCCATTGTTTAGGTACCAATATGAAAATGTAGTCGATGAATATTCAGGAATTTATTGATTCCTTGCATTTAAGTTACATTATTATCCATGAAGGACAGGTTTAAGACACCCTCCTTTACTCATTAAGCGGTCGCTTCAGAGAGGTTCAATAATACAGTAAAACCTCTCCATAATGGTCACTAAATTACATCAAATATTTCGTGTTAAATGCAGGTGGCTGCTTGAAGCAAGGTGAAAGTAAAACAGAACGCTCCCATAGGAGCGTTCTGTTTTACTTTTACCTTGCTTTAAGCGGCCACCTGCGCCAGATACCAACAACTGAACACACTTTAGTGGTCGTTTCAGAGAGGTTCAACAGTACATTCATTTGTTACATCTCTTTTCAGCTAGGAGAGACTAATGCAGCACTTGGTAAAAGTTCCAGAGTTCTCTCTGGTATGATGAAAAGGTAATGAATTTTTTTGAACACATGTATATGCCAATCATTTTTGAAGCATTTTAAATTGAAAACAGTATTAATTCTTTAATACTTGATATAGATGCATATTTACACATTTGCAAACATACTAGATCAAGATCAGATGATGCCTGTAGTAGCTGTCTGATCAGGGTCAGCTTTGCATAAGGGTTAATATAGATCTAATTCCTCAGTTTCTGTCATGGTCATATTTTTCTCTTATTTTATATGCCATTATAAAAATTAAGCTTGTTAACTTATATGCAATATGATGCCTAGTGCCACTTTTCCCAAATTTGTAGGCTGTTGATAAAAATATTTTGGTAAAACTTTAAAAATCATGGCATTTAGTGGCATTGCCACATTTCTTTTAAATATTCATAAAATGATAGTCTCTATTTGCAAGGCAGTTTTTATATGCCAAAAAACTAATTAATCATTTGTTTATATGCTGAAAAGAAGTTCATCGCAAGAAAAACAATAAAAAAACGCTAGGGAAGACAAAATTTTCTTTTGTTTGATATAGAAGATTTGCCAATCTATTGTGTATACTCTGGTCACGTATCACGGGCATTTTCCAATGGACATTATAAGCCTATGGTGTTTTCACAAGATGGCCTATATAATTCAGTGTGACTTTATTCTGTGAAATTTAGATTCATATGGATGGAAATCCATGGCAAATATACAGAAAATAAAGCTGATACCCGTTATAACACCTTAATTCTCATATTAAAGAAAAGATGTTCTCAGATTGTTGCAAACAAGTGGAACACAGATTAACATTCATATTAGAATATGGAATATGAATACGAAGCTCTAAACGAATATGGAATAGGAATACAAAGCTCTAAACAAATATGGAATAGGAATACAAAGCTCTAAACAGAGGAGTATTTAGTAAATCTTGGCAACATATTTTTGTGCATGTCTTTAACCCTTTCCCTGTTCTTTGTTTATTCCAAATTTCAATACCTTCTTAATATTCATGGGCCAAATTATTAGAACGAAATATGGAAGGTGGAGTATTTGCAGCCATTTTAGAAAGTAAAGAAACATTTCAAATTCCACTAGCAAACAGAGCAGACCCTGATCAGACGGCTCCTATAGGAGCCATCTGATCTGGGTCTACTCTGTTTGCAAATGTTTGAAAACATGTTTATATGAGGGAAAGAATTAATAATATTGACATAGTTGTATGCCACTATTATATTTAACTCGTTACCTGATAGAGATACTATTTCAAGCCTTTGTAAACAGAGTAGATCCAGATCAAACGACTCGTGTAGGAACCATCTAATCAGGGTCTGCTCTGCTTGCTTATTAAATGAATACATATCTGATTCTGTTTCTGCATGAATATTTATCAGGTAAAGCTTTAATATTTATCGGCACTGCTTTCCTTTTCAGAATTATCCAGAACAGGATATTGCTGGTTGGTGTGTGTTTGTTTGTACTATTTATGATTGTGTTGGCGGTTTACTTCACTGTAAGAAGAAAAACTTGATGAAGATATACCCTCAAGACTAAAGCAAAGATCTGTGTTATGACATTGCCAGATATTGACGTCAGACAGCAATTTACAAAATAGTCACAAAGAAGCAGGAAACCAGTTATCCGCCAACTTAACCCTTTCCTCCATAGGCTATTTTTAGATCCAACCACTTTGAATAAATCTACAGAAAAGGAGCATTTACTAGAGAAAAGGATTTTTTTTAGAATTTTGTAGTTTGAAACCATTGTGGTAAATAGAGCATTTGCTCCTATTGGAGCAAATGCTCTATCACAATGGTTTCATAATGTACAGAGGTGTAGAAAGGCGTATTTATGGAGGACAGGGTTAAGGGGAAAATAATGGCAATCAGACATTTGCTAGCTGTGTAGACCCAGATATGCTACTGCACCAGCACATGTGGATTGTTCGTCATGCAGCATCAGAACTGTGTAGTGAAATCTCTCTTTAGCAATCACTTCATCCTTTACTCCATAAGTATTTATCCATTTCTATCCCTTTCACCTTTCTATCCCTTTCACCTTTCCATCCCTTTCGCCTTTCTATCCCTTTGCAAACAGAGTAGACCCAAATCAGACGGCTCCTACAGAAGTCGTCTGATCAGTATCTGCCTTGTTTGCATACCAGATAATTTAGATATGATTCTACAGTTTATGCCATGTGTTATCATAACAATTAATCAAGGTGAGCTCTGTTTGCTTATGAGATAATATAGATATGATTCTACAGTTTCTATCATGTGCTATTATAAAAATAAATCTTCTTACCCAGTAATAATCATGATGTCAGTGTATCATATATAAATAAATATCAGGGTCTATAAAAGCATGTTTACACAGAAAGTGCTTTCTGCTGAACCTTTATCCTGCATTAACCCTTTCCTTCATACAAAGGCTTTTTTCATGACTCTTTGCCCAGTCTGTCTGTCTCTTGGTTTGGTCCAAACTTTAAAATTGGTGATAATTTTGTCGCCATTCAAAATACATCGTTCAAACTTGGCAGGCATGTGCAACTTATAGAGGCAAACATTTTTACAGTGATTGGGAAAGAATTTTGTTCAATGGGACAATGTCCCTTCCTTCAGCATAATCAATGGGACATTTTCAAAACCAAGGGGACATTTACTGGTAGTAAAAAACTTCGAAATATATGTAAGCTTGTGTTTCTACAAATCAAAGAATCGTATCTAAATAAACTGATTATGTTTTCATGACCAGTTTCACAGTCAATCATGACCACATATTATATCATGTATACATGTTTATGTATTGTAAATGTTATATGCGCGAAATAAAAATGCAAGATATTTACAATACAAGTGACTCTATTTTACACCAGTTTATACTTACAATATGCATATATTCAGAACAACAAAAAAAGAAATATCTTTGCCATTCAATATTTAGATTTCAACAAAAGTCTGAACTGCTTACACTACAACTTGTATTTTGCACTCGTTTCTTTAAACAATTGAATAACTAAAGCCATGTTTATTTGTATGTTTATTTTCTTCCGAGTACATGCTTGATTTGAAGGAAGATGATAATCTGATTCTGCATGCCTGGTCAGTGGTCATGGATGAAGTCTTATAATAGTCCAGCATCCTTTTTATTGTCAATGGATAGAAAGGTGCACCATTGCACAAAAAAAGCCATACCAAACTTATTCAACTTATCAGCTCGTCTTTTTCGGAGAAATCACGAGCTACATGTATTGATGTAACTCCGGTGTCCGCGGTGTCATTGTCGTCGTTGTCCGAAATCTTGACGTTGACCATAACTTATTCAATTTTTCATTTACAACCTTCATTTTTGATATGCATGTTCATCTTGACAATGACGACAGACGAGCATTGGCTCCCGCTTGCGGTACTCTTGTTATGTTATATTGTAATATAAAACATGTGAATATATAGCTAAGTCAAATAGTACAGAATCTCATCCAAGATATTCTATAAGCTTGATCAAACAACTTCTTCAGGAGCCATCTGTTCTGGGTCTACCCTTTTCGCAAAGGTGTTTAAAGGTGTCTCTAGCATTACAATGTGCTTGCTAATCTAGATCTAAACAGTTTGCAAGACTTAGTGTCCAAGTAACCTTTTTTCCAAGACTGTCCAGTATGTTGATATTTCTTGTGAATTCCATATCTACAGTAAAAACACTGTACTTTGAAATTTTAGTGAGGAGGAAATTATGTCTTTGTACGCAGGTGGCTGCCTAATTCATGGTGAAAGTCATACAGAAAGCTCCTCTAGGAGCTTTCTGCATGACTTTCACCCTGTATTAAGCTATCACTTATGTTGGAGATCAATAATGGAACGTATTTGAGTGTTCTTTGTATAGTGTTTTTACTGTACCAGTACCATGTTTATTGTTTATTTTTATGCTTCTTTGTGTTGGGAGTTTATCTGTTACAGATCAGACCATTTACCATGGCCTTGCTCTTTAACCCTTTATCTCATGAGTATTCATGCAAGAAATATTTATAAACTGAAGTTAACCATTTACTCCATGAATATTCTTGAAAGAGATGATGACAATCAGATTATTTTTCAAAATGGCATATTAACACATGGAAATTTTGCCAAAGCAGAAACTGCAGAATCTGATCAATATTATTCCTTTTAGAAGCTGTTTGATCAGAGTCTGTTTGATCAGGGTCTGTTTGATCAGGGTCTGTTTGATCAGGGTCTGCTCGGTTTGCTTTTGAAATAATATAGAATTATATTACACTTTCTGTCTTGGCTAAATGTTCATGTGTTCATATGTTACATATAGGATCTTACATGAGTGTTCATTACAAATTGTTTTCATGTAAAATAAATTCATTTGATAAAAACAATTTGTAATGAACACTCATGTAGGATGAGTATGATCCGTTTGATGACATTACTTCTTACATGCATATTGATTGAGTAAAGAGTTTAACAGTATTGGCAGAGCATCTTAAAATTATCACTTATGGCATAGATTAAGAGGAGTATTCCGAAATTCTAGTTTAACTATTTTCAATATTTCTCAGCCAAACTCTTATTTTGTACTCATTAGATTCTAATGAGTAGCTGTGATTGAGACCTGAGAGAACTAGATGGACACACATACACCTCTTATCTACTGTTCTCTTTATGATGATAGGGTAATTCAAATTTTTCTATCAGTATGTACAGTAAAATCTGTCATATTCGGCTTTCAAAAAGAGGTCTAATTATGGGTCTATAAGGCCAATAATTAGACGTCTTTTTGATAGCTGAATAGGACAGAACTATGCAGGTCAAAAGTATATAGGAGCTTTCTGCATTACTTTTGCCCTGCATTAAGCAACCACCTGCTTTTTCCTTCACTTCACTTTTCCTATAATACTGCTATGTTCAATATATGAATGGCCGCTTAAGGCAGGTTCTACTGTATAATAATTTTACAATTGTAAGTGAAATATACATACAGTAAAACCTCGATTATTCGAATTTTCGGTATAGAAGAATTTAGACCCTTTTAGGCAGGTGGCTGCTTAATGCAAGGTGAAAGTCATGCAGAAAGCTCCTAGAGGAGCTTTCTGCATGACTTTCACCATGCATTAAGCTGCCACCTGTCTTAAAGATCGATAATAATACGTATTTTAGTGTTCGGATAATCGAAGTTTGACTGTATTCACATGTACAATGAGGGGAGAATTATTGTTGTGTATGTGCTGAGGACATCAAATTGTTGTGTAATGTGATTCTCATTGTTGTCATATTGTTTTTACAATCATTTGTATATAAGTCATTTAATATTATTACTTCAAGTGCAATGGGTATGTGTTTACAGAGTTTCAGATAAATGTGCTGAATTGATTTTCACCATGCATTAATCCACTGAATGTTGGAAACAAGAATACTGGCATGTACAAACAGTGAAGAGACAGATCTGAGGGCTCCTAGATGAGCCATCTAGTCAGATACTCTTTTACACTGAATGGACTCTCATTGTTAATCCTTTACTCCATAAATACGCATTTCTACACCTTTGCAAACAGAATAGACCCAGATCAGAAGGCTCCTATAGGAGCTGTCTGATCGGGTTATGCTGTTTTCATATGGCATAATATAGATCTAATTCTACAGGATCTGTCTGTTGACCCAAAAGTGACTGTGTTCATATGCCATTATAAAAAATGATATAATTTATATTCATAATGTCATAATTTCTTTCATGAATATTCATGGAGTAAAGGGTTAAACTATGATAGGCCATTCCAGTTTGACAATTTAGCATTCAAAGGTTCGCCTCTCTGTAACACCCACTTTAATTGACTGTTGTAGTGAGGTTTTTAGCCCTTTTCCAAACAGAGACACCTTTTGACGCCTAGCAAACATATTAGACCCAGATCAGACAGCTCCTGTAGGAGTTATCTGACCAGGTTCTGCTCTGTTTGCTTATGGAATTATATAGATCTTATTCTACAGTTTCTGCCATAGACCATTATTTAAACCAGCTAATTGATATTCATGATGTCATTATTTCTTACATGATTCATGATGAATATTCAACAGGGAAAGGTTTAATGTAAGGTGAAAATGTTGACATTGATCAGAGGCTACTGGAATTGCTTGAAACAGTTTGCAAGATGACACCTGTTTGCTGGAAGCTGTTTTGACCCTTATCATGCTAAGCATGACCTGGCAATCATTTACAAAGCTTGGATCTAGATGAGACGCCACGTAATTCAATATCTTATCAGAATCCAAACTGTTTGACACATGGTAAATAGTTTCTCAAAAGCTTGTACAAACTGGATGAAATTAAAAATTGTAACAGATCTAGGCTTTCTAGCCGATATATAGAGGATCTGTTGCGAGTTGTCTTTTAAAATCACATGTTCCAAAACGAGCCTTAGAAAATGTCATTAAGCGAGCCTTGGCGAGCTTAATAACATTTTCTTGGTGAGTTTAGAAACATGTGATCTTAAAAGAGCATCAGATTCTTTTTCTCACATATCAAAAAAGTGTATTTTCGCCATTTAAATGACATGTAAACATAGGTTTCCATGGTTAGACGTCATATATGACGTATGACGTCATATATGTTCTAAAGTGATCTTACACGTGTTACAGATAAGGGAATCTTAACCTGTTGTTCTAACTCGGAGATAAGGGAAGGCATGTGAGAAAAAAAAATTCCAGTATAACAAGGGCTAATTCTAGTCGAGAGGATAGAAGGTAACTGTTACAAATGAACGATACTGTAGAAGTAGCCCTGTTGTTTAGTGTTGTATGACTGGAGAATGTTTACATGTGGTCAAGTAAAATTTATTTTGCTAAAGCTTGAGTTTTGTTATCACTACATGTCTGATTTTAATGCAATACACATATCAACTAGTGAATAGAAATTCAGTGCTGCTATTTATGTCATGTTCAATACCAAATCTATATTGAAAATACAGTACAACCTGTCTTAAGCGACTTTTAATTGATTGGATGCAGAAATCTTAAAAAAGTAGGTGGTGGCTTAATGCTGTGCAAAAGTAAAGCAGAAAGTTCATATAGGAACTTTCTGTGTTACTTTTGACCTGCATTAAGCTACTACTTGGCCTACAGACCCATAATTAGACCTCTTCTTTTTTATGGTCGCTTAACCCTTCGCTTGCTATTCGCGTCAATATACCTACCCGTAAATAGTGAAGACCCAGGAGCTGTCTCATCAGGGTCTGCACTATTTACAAATTGATTGTGCAACCAGTGCACTCCACAGCAGTGATTGCACAGCGGAATACTTGTACACAGTGAAGATATATGTAATTATACAACAGGGCATGGGTAAAGAAGGAGATTCAGCAAGCGAAGGGTTAAGACAGGTTCTACTGTAAACAATGATGTAGAAAATTGCTTGATACTATCAAATTTTAACCCTATGTAGGCAGACAATAAATGTACTGGCATTTGCAAATAGTGTGACCCAGATCAGGCTCTGCACTGTTTGTAATTCAATATCCTCTAGCAAATTTAAGCCTTTCTTACTGAATGGACTTAACCATTGATGGACCAATCCACTTTGAATATTGTGAACTTTCCATATATCCAGTCAACTGCAGTTAGTAAATGGCAAATCTTAGACCCACAGAGGTCTGATGTATTGGTGCTTCACACTGGGCATCTAAAAGAACCAAGAAAACTCTATCGATAATAAGATTTGGGCATGGTGCCTGGGTTTCTCTGTTTCTGCTCCCTCTCTCTGGGGCATCCAATTAGCCAATAGTTGGCAGAAACGGACATTAAGCAACACAACCAACTAACCAGAAAAGATGAGTAAATTAAAACATTTTCAAGAATAACTTCTGAATTTTTCCACCAGAGCCTATGTTGTGACCACTCTTTAGAATCATCTCAAAGCGACAATTCTAAAGAGTGGTCACAGCATAGTGGAGAAAGGGTCATTTTAGTATATGAGGACACACCCATATTAGACTTGTCACATGTAGGCTAATTTTTCTGACAAGAAATTTAGTGGGGCTTTAGAAATGAAATATGAAATAGTCTGAGCAGACATTTTTTCATGACTGGCAAAGAAATTCAAGAGATAACTGTCTTTGTAACCAGTTTCTTTACTTCACACTTAACCCATTACCTCATAAGCTATTTTTAGATCCTACCTCTTTGAATAAATTTACCAAAAAGGAGCATTTACTAGAGAAAAGGAAACTTTAAGAATTGTGTAGTTCTGAAACCATTGGAGCACCATGGTTTCAAAAAGTGACTTTTACATAGGCATCAAGTTATTTATGAGGGAACGGGTTAATGAATGAGGGTTTAGGCACCACAAGGCAGTACATGGATGCCCTCAGTAAGGAATGCAAACGGTTTGTAGGCTAGCTGCTAGACTTAGAAGAAGCAACATTCACTTACACAAAATGTTTTCTAAAACTAACCTGCCCATCGGGGGTGATGTTTTATGGCATTTAATAATTTATAAGTATTCTTTTTCCCACATGAACACTTATAGCATGCATGAATTTATCACTAATTAACTTTTCAATGGGCAATTGTTGGCTTACACAACAAGAGTGCCAGTGGGCACAATATACGCCCGTCGAGGTCTTGTTCAACATAAACTGGGGTTAACGTATTTGCTAAACTCAAATTCTACGTCCAATTTTGCGACCAAGTTTCAAAGTTGTAAATAGGCATACTTTAACAAAAAACCTTAACCAAAAATTCCGAATTAAAAAGTGCCATAATTGTGTCTAAATGCTTGACAGGGTTACATTGTATTTACTCTTGCCTACAGACGAAGCTTCTGATGGTGAACAAATGTTTCAAGTTTAAAAGCTTTATCTGAAACGGTTATGTAAATAAGTGGACTTTAACCAAAACCTCAACCAAAACTTCCAAGCTAAAAAGCATCAAAATTATGTCAAAATGTTAGACGGAGTTATGTACTCTTGCCTACAGGTGAAGCTTGTGACGGTGAACAAGTGTTCCAAGATTAAAAGCTTAAACAAATATTCTAAGTTAAAAAGGGGCATAATTCTGTCAAAATGTTGGACAGAGTTATGTACTCTTGCCTACAGGTGAAGCTTATGATGGTGAACAAGTGTTCCAAGGTTAAAAGCTTTATCTCAAAGGGTTATGTAAAAAAAGTGAACTTGAACTAAAACCTTAACCAAAAATTCTAACTTAAAAAGGGGCATAATTCTGTCAAAATGCTTGACAGAGTTATGTACTCTTGTCTACAGGTGAAGCTTGTGATGGTGAACAATTGTTCAAAGTTTCAAGGCTTTATCACAAACTGTTATGTAAATAAGTGGACTTGTTCCACATAAATTGATGTTTACATTTTTGCTTAAAGCAAATTCTAAGTCCAATTAAGCGACCTTGACCTTGAATAAACGAGCCGGGACATGGCAGGCTACTGTAGCATGTCTAGATAAACATTGTGGTTAATTTGGGAAGGATCCACCAAGCGGAACTTGAGTTAGAGATGTTACAGACAGTCAGACTGGTTAACATTTTTGCTAAACTCAAAGTCTAAGTCCAATTGTGTGACCTTGACCTTAGATAAACAAACCGGGACTTGGCAGGCTACTGTAGCATGTCTAGATAAACATTGTGGTTAAATTTGGGAAGGATACACCAAGCGGAACTTGAGTTAGAGATGTTACAGTCGGACAGACAGGTTAACATTTTTGCTAAACGCAAATTCTAAGTCCAATTGTGTGACCTTGACCTTGGATATACGAACCGGGACTTGGCAGGCTACTGTAGCATGTCTAGATAAACATTGTGGTTAAATTTGGGAAGGATCCACCTAGCGAAACTTGAGTTAGAGATGTTACAGACGGACAGACAGGTTAACATTTTTGCTAAACGCAAAATCTAAGTCCAATTGTGTGACATTGACCTTGGATATACGAACCGGGACTTGGCAGGCTACTGTAGCATGTCTAGATAAACATTGTGGTTAAATTTGGGAAGGATCCACCAAGCGGAACTTGAGTTAGAGATGTTACAGACGGACAGACAGGTTAACATTTTTGCTAAACCCAAATTCTAATATTCTGAAAATGGGTGATCCCTCGAAAGCAAAAGTAGAAATGCAAAAAGAAAAAATTGCAGACTCGGTTTTATTGAGTCTGTTCATGAGTAGTAATATAAAGTGCAACACTACTCACGCCCCCTAGCACCGGCTTAAGCAGTATTCAATTTTCAAAACTAATATCATGAAAACTAATGATCCCGAAGGACCAGAAAATATAACAACACTGAGAATGAAGTACGGGGCGACTTTTTAGGCCGCCATACAAGCACTTAACACCTGCTGTTGTGAAGTACATATATTCTGAAAATGGGTGATCCCTCGAAAGCAAAAGTAGAAATGCAAAAAAGTCCAATTGTGTGACCTTGACCTTGGATTTACGAACCGGGACTTGGCAGGCTACTGTAGCATGTCTAGATAAACATTGTGGTTAAATTTGGGAAGGATCCACCACGCGGAACGTGAGTTAGAGATGTTACAGACGGACGGACAGACAGCGCCATTCCATAATACGTCCCGGTTTTTTTCTAACGGGCGTATAAAAACTGTACGATGAGATCCAATTCCATAAGCAAACAGAACAGACGCTGATCAGATGGCTCCTACAGGAGGCGTTTATTATGAGGGAAATGGGTTAACATGATTTTGAAATAAAACCAATGTTACATAGTTCTAGAAGATGCTTGATTGAAATACATTTCACTATATAGTCCAATATTGAAAATTATCCTGCTAAACCGTTGCAATGTTTAAAAAAAAGGCTCCCTCCCCCACCCCATCCCCGATCAAAGGTGGTGGGGCATATTGTTTTTGCCCTCCCCTGATCAAAGGGGGGGGGGGTATTGTTTTTGCCCTGTCTGTCTGTCTGATGCTGTTGGTGTGCTGGGTGGTTTGTAGACAACTTTAACGTTGGCGATAATTTTGTAGCCATTCCACACACATACTTCAAACTTGGCATGCATATGCAACTTATGGAGGCGAACATAAGGTCAATGACTTAAAACTTAATAAGGTCAATGACATGCATCAAGGTCAAAGGTCAAATTACGGCAATAATTTTGTCATCATTCAACACACATCCTTCAAACACGGCATGCATGCACAACTTACGGAGGTGAACATTTGTAGGGTGACTTGTCAAGGTCAAAGGTCATACTGGGGCATAGTGTTTCACAAACAAATCTTGTTTTATCAGACCATCATAATATCAAGGAATATGGCTTATGATTTCTTCAAATATTTTCGGATTTTTCCGGTTGTTTTCTGGGAAGATTGTCATCAAGGTTTTAGGTGTATACGCTCAGATGATGCACACCAGAGACAGCACTATTCCAATAGGTGAGCATAGCACTTTTTCACAATGAAGACAAACAAATACATGTTCAATGAAAGGATGATTACAATACTTCAACATGAGTTATTTGTGTTGAACCTTTCCCTTATATAAACACCCTTTCATGCATTGCATTTACAAATTAGATGGCTTCTATAGGAGCTGTCTGATTAGGGTCTGCTTTAATTATGTCTCCCCCATTTGTAATGGGGAGACATATTGTTTTTGGTCGAGTTGTCCGTCTGTCCGTCCATCTGTCTCTCACACTCGTGTCCGCTCCATATCTCTTACAAATATGGAAGGATTTCAAATTGCTTTGGCACAAATGTTGAACTCAACAAGACAATGTGCAGAGCGTTTGATTCAGGCATGTGGGTCAAAGGTCAAAGTCAAATGTTTTTAGCCACACCCTTCGTGTCCACTTCATATCTCTTAAAACCTTGGAAGGATTTCAAAATGCTGTGGCACAAATGTTCTCCATCACAGGGCGATGTGCAGACAGCAGGATTCAGGCACAAACTTCAAAGGTCAAGGTCACAATAAAAGGTCATGGTCACAATACAAGGTCAATTGTTCACACTTTCTTGTCGGGATGACAACTCCTACATGGCTAATGCCATATTATTGAAACTTCATACATTGACAGAGATTGATGAGAGAAAGTGTCATGTATAAGGTCCATAACTCTGGCTTCAATACTTTTGGAGCTATGGCCCTTCGTTACAGTTTTTTGTCTGATCAATAACTCCTGCTCTACAGATACTATTTGAATGACATTTCATGTATAGAAAGAGCATGATGGAAGGAAGTGTTATGTACAAGTATCACAACTCTGGCTTCAACAATATTGGAGTTATTGCATCCCATTTTCTGCAGAGATATGTGACTTTGAAATTTTTACATGGAAATTTTGTCTGCAGGGTTTCTCCAAAACCTTTAATTAGATATTCATTAAATTTCATAGGATTGATTAGCATCATGCTTAGTTGTGTATATCTTATTCCTGTTCCAGTTTGATTATTTTCTGCAGAGTTATGGGACTTTGGAAAAAATTGATCACAGGCTGGGGGAGACATCAGTTTTTGTATAAAAACAATTCTAGTTGCTAATGGAATTTCATAGTTCTGTTTCTTTAGTTTCTAAAATGGCTACTATGTTTTACCTTCAATATTTCATTATAACTATTTGTCCATTAATATTCAGTAGGTATTGAAATTTGGAAAACATAGAACAGGGAAAGGCTTAAGACGAGATCTATATTACATCATGTAAAATAAGCAGTATGAAATTGATACTAAATCGTACATTTGTATGTATCTGGCCTATTCAATCCAAGATTATATCAGGACAATCATTCTGAACAAGTTTCATGAAGATTGGACAAAAAAAGTGACCACTAGAGTGTTCACAATGTTTTTCTACTGTCTGATATAGTGACCTATTTTTTGACCCCATGTGACCTACTTTCAAACTCGTCTGAGATTTTATCAAGACAATAATTCGGATAAAGTTTCATTAAGATTCGGCTACAAATGTGACCTCTAGATCTAGTGTTCACAAGGTTTTTCTACTATTTGACCCAGTGACCTAGTTTTGACCCGACATGACACACTTTCGAACTCGTCCGAGATTTTATTAAGAAAATCATTCTGACCAAGTTTCATGAAGATTCGGCCACAAATCTGACCTCTATAGTGGTCACAAGGTTTTCCTACTATTTGACCTAGTGACTTAGTTTTTGAAACTGTAGGTGAAACCATTCTGCCAATAAACAATGGAAGGCATAGCAGTGTGTCTAAGATCACAAACAAGAATGGATGGTCAGCTCTGAATGTTGGTGCAATCAGTCCACACTGTGGCATTAAGACAGCAGCAGTCGCAGCAGCAGCTTCTGTTTCTTCTTCGTTTACGTCAACAAACGCCTTATGGACAACATGCGAGACATACAGCTGCTCGTCACACATCCCTGATAGGTTTGATTTGTTTTCATCAAACAGGTCAGGCATTCCCATGGAAGACAGTACTTCATTCAGTTTCCATCTTGACATTTCCATCTTGAACTTTGGCAGGAATACCTGCACCGTTGTTTCCCGTAGGTTGGATATCACATCCTCAAAAGTTTTCAACGTTTTCTTCTCAAGTTCTGACAATCCAAATCGTTCATCAGGCAAAATCACAAGCATACTTAGTTGGCCTCATTTATACGGAAGTTCTAGAACAGCACAAGCTAGATTATCATCTTTCTGGAAACCAATGTTTTCCATTTTGCCGTACATCATATTTACATGTACTTGAACAGAACAGGATGGATGAAAAAAGAAAGTAGAACGCGCTGTTGATGTCTTTTCAATCTGTGTCTTCCAGATTCCTTTGAAGTAGATAGCATTAACAACAACCAATGCTGTAAGTTGTGTTATCATGCCGGGAGTCAAAAGGTTCTTAATCCTGTCATTTGTTTCTTTCTCTACCCACTTGTTTATTTCTAATCGTGATACATCTGGTGATACAGTAAAGTCCATTGGTTGAATGTCGGTTAGAAAGACTTCTTTTACACTTTTCAAGTATTGTTCGAGAATGGTTTTGTCCATATGAGGAAACAAACGATTGGCTAATTTCTAACTAAAGGATTCGTTTTCTTTTTTCAAGTACTGCGTGAATTCTCCAAAAGATGCGTGGTTACCTTTCTGTTTTATATAATCAAATCGTAGAGCTTTTGACATCTGTAACAATGTGTTACCCTTTGCCCCCATGTGAATAATTGCCATGACAACGATGATGCTGCTTGATGACAGGAAGGCATTTTCTGATGGACTTACATTGCTTACGTGCTTGAAAATGTCCACGCAAAACTCCAACATACATGCATTAAATCCGTTGTTGCATGATGCCATTCTGCAAGAATAAAAGGATTATTTAACTCACTCCCTAAACTATTTTTAGACCTAACCTCTTTGAATTAATCTACCGAAAAGGAGCATTAACTATAAACAAGAGGGCCAAGATGGCCCTTAACTCTTTGCACGCTAAGTAATTTCTCGTCTGCAACAATTGACGTCTGCTTCAATTCTTAAAATAAACTTTTTCTCATTTTTTGCAAAAACATGTTCAAGATGACAAACAGTTTGGATCCAAATGAGACGCCACATAATGCGGCATCTCATCTGGATCCAAACTGTTTGCATAGGTAATCAGTTTCACCGCTAGCATGCATTGAGTTAATCGCTCACCTGATTACCATAGATTTAACATTTTAGCTGGGTTGCCCCAGGATGGAGCCAATATTGACCTAAAGGACAATATTTGAACAATGCTGATAGTGGATAATGAGCATTTGTTCTGGAGAATAGGATTTTCAGAGACTTAGAATATTGATTTTATCAATTAAAGACAATCATTCTGACCAATGAAGATTGGGCTTAAAATGTGGCCTCCAGGGTGATTTTTCTAAGACTTGACCCAGTTACCTACCTTTTGATCCCACCCAACCCATGATCAAACGAAGACACACACTCAGAGCAAGTTTGAGGAAAATTGGGTTAATAATGTGGCCACTGAAGTGTAAACAATATTTTTCTAAGATATGACCTGGTGACCTACTTTTTGACCCCATGTAACCCACTTTCAAACATGTCTAAGATTATATCAGGACAATCATTCTGAACAAGTTTCATGAAGATTGGACAAAAAAGTGACCACTAGAGTGTTCACAATGTTTTTCTACTGTTTGATATAGTGACCTATTTTTGACCCCATGTGACCTACTTTCAAACTCGTCTGAGATTTTATCAAGACAATAATTCGGATAAAGTTTCATTAAGATTCGACTACAAATGTGACCTCTAGATCTAGTGTTCACAAGGTTGTTCTACTATTTGACCCAGTGACCTAGTTTTTGACCCGACATGACACACTTTCGAACTCGTCCGAGATTTTATTAAGAAAATCATTCTGACCAAGTTTCATGAAGATTCGGCCACAAATCTGACCTCTATAGTGGTCACAAGGTTTTCCTACTATTTGACCTAGTGACTTAGTTTTTGACCCCACATGATCCACTTTTGAACTCGTCCGATATTTTATTAAGACAATCAGTCTTATGGAGTTTCATGAAGATTGGACAAAAAATGTGACCACTTTCATGAAGATTCGGCCACAAATCTGACCTCTATAGTGGTCACAAGGTTTTCCTACTATTTGACCTAGTGACTTAGTTTTTGACCCCACATGATCCACTTTTGAACTCGTCCGAGATTTTATTAAGACAGTCTTATGGAGTTTCATGAAGATTGAACCAAAAATGTGACCACTAGTGTTCACAAGGTTTTCCTACTGTTTGACCAAGTGACCTAGTTTTTGACCCCACTTGGCCCACTTTCAATCTCGTTCGAGATCTTATCAAGACAATCATTCTGACCAAGTTTCATGAAAATTGGACTAAAATTGTGATCACTAGAGTGTTCACAAGCAAATTGTTGACGACGGACGCCGGACATTAATAATCATATAGATAGTGTATTTTTCATAGGTTTTTTTAGTGATTCGACTTTATAGAGTTCCTATTCATTCATTTAATCGACAAAATACCATTTGACATCGAGTGCATGTGTTTAGTACCACCGCAGTACCTGCATTTGTTACTATAAATAGTAACAATTTTACGCAAAAAATGGTCCAATATCAGCTGAATAGGAGTCCCCGAGCGGACATTCTCAATTAAGTTTAACCGTTCTCATGCTGAAAAATAGTGTCTGCTCAATCTGATCTACTGAAATTTCAATATATGGAAACTATTGCACATGGAATATCCCTTTCTATCGACAATGTAATAAACAGGTTATTACATGGGAAATTAGGGCCGCAGAATGCTATTGGCCCTTACTTTGATATAGACCCTCGGGCCAATATCAAGATTGACGGGCAGATATCACTCTGCGACCCTGGTCACCCGTGTAATAATGTACAACTATGTCTCTGACTACATAACGCATACATATACAGTGCTCCCTCTCTACAACGACACCCTTTGGGATACGGAGATTGTATGTGTTGTTCAGAGGGAGTTGTTATAGGGAGGGAAAATCAAACATAATTAGTTTGTTTGCAGATCCCCAGATAAGGTGTATTTCGAGAAATAAAACCGTTATGCCTCTATCAAACCCTATGTTGTGACCACTCTTTAGAATCGTCAGAAAGTGACGATTCTAAAGAGTGGTCACAACATAGGGTTTGATGGAGGCATAAAGAAAATACGATGGAAAAAAGATATTTCTGGAGCCTTATTGGTTCGGAAACAGAGACATACGTTGTTGTAAGGAGGGAATCGTTATTGAGAGGGCCGTTGTAGGGAGGGAGCACTGTAATCATATAACGATGTAAGGACAAAGAACAGTTATAAGTACATTTCTAACTTATTATAGTTTCTAATGTCTCCGTAAGTCACAGCTGACAGTTTGCTTATTTGTACGGATATGTGTTCACATGAGCACCGTCTGTGCGCATGCAGTGGCGTAGCTTCCTATTAGCTTCCTATTAGGCACAAAGGCACGGGACTACACTTCAACTTCAAGATAAATTATATTTAAGAAATATTTATAAAAACTCGTAAATGTTTCTAGATCTTCTATTTCAGGTTATTGATGTATAGCATAGGCTACCAGTCCGTTTCAGTCATAATCAGTGGGCCAAAGAAATTATCAGCGAATTACACAATGTCGCCTCCTAAATCTATTGTATCCCGGTTCTGACAAGTTTTCTAGGCGCGTTTAGATCTACATATCTATATTTAAAACACGTAAGCATGGGCGATCGCGGTCCCCCGTACCCTGATATTGGAATTTCGAACTTCAGCATTACAGATGAAAATACAAACTTTTGCATCCTTGATGAGGCACGGGACTCGTGCCTTTTTTCTTTTTTTTTTTTATCAATTTCCAATCAGGTAAGAAGGCCGTTCTGTATATAAAAAAAATATTGACTGCACAATGTGAGATAAGCACGAAAAAAAAAGGCTTCAGCTTTTACATGTATTGTTTGGAACAAAGAATACAATGTATAAATAGATTAAGAAAGTGCCAAATAGATATGTTTATATATATTTAAAATAGAAATGAAAACAATAATGAGATAAACTAGTAATACTCATACTCGATGCTTTAAAATTTGAGTTTAATATAGTTGTACACGTGTTGGTACAGGTAAACTACATCCCGTGACATATTCCCCCACCAAGTTGAAATTCTTCTCGAATTTCTATGGATACGGAGAGCAATTTGCAATGTCTCCGTAGCACAAACCATCTCGGTCCCACGTTTGGCGCCAAATGTAACCGGGGTTTCTCCGAGAGAAAATATATCCAACGGGTGTGGGAATCGAACTAGAGACCTCGATACTCCTAGTCAAGCACTCTATCACATCGCCGTATAAGCCTGCTTGCACACCAAGGCTGTGCAAGTGTTGATACAGATAAACTGCACCTCGTGACATTGTTATTATTATTATTATTAAATGCGTAACAAGTAAAATACCGCCGGCAATAATTTAGAATACACGCTTTCATTTTCTGATGATCGGTTTTAAGAGCAGATCACTTTTACCTAAAGAGGCAGCAGCTCACAGGCTAGTAGACTAGCAATATGGTAGACAAAGACTTACATTTCAGCGGACCAGCAAACTGCAAACCAGCAAAATCCTCGTTCCGCCGGTTGTACGCAGTTTGCAGTTTGCTGGTTCCACGGGTTATGCAATTGATACAGAATTTATTTAAATTCACAGATCTATACATCTTTACAATAATTCTATATGAGACAAGGCTGTGTTGCAGGAGCTCTAACTATTAAACATTCATAAAATCAAACCAGATCTTCTGCCATGCCTTCTACATAGTATATGATCAGCTAGGCTTGCACGTTATGTGCAACACATACATTATAATGTGCATCAGAGTGTTGTGTTACCAGTTTGAGTAGAAACACTCACGTCGGAATATGAAAGAAAATATATAAATCTAAAAGAAATCTGACAAAATTACCCAAAATCTTTCCGTCCCAAAATGTAAATTCTCTCACGTCCAGGGGCGCGCCTGGGCATATGCACTTACGCACGTGCGTACAAGTGCTTGAACAAATAGAAACTTAAATAATGCTGAAACGGTCTTAAAATGTTGATACCTCTCTTTGGTAAGGTCTCCGAGACTTTCACTCAAATGTCCAGAATTAGAGTTATGTGATTTCAAAAGCTTTGAAGTTTAGATAAAGGATAAATATATAACGCTGTTCGTTAAATTTACCAGTTCAACACGCACATCAGAAGTCTAATCCTTTAATAACTTTTCCATCATTGCTTACAGTAGTCCAACATGGCTTTTTGGTATCTTTTGAAAATTTGCACCCTTCCTGATGGCCATGTTTTTTTCAATTAACAGCTCAAATAAGGGCTACCTAAGCGACACTCCAAGATAATTATATTGAAGTCTTAGTGCTCAGTGATTTCACAGGAGAATATTTTGAAACTTCCACTTCAGTCATGGAAATTAGCCATGCCAGTAGCGGGAAAGTATGTAAAACGTATAACAATGGTTTGAAAACGAAAGATAGAGGGTCACTCATTCAAAAATCTGACCACTGGCTTCCGAGAATATATAGAATGGTCTGTAACAGTTCACTACATTAGTAGCCATATTTATAAAGGCAATTACCTATGCCCCTGGCATCAACATTTGTGAACGAATCCCAACGGCTTTGGAAATGTTGGTAAAGGGTAGCCTTTAAAACACTCTACTGTTGCCATTTAAAGAAAGTAAGTCTATCCCTGGTGGTCACACTTTTAACAAATAAGATATTTTGAACAACGTTGGTAGAGGGTGGACTAAATATAATTCTGTCAAATTAGTGAATTACAGTGAAATCGGCCAAGCGAACAGTTTTTGGCCTGGGTTGGCTTGCCAAGCCGAAGGCCATAGTAGTCATACCATAATTTCAACTCCTACCCAAACATTTCCGAAGAAAACCGAGTAAAAGTGCGATTTACCGCTTGCACAAAATGCCAATACGCTTAAGCAAATAGATCGGTGAAGTTCCAATTTGTTTGGGCTTCAACATTTAAAGTTTGTTAACATTTACTAATAAAACTTGGTAAAAATGCGATTTTAAGAGTGAAAAAACAATGAGTGGGAGTTTGGCATATAAATGCATTATTTCATACCTACAGATTTCTACGCACAGCATAGTGCACATATATAATGCGAAATTGTACGAAAATGTCCGATTACTTACGGAAAAGCTTGGTTCAATTGAACGGAAATGTATGGAGAGCAATAGATAACGCTAAATTCTATTCATTCCATCTATAGATATTGTTGAGTACTTTTGTGGCCCTGTTGGGTACATTAACACCCCCCCCCCCCCTTTAGATTATTTTTAGAGCCAATCTCAGTCAAGAAAACCTGTACATAGTATATCGCTTGGTAAGCGATTTGATGTATCTCTGTATATACAGGATTATCTCCCTTTTTGACTGTTAGTAATAATTCGTTGTGTATCAAAGTTATTTTACTTTTAAACTTCATTTGTTTGTTTAATACCTTATAAAAATTAGTCCTTTGTATATATTCGAATGTGTGAAGCGGTTGGTCAATCGAAATAGTTAATATGAATAAAAAAACTGTTAATATGCTAATTTGCTGAACTTACTCAAATTAATGAAAACTGTATACAAATGCGCTGCTGGTTATTTTGAGTTATGAAGCTGTGTCTTGTAAGTAGGGCATCGCCAAGCATCCTGACAGCATTTTTGAATTAATCTATCGAAAAGGAGTAGTAACTATAGGAAAGCAGAATTTTAGAATTGTTCAAAAAGGCGCCAGTAGGAGAGAATTAGTTAATTAAACCAAAGGAACTGCCCAACAAGTTTACATATGTTAGAACGTCCGTCTGTTAGTCTGATTTTATTTTGTGCACGCGGTTTCTCCAAAACCTTTGGTCAGATTTTCATCGAAACTTTGTAAGATTAATCAAAGACCTATGATAATGTGTTATCATAGGTCTTTGGATTAATCAGCACCATGCCTAGTTGTACATATCTTATTCATGTTCCAGTTTGATTTTTTACATGAACAATGTTGTCCGCGCTGTTTCTGGAAAACGTTTGGTCATATTTACATGAAACTTCAAGATGTTGATTAGCACCATGCCTAATTGTGCATATCTTTTTCCTGTCCCGGCTGGATGATTTTCTGCAGAGTTAGTTATGGGACTTTGAATGTTTTACATGGAAAAAAAAATTCTCTGCGGTTTCTCCAAAATCTTTGGTAGGATTTTCCTGAAACTTCATAGGATTGATCAGCGCCATGCCTAGTTGTGTATATATTATTCCTGTTCCGGTTCAACGATATTCTGCAGAGTTATTGGACTTTGTATTGTTTACATGGAAAATCAAACCCCAAAACTTCTTGAACACACGATAAACCCGTCTTATGCCCAGGCCTACAGCGCCTGCGGCGCTTTGATTCTGCTGGTTGTCGGGGCAAAAGGAGTTCTGCACACATTTCTATGTTTTGAACAAAAAATGAAAGATTCCTCACAATGACTGATTCTATGAACGTTTGTCACTGTTGGTCCAGGTATTTTAGAAGTAGTGTCGTTTAAGTTTATTGTTTATGACGGACAATGCATGCCAACGGATATATAAAACACTATCAAAATAGTTCACATTGAGTGCATATTTTAGCTAAAGCAGTTGAAATAAATTATATGCAACATGGGTAGCTCTTTCGGCATTTTCAGTGATTAGCATTCGAATTAAATGGATGTAGAAAGACACTTTGACGTACGTTTTAAATACGACGTTGGTCAAGTTTTGAGTAGGTTAAACGTTACACAAAGGCTAAAGATCAAAATAAAATGTTTGTGTTCAAGCCCTGATATATAACCATGTCAATACTGGTGGTACTTTGATAGCCATTTTCTATGTACCAGTCGTTTGCTCAATGCACATGCCCTTATTTAAAGTCGTCGTTATACTTTGCACCATTTAAGATCTGCAAATTTGAGCTAGAGCAAAGACATGCATTTAATTAAGATCCTAATGTATGCATCATAACATGTATTGATTCTCTTCCATTCAATTACTTTCCAGTCTAATACGTCTGTTTTGTTGATGTTAGATTAGTTGTAATTAAACCCTTGTCGGCCTTGGGATAGTGGAATTACTGTTTTAATGTTTGTATATATACGCATATTTGAGCTAAATATATTGAAATATCAAGGCCCCGGTTTCTGTCATGTTTTGTTTTCTCAATATTCTTCTGTTACTAACACAAACTTTGGACGTTATATACACGTTAGATAGTATGTGTTTAAAATTGATGATCTAGCCAGTATCTTTGCCGAAATACCTTCACGATTGTACCTCAACGATTCTAGAAACAATTATTCCTGGGAGAGGATGGGGTCCATGCCTTAAACCTTTCCTAGCATTGGTGCGTATCCAATAATTAGGACCAGGCACGCCCCTGACATTTGAAGCATTTATATCATTTACACTTTATATAAGTCTTCCCAGAACCCCCTTAAATGCGCCTCCATCGTTGTAGATTTTCAAAATTTTCCGGAGGAGCATGCCCCCGCACCCCCTATATAAAGTCGTGCCTACACATTTGTTTCAGCCAAGCTACGCCCCTGGCATGCTGTATAAAACGTTTATAAATTCAACATGCGGTCCTCTCCGGGTCCGGTTCTCTCCAGGCCCGCAATCTAACAATTGTCGCACTAGTTAGTTTAATCAATACGGCGACGAATTATAGCTGGCTTGAGATTACGGCCACACAGATTAAGAAGAGGTTCGCAAAGGATAAAGAACAGAAACAAAGGTATGCCATAAGAACTTTACCAACTTAATTTAACTTTTAATCAATCATTGATTTATCTAGCAAATTATCAGACTCAAAACTATTAATGTTTTATTTTTATTCTTATTTTTCAAGTTAATTTTAGTGTTTTAACCCTTTCCTCCATAAATATCCATGTTAAAAATAATGACGGCATTATTATTAATTATATTAATTTATTATAATAGCACAATGACGGGAATTTTTGGCTATGGCAGAAACTGTAGAACCAGATCTATATATATAATTTCATAAGCAAACAGAGTAGATCCTGATCAGACGGCTCCCAACTATTCTATTTGCAAATGCATATTTATGAAATAAATGGTAAAATGAAATAGAGGAGAACAACTATTGTTGAAGTAGCATATACGACCAGGGTGCAATATGTGTACTTAGTGATTTCTTAGTGAATTGTATCTGTTTATATGTCGGCAAGTTAGTTTCTCAATCGTGATAACCATTGCAAACATCATGGTTCTAGATAAGGTGCTAAGTAATTCGCCATTTGATTCGGATCAAAACTGTATGACACACTGAATTATGTTTTAAGTTTAATAGAATAACGAGGTTCATTATTTGTCAGCTGTCTTTTTTTTCTTCAACTCTGTACCCGCTTGCGGAGAATTATTGATATCCTGTGCTGTTTGTTTCCAGGCAAGATGCTCAGTGATTCGGTTGCTTATTAAGGATCTAAATTGTTTTGACAGCCGGAGTGTAGTTATATTATTTTCAAAGTATTGCAGACTTTTTTGAAAATGGCAAAATTGTCTTATTGAAAGTGATAGATAACCCCAGATTCCTTTATATTTGCATTAGGTCATGGTTTGATTGCCTTTGTAAATAGTGTGGATCCTGCTGAGACATTGGTTAACTCGACGTCTCTCCATGATCTAAACTCTAACACGCTTGGGTTGTACATATATTGGCATATTTATCAATAATATATGTAACAATTAAATTTGAAACTTGAAAAAAGTTTGTGTCAATTTAACTGTCATTTCTGAAACCTATGCTACTTATAATTACTTAGCTCAGAAGTGTGCGAGAATAAGTCACCCCTAAAAGAGTTTGCCTCCATAAGTTGCACGTGCATGCCAAATTTAATGCAACCAACGACAATATGCCCCCTTATGGAGTGACTTATTAAGGTCATGGTCATACGTCAAGGTCAAAGGACGGGTCAAATTTAGATTGGCGATAATTTTGTCGTCATTAAATTCAACGTACATCCTTCAAACTTGGCAGGTATGTGCAACTTATGGAGACACACCTTTTTATGGTGACTTATTAAAGTCAAGGTCATACATCAAGGTCAAAGGTCATATCGGGGGCATAGTGTTTCACAAACACATCTTGTTGTTTATCATGTTTGTTTGTTATGTCTTTGTATGGCTCTCTGTCATATAGACATACATGTATATACATTTCCTGTTCTTTTTGTCATTGTGCTGTTCGAGCAACTGTGTGTTTTGTATGTAGTGTTTCCTGCATGACTCATACATTTACTAACACTGTATGATGGCGCCGTTATGGCGTCCTCTAAAATCCATTAATGACGGGAGGAAGCTAGATGTGTTTCCGCTACTCACGATCTGGAACTCGCATTTGCTTTACTTTCTTGTCATGGTGCTGTTCGGGTGGCTGTGTGTTTTATATGTGGTGTTTCCTGCTTGACTCGTACACGTACTCATCAGAGGAAATGAGATTCAAATCAAATAATATTCATGTTTTCGTTTCAGGTGCGACAATTAGAATCCTGCTCGTAGCAACTGTCAAACTGATGATTAGTACTACTGCTATCACGGCTGTGCTGTGCACATTTCTCTACTTTATCAAACTTCGATATTTTATGTGCCCGGTGCTTTCAAATAACGAGTCCGTAACTCCTCGTTCTAAACCAACTGTAGATTCTCTGATTGATGTATCGATTGCCAGAAAGACACTTGGGCAAACGAACAACTTCAGTGATGAAAAAATACATTCGGTGTTGTGGTACAGGAAGCCAGATTGGATTGATTTTCCATACTTACATACTAGTTTACAGAACTGCCAATACAGAAATTGCAGATTTAGTAATGAAAAGAAAAAAATGAAGCACCATTCTGCCATAGTATATACGTTTGCTAAAGGCCATCTTGAGAAAAGGCTACCTCTGCAGACACATGAAAGACCACGTGATCAAGTATGGATATTCTTCTATTTGGAGTCAACTTTGAATTTATGGAAAACTACTGGGATAGTTCCGGATGCCTGGCGATCGACCATGAACTGGTCCTGGTCCTATCGCTTGGACTCGGATATTATAAACCCATATGGCCTTTTGACAACAAAACAACGACCACGGGATCGTAATTATCACAAGATCTACAAAAACAAAACAAAGTTTGCTGCTTGGGTGGTTAGTCACTGCAATGCTGACAGCAATCGGGACACAATTGTTCGAGATCTTCAAACATACGGTATTCCAGTGGACATATACGGTAAATGTGGGGAAATGGGGAAAGTAAATAGATCATACCTGAGCAATATCTTAAACAATGACTACAAGTTTTATTTTGCCTTTGAAAATAGCCTTTGTCCAGATTACATCACAGAAAAATTCTTTTTAAACTTTCGCCATGATATAGTGCTGGTTGTTCTAGGTGGAGCTAACTATAATCAGTTGTTACCTAAAAATGCCTTCATCGACATATCAAATTATAAATCCACACAGGAATTGGCACACTACCTTATGAAAGTCAGCTCGAGTGAAACCCTGTACTCGCAGTATCTGAGAGAAAAAGATAAATATGTTGTTACTAAGGACCCTGTGAGGTACAATGTATGTAAGCTTTGTGAAATGTTGAACCACAAGGAAGAAAATGTTAATGTGTATGAAAATGTGAACGAATATCTATACCAGCGCAAATATACTTGTAAGGAATGCACAGAGACAACGAGTTTGACCACGTATCTAATAGAAGTCGTCTTCGTTTATCTTTTGGTGTGGCTTACACGCAAGTTTGCACTACGAATCCCCTTTCCTAGAGAATACAAATGGATGTTAGTTAAGAGAAACATTAATCTTGAATGTTGTTAAAGTTACCTGTTACATGTATAACATCAACGAATGCAGAGTTGTTGAACACTGTCTGACAGTTTTCCTATCTATATATAAATAACAGTTTTAGTCACATTGACACATTAAAAGTAGAAAAGCAAGCATGCATGGAATCCACGCACAAAGGGCACAGCAACAAACATCATCCAAAAAGGACGTGGTACTAAACACCATCAAACCCGAAACAACACAATAACATATACAAGACAAAATGTGGCGAAACGCGAGGTTTAATTCCCTTTAAACAGCATAATGTAAATGTTTGCCCAAACTGCAATCTTTTTTGTGCTAGCCCCATCAGATTTCACAAATTTGTTCACTATCGCCCAAGCAAAATTATATTATAGGACTATAACTACGTGTATTGGCAACGTACCCTTATCATAGTGCTTAACGTAAGTACTCCCTTTGAAAAAATAGAAGACTATAAAATATTGACGTATCATCAACGTGTAAATCGCTGTAACTGATCATTATATAAAGCTCCTGGCATTCTATTTGTAAAAGTGTATAAAATATAAAGTATATCATTGCTCTATCAGTTCACCCGGCTGTCCGTCTGCCCATGTAAAGGTGAGTTGCACGGTCAGTTCAGTCGGTATTACGTTCACCATCAGAGCGGAATTTAGGGAGTCAAACCCAATACTTTATCAAAGCGTTGCAGACTCTGCAGTATTCTTTGCATGGGATCAGTGTGTTGAAAATCATATTTCTGATATCGACAAAGTGCGCTTTGGCATGAAATTGCGTATGCATACGGGAAAGAATTAACACTCTTTCCGGTGGATACTTAAGTTGCAGCTGAAACGCCAGCCTCTATGCTTATCATCAAACTGACCACTCGTAGTTTATGGGCGTGATTACCTAATCGCTTGCATAAGGTCATCCGACGCGCACTTCCGTATTCATTGAGTAACTGCCTCTGGGAGAATACTTCATTCATATTGTGGTCACGTAATTTCGTCATGTGACTCATATTTGTATATTCGTTCGCACTTCTTGCACATTGCTATATGTTGTCGTTTTGTTTACTTAGCCATAGCTAATGTTATGAAGCAGTTTCGTGTCAGCATACCATGATTGTTTCCGGATGCCATGTAATTAGACGCCTTTTGTATTCATCGAATGCACGTCAAAAATTGCACAAGAAGTGCTATGCGGAATGGCAGTTGTCAGGTATGCCGGTAAGACATGGGCTCGGTAGTTGGATACACACATGTATTCATTGCTTCCGCAAATAATACAACAAGAGTTCCAGTGGGCACAATATACATCCGTCGAGGCCTTGTTCAACATAAATGGGGGTTAGCATATTTGCTAAACGTAAATGCTAAACGCAAATTCTAAATCCAATTGTGCGACCTTGATCTTGGATATACGTACCGGGACACATCCATGCTATTTAAGCATGTCAAGATAACCATTGCGGTGAAATTTGAGAAGGATACACCAAGTCAAATTTGAGTTAAAGATGTTACAGACAGACGGACAGACAGCGTCATTCCATAATACGTCCCATTTTTCAGACAGATGAAGCTTTTCATGGTAGACAAGTGTTCTAAGTTTCAAGGATTTATCTCAAAGGGCAATGTATATAAGTGGTCTTTTAACAAAAACATAAACCAAAAGTTCTAAATTAAAAACTTAAAAAGGGACTTAATTATGTCAAAATGATTGACAGGGTTATGTACTCTTGCCTACAGGTAAAGCTTGTACTGGTTAACAAGTGTTCTAAGTTTCAAAGTTTTATCTCCAAGGGTTATGTAAATAAGTGAACTTAAACAAAAATGTGTTCAACAAAAATTGAGGTTAACATATTTGCGACCTTGACGTTGGAAATACATACTGGGACACACACATATGCTAGTCTACTGTAGCATGTACAGATAAACATTGTGGTGAAATTTGAGAAGGATCCACCAAGCAGAACTTGAGTTCGAGATGTTACAGACAGACAGACATTTAACATATTTGCTAAACGCAAATTCTTAGTCCAATTGTGCGACTTTGGCCTTGGATATACACACCAGGACACACCCATGCTACTGTAGCATGCCCAGATAAACATTATGGTGAAATTTGAGAAGGATCAACCTCAACCAAGCATAACTTGAGTTAGAGATGTTACAGACAGACAGCACCATTCCATTACGTCGGCCCGTTTTTTTTCTTCAAATGGGCGTATAAGAAGTGGTAATGGTTGGCTCATTGTCGGGAATTACTATTAGGTGTGGTTAAACATCTTACTATCTATCAATGCAATACAGAGGGCATGTTATAACAGCATGGATCTTCAAAAGGAGTCTTCCATTTCCGCATCAACTCTCAAATGCATCTATGGTGAGCAATTGCTTCCAGAGGTCAGTGCTTTAAATATGAGCTAATAAGTGTCTCTTAAGAACTTGACATGCTGAATAATTGCATATTTTCAAATTATTGTGTGTATTCTCTGCCCATTGGGGTCATTTTTTGTGACTCTCTTACAGGACTACTTCCTCTGATTGATGTTGGGAAATCTGTATGTGGAGCGTCAGAATGGCCCAAATTTAAAGCAAAAATAAACGGTGTGTACATACTTCTGTGTGTAGCGAAAAAAGTCAACGTTCTTGACCTTGTTTTCTGGTGATCTAGAGACTGTGTTTGGACTAAATATGAATGTGTTAAGAGGGTATAACCCAAATCTATGCCTGGAAGTAGCTAGGGGATGCAGAAAATGCCTGTTTTTACATAGAATAAAGAAGGGCAAAAAGTGACCGGGCTCACACCCTATACGCCCGTGATTGCACGCTACAGACATTAACCCTTTCCCTGTTCTATGTTTATTTCAAATTTCAATTCTTACTGAATACAACTGGACAAAATAGTTATAATGAAATATGGAAGGTGTAACATTGTAGCCATTTTAGAAACTAAAGAAACAGATCTATCAATTTCCGATAGCAAACAGAGCAGACCCTGATCAGCCGTCTGATCTAGGTCTACTCTGTTTGCAAATGCGTGAAAAGGCGTTTATATGAGGGAAAGGGTTAAACAAACCAATCAGCACACAAGGATAAAGCATTTATCACAATTGATTTAGTTTACGCTCGGGTTCTCTGTATCCTCTCCCCTCTATCTGGGGCGTCCAATTAGCCCATAGTGAGCAGAAACGGACTTGAACAACAAAATAAATAATTTTAAGATTTGTAGATATAGTATTAAACATGGATTTAATAGCAATGAAATCAGTTGTATGCTACAGACATACCTCTAATTCAACTATTTCACTGTTATTGGTTAAGCCTTATATAATAACCTTTGCGAACAGTATGTATCCAGCTCAGATGTTAAGTTACACAGTCTTTCATCTGGTTAAGGTTAAAACTGTTTGACAATCTGATTTTGTAAATGGACTGAACTTGACGAAAATTAGATTTTAAACCTAAAGACTACAGTAAAACCTCAAATTTATATACTTTAGACTGGTGACTGCTTAGTGCAAGTGTGAAAGCCATGCAGCAGGCTCCTATAGGAGCTTTCTGCATGTCATTCACCCTGCATTAAGCTGCCACCTGGGTTTTTTAAGCGTGCTGCACGTAAAACTATTGCTGTTGCAGGCAGCATACTTTAGGCTGGTGACTGCTTAGTGCAAGTGTGAAAGCTATGCAGAAGGCTCCTATAGGAGCTTTCTGCATGTCATTCACCCTGCATTAAGCTGCCACCTGGGTTTTTTTAAGCGTGCTGCACGTAAAACTATTGCTGCTGCAGGCACTTCAACTATACTATAGTGACCGACTACAGATGCCCAAACTGTGGACGCGCTTTCCCTGCCCGGATCGGATTGCCCAGTTACCACCTAACACACAGACTCCATTCAACTGCGTGAAGCCGTGGTCGTTGTCGACGACGGCAGACGAACATTAACCCTTACAGTGCGGGACACGAGTCACTAATGTCCTTTGCAATTAGTGTAGACCCAGATGAGAGGGCTCCTAGAGGAGCCCTCTCATCAGGGTCTGCACTGTTTCTCATGTTACACTTTTCTTTAGAAAAATCCCTAAATATTCACTGTAAGCTTGACCTGTTTGAATTTTGGAACAGTCCATTTGAAAATTCAGCGTTGTAAGGGTTAAGCTATCACCTGTATTCCAGACCGATATTTATACTAAATATAACGTCCGGTTCAGAGGAGTTTTACTGTATACTAAATACAAGATAGGAATTAACCCATTCAAAACATTGATCTGTTGCATTGTACTTACTTCTGATTCGTACAAATGTTTGAGAAACTGATTGTCAAACAACTTGGATCCTGACAAGCCGCCGATTTACTCGTCGTCTCGTCTGGATCTAAGCTGTTTGCAAAGACGAGTCAAATCGCATTTAGCTGGATAAGGGTCAACTGTCGGTCAAATGGTTAGGAGCTTGCATCCTCTTTTATGTAGGCTATTGGTGGCTTAAACCAGGTTTAACCATTTTCTTCAGCTTCAATGTTTCTATTGAATCATAGAATTATGAAAATTATGAAAAACTTTGGAAATCTTCTCCTCTGAAACTGAAAGGTTCTCAGCTTACATATTTGGCTCATAGCATCATGTTCAAGTCCTCTACAAAAGTTATATGAATTATGCCCCTGGGGTCAAAATTGGCCCGCCCCAGGGCCGACTAGCCTTTTTGGCTACTGGCGTTTCAAGGCGGCACCCCTACTTCCATCGTTTTCCTTTGTTATTTCTATACGGTTAGCGTTTTATGTTGATGTGCGTTTCGTCACGCTTTGTCTTGTAATTGTGCCATTTCGTGTGTGATGTTGGCGCCGTGCCCTTTTATGTGTGTCGCTCCCTGTGTTCCACTTATTTTATTTAGTAAGCACACACAGCATACCCCTATCAGATATTGGTCTACCCTGTTTGCAAAGGTCAAATAGTTATTCATCGTGTAGGGCTTCATGTTATGTTTAAGCCTTAAATTAGCTACAGGCAGATGTTAGACAGTCTTTGGCAATAAAGTGTGACCTCCTGTTGCATACATACTTTCAAAAACAGATGTTGTAAGTTCTATTTCTATATCAAGAGCTGTATTGTTTGCATTATACGATGGCGTATCAGATGAAATAGTTAATTTGTATGAAATAATACAAACCAACATATCAGGACATGCAATCTAGTGTTACTGCAACATTCGTGCAATATTAATTATATTGGTGCATTCAGTTGTACATTGGGTCGACTTTTTACTTTTACAGTAAAGAATTCCAAAGAATCCTTCCATTTAGTTTCGAGATTCTGGGGTAAAATGAATCAGCTTTGGAAATTAGAACGGGGTTGTTTTGTAAAACATTTTGAAATATTACAGTATCATTGTATTTTAAAGGGCTACAATTCTAAGCAAAAACAGCAAATTCAGTCAGTCTAGGCGCTATTTGTAGAAAATAAGCTACCCCATATACTTTTATCATTAACCCTTTACCCAATAGCCTGTTTCTAGTTTTGAAGACATATGACCACTTAAAGCAGGTTGAAAGTAAAGCAGAATGCGCCTTAAGGCGCATTCTGCTTTACTTTCAGCCTGCTTTAAGCTACCACCTACTAGGATATAGAAAATATTTATTATGCAATATGTTCATGACTGTATGAATTTGAACTATTTTCTTCAGCGGAGGAATAAATCAAACACGCTAAAAGCCGCTTCTATCAGGTAAAGGGTTAACCATTTGCCTCATAGGCTATTTATCTCTTTGAATAAATCTACCGAAAAGGAGCATTAACTAGAGAAACGAATATTTTAAGAAGTTTGTAGTTTGAAACTATCGTGATAAAAAGAGAATTTGCTCTTATAGTAGCAAATGCTCTATTTATCACAATGGTTTCAGGAAGTGACTATTACCGAGGCGTATTTTTATGGATGAAAGGGTTAAAGTTTGATCTGGATCAGAAGGTACACATCATAGAACACTTGTACGTATTGTCTACATTATGCTCGGGACAGTAGTGTTTACTATGTAGTTTACAAGTTTACTATCTTAACTCATTCTCCACTAGGCTATTTTTATACCCAACCTCTTTGAACTAGAGGTTTTTGTCACAAAAACGAATGTCTCCCCTCTAATAAAAACAATATGTAAAGGGAAATCACTAAATATGTTATGGACTTGATGATTGATACTTCCCCTCATTATGCGCTTTCCACGTCACATTTTTCAAGAAGAAAATGATAACAGCTAATAACTCCAAAAATATTGATACCAGAGTTATGGCCCTTGTGCATGACACTTACTTTCATCATGCTCTTTCCATAAATGAAATGTCATTCCAACAGCATCAGTCGAACAGGAGTAATTGATCGGACAAAAAATGTAACAAAGGGCAATAACTCCGAATTGATTATTATATCTATTTAAAGATACACATGGGATCATAAAGTAACTTATTATTTCAGTTTTGTAAATACTGTTCTTTGACCTTAAAGAATGACCTTGACATAAATAAAATGTCCATCAACATGTGCAGATCAATGAGTTAAAAAACGATACAAGGTTTGAAGTGGTTATCTTCTCATGGTTCTTAACCCTTTCCCTCATATAAACGTGTCTTCACGCATTTGCAAACAGAGTAGACCCAGATCAGACGGCTCCTAGAGGAGCCGTCTGATCAGGGTCTGCTCTGTTTGCTAATGGAATTTGAAAGATCTGTTTCTTTACTTTCTACAATGGCTACAATGTACCAAGATCTATATTTCATTATAACTAAATTGTCTATGACTATTCAGTAGGTACTGAAAGTTGGAATAAATATAGAACAGGGAAAGGGTTAACCCATTGGCCTCGGAAATTATAGGTGTCTTCCTTACACGATACCAAGAACAATGACAAAGTTTGAAACCAATATAATGTAAAGAAATGAAAAGGTGATCACTATTAGGGCTCCAGCATTTTCAATGCAAGGCCTTAATAAAGTCATCAAATCAGACCCTTGATTCCATTCATTATATAATAAGACTTAAATTTGCTATATGATTTTGAATATTTAGCCAAGACAGAAAGTGTAATATAATTCTATATTATTTCCAAAACAAAACGAGCAGACCCTGATCAAACAGACCCTGATCAAACAGACTCTGACCAAACAGACCCTGATCAAACAGACTCCGATCAAACAGACCCTGATCAAACAGACCCTGATCAAACAGACTCCGATCAAACAGCTTCTAAAAGGAATAATATAGATCAGATTCAGCAGTTTCTGCTTTGGCAAAATTTCCATGTGTTAATATGCCATTTTGAAAAATAATCTGATTGTCATCATCTCTTTCAAGAATATTCATGGAGTAAATGGTTAACTTCAGTTTATAAATATTTCTTGCATGAATACTCATGAGATAAACGGTTAAAGAGTAAGGCCATGGTAAATGGTCTGATCTATAACAGATAAACTCCCAACACAAAGAAGCATAAAAATAAACAATAAACATGGTACTGGTACAGTAAAAACACTATACAAAGAACACTCAAATACGTTCCATTATTGATCTCCAACATAAGTGATAGCTTAATACAGGGTGAAAGTCATGCAGAAAGCTCCTAGAGGAGCTTTCTGCATGACTTTCACCATGCATTAGGCAGCCACCTGCGTACAAAGACATAATTTCCTCCTCACTAAAATTTCAAAGTATAGTGTTTTTACTGTAGATATGGAATTCACAAGAAATATCAACATACTGGACAGTCTTGGAAAAAAGGTTACTTGGACACCAAGTCTTGCAAACTGTTTAGATCTAGATTAGCAAGCACATTGTAATGCTATTTTAACCCTTTACTCCATAGAGACACCTTTAAACACCTTTGCGAAAAGGGTAGACCCAGAACAGATGGCTCTTGAAGAAGTTGTTTGATCAAGCTTATAGAATATCTTGGATGAGATTCTGTACTATTTGACTAAGCTATATATTCACATGTTTTATATTACAATATAACATAACAAGAGCACCGCAAGCGGGATCCAATGCTCGTCTGTCGTCATTGTCGAGATCAACATGCATATCAAAAATGAAGGTTGTAAATGAAAAATTGAATAAGTTATGGTCAACGTCAAGATTTCGGACAACGACGACAATGACACCACGGACACCGGAGTTACGTCAATACATGTAGCTCGTGATTTCTTCGAAAAAGACGAGCTGATAAGTTGAATAAGTTTGGTATGGCTTTTTTTGTGCAATGGTGCACCTTTCTATCCATTGACAATAAAAAGGATGCTGGACTATTATAAGACTTCATCCATGACCACTGACCAGGCATGCAGAATCAGATTATCATCTTCCTTCAAATCAAGCATGTACTCGGAAGAAAATAAACATACAAATAAACATGGCTTTAGTTATTCAATTGTTATATATTTAAAGAAACGAGTGCAAAATACAAGTTGTAGTGTAAGCAGTTCAGACTTTTGTTGACATCTAAATATTGATTGGCAAAGATGTTTCTTTCTTTGTTGTTCTGGATATATGCATATTGTAAGTATAAACTGGTGTAAAATAGAGTCACTTGTATTGTAAATATCTTGCATTTTTATTTCGCGCATATCACATTTACAATACATAAACATGTATACATGATATAATATGTGGTCATGATTGACTGTGAAACTGGTTATGAAAACATAATCAGTTTATTTAGATACGATTCTTTGATTTGTAGAAACACAAGCTTACATATATTTCGAAGTTTTTTACTACCAGTAAATGTCCCCTTGGTTTTGAAAATGTCCCATTGATTATGCTGAAGGAAGGGACATTGTCCCATTGAACAAAAGTCTTTCCCAATCACTGTAAAAATGTTTGCCTCTATAAGTTGCACATGCCTGCCAAGTTTAAACGATGTATTTTGAATGGCGACAAAATTATCACCAAGTTTAAAGTTTGGACCAAACCAAGAGACAGACAGACTGGGCAAAAACGATATGCCCTGATCAGATGACTCTTACAGGAGCCATCTTATCGTGTTTGCAAAGACATGAAAAAAAGCCTTTGTATGAAGGAAAGGGTTAATGCAGGATAAAGGTTCAGCAGAAAGCACTTTCTGTGAAAACATGCTTTTATAGACCCTGATATTTATTTATATATGATACACTGACATCATGATTATTACTGGGTAAGAAGATTTATTTTTATAAAAGCACATGATAGAAACTGTAGAATCATATCTATATTATCTCATAAGCAAACAGAGCTCACCTTGATTAATTGTTATGATAACACATGGCATAAACTGTAGAATCATATCTAAATTATCTGGTATGCAAACAAGGCAGATACTGATCAGACGACTTCTGTAAGAGCCGTCTGATTTGGATCTACTATGTTTGCAAAGGGATAGAAATGCGAAAGGGATGGAAAGGTGAAAGGGATAGAAAGGTGAAAGGGATAGAAAGGGATAAATACTTATGGAGTAAAGGATGAAGTGGTTGCTAAAGAGAGATTTCACTACACAGTTCTGATGCTGCATGACGAACAATCCACATGTGCTGGTGCAGTAGCAGATCTGGGTCTACACAGCTAGCAAATGTCTGATTGCCATTATTTTCCTCTTAACCCTTTCCTCCATAAATACGCCTTTCTACACCTCTGTACATTATGAAACCATTGTGATAAATAGAGCATTTGTTCCAATAGGAGCAAATGCTTTACTTACCACAATGGTTTCAAACTACAAAATTCTAAAAAAAATCCTTTTCTCAAGTAAATGCTCCTTTTCGGTAGATTTATTCAAAGTGGTTTGATCTAAAAATAGCCTATGGAGGAAATGGTTAAGATGGCGGATAACTGACGCCATCTTTTGAACTGAAAATTGCCAGGTTATTGCTGTAATATAATGAGATTGGGGTGAACGAACGTTTGTCAATGACCCAGAAAACACGTGAATTTTTGAGAAAATCATTGTTGGATTGATACTTGTTCATAAGTTACCATTATAAAATTATATTTATTTGATAGAAAAAGATATTGGCTTTCAATAGCCAAAGGAATTACGAAATTATCATTTAAATTGTAAGAGTTACAGTCATATTTGTACTCGTGGGGACACCAAATTCTACCTATAGAAGTTGCCTGTTCTTGGTGTACTCCGTTTGCATTTATACAAATAAACTTGGAAACTTTGGTCTACTCTTTTTGCAAATGTGTGAAACGCGTTTATATGAAGTAAAGGGTTAAACGATTTGTAGACATGTGCATTGACGAAAATGAATAAATAATCATTCTTTATAATCAAATCGAAATCACGGGAAATCTCTGCAAAGTACAATGTACATGTAATCACCTACCGGTTTTATTAGTGAACTTCTGTAGCGGTTATTGGGAACTTGAGTTGCCGTGACCTCATGTTTGGAGAATATAGGTTCATACATATTTCAATAAATCAAACTCCTCCATTTATAAAACGTTTGAATATCCACTGCTATTCTCGGAAAACTGTGGTGTTGCTGTCGGAAATGTATCGCGTCTCAGGTACATACAAGCGTTTGCCGCACGATACTCTTATGAAAGATGTGAATGGTGGTGACAGGTATGTATATTACATAGGGCGCGCGACATTTTGTGAACAAAACATAATTTCAATCACTAAATTGGTTAGTATTTGTTAGTCAGCATTTACAAAATAAATCGGTCGCGGGGCTGCGCCCCGCTAGACCGATTTATTTTTGTAAATGTTGACTAACAAACACTAACCTATACTCAAAGGTTCCCATTTTGGATTGTACATGAGCTATGAAAATTACATTTCCGGCCAGGTGACTTCCGTTGCTGAATCAGTCCAGTATACATGTATAACCACAAACTCCGCTCACTTGTCCTGGTCATGAATGCTGTACGTGGCATATCTGCTCGCATAACCCTGACAGACGTATTGTACCAATGTGAGGCAAACAGTAAATCACATATAGTATATATGATTATACTTTGAAAATTATGGAACTTAACCCTTTGCTCCCCTTGAACGCTTCGTTTCGCTTGGGGTAAATTCTACAATTTTCAAAATATTCTAGTAGTTGCCTCCCTTATACAATAACTTAAGTAAATACTGTATTTTACTGTTACATTGCTTAGTATTGAACGCTGATAATAATAATGATAATAAGTACTAATAATAAAGTTTTTGCTTAGTGCATAATTTGTTTCGTTTCCTATGGAGTGATTTTATTCCCTTACTAACTAGGTTTTTATAATTGTTGGCCAGACATCCTTTAAGATGACATCACAAATATATAAAGACTTCACCCATATCCCATATTGAAAGGCTCTTTGCTTCTGCAGTACTTTGAGGGCACACACAAGTCACATACCAACCTTATGAAGAAGCAGGGGGAAGACTGTTCTCAGTAACCATCACAGCAAACACTGTACAATCGAAGAGCCTTTCAACTCAGCATCCAGCGCCCCCACCCCACACCCCTTCTGCAAAATATACAATTTCATATACCATGATCAGATGTTATTGATCAGAGCTTTCCCTAAGATTTTAGGAAGGCATGACATTTGAGTCCTAAGGGGTTAATTGGTGCCTATGAAGGAGATTATATACTCTACAGTGTCTCTAAAACTCCTAAGTAAATAAACAAGGGGCCATGATGGCCCTGTATCGCTCACCTGGTTTGCTTTGTTTTCTATATCAAAGCTCTGACCATATTAGTTTCAGAGAAGATGTGTGAAGATTTCACTATATAACTCTATGTAAACCGACAACCCAAAGGGCAGGGTCACTTTTACCCTGGAACAAAAATTAAATAATCTTTGAGGAGATCTGCTAAATAATGCTACAAAACAAATATCACAGAACTAATCCTTTGGGTTTCAGACAAGTTGCTTTTTAAGTTTTTACTATATAATCCTTTGTAAAACTTGTGACCCAGGGCAGAGCCAGTTTGACCCCAGGGGCAAACTTTTAACAATCTTTGTAGAGGTCCATCATATGACGCTTCATACCAAACGCGGTTAAGCTCTAGGCCTTACGGAATTTGACAATAAGATTTTTAAAGTTTTCAGTAAAATTTGTGACCCCCGGGGCAGAACCAATTTTGACCATAGGGGCCTAATTTGAACAATCTTGATAAAGGTTTACTAGATGGTGCTACATACCAAACATCACAGCTCTAAGCCTTTCAGTTTCGGATAAGAATTTTAAAGTTTTTACTATATAATCTTATGTAAAACTTGTGACCCCCATGGTGAAGACAATTTTGATCCAAGGGGCAACATTTCAACAATCTTGGTAAAAGTCCACCAGATGATGCTATTTACCAAATATCAAAGCTCTAAGCTTTTCTGTGTTGGACAAGAAGATTTTTAAAGTTTTTACTGTATAATCAAATGTAAAACATGTGACCCCCGGGTTGGGCCAATTATGATCCCAGAGACAAAATTTGAACAATCTAAGTTAGGTCCACTAGGTGATTCTACATACCAACTAGGGTAGCCCTAAGCCTGACATTTTTTTAAAAGATTTTTTTTTTTAAGTTTTTAGTTCTTTTTGGACATGACAACCAGAGTTCTGCATGGAATCAAATTCTTTGAACAACTATAACATTTGACATTGTCGACATGCAGATGATGCTTGACAGGCCCCGCAGAGAATTAAGATCAGCAAGTAGTTCTTTGTCGTTGGTTGTACCAAAAAGTCGTAAGGTAAAATACGGTGAGAGAAGTTTCATGCATGCAGCTCCCAAACTCTGGAATGTTCTTCCATCAGGCATTAGAGATGCAAGCTCACTGGCATGTTTCAAAATATCTCTGAAAACGCATTTCTTCAACATACATGTATATTATTAGGGCAGTTTAGAAAACGTAGCTGCTAATCGTCGATTATCATAACTGCTGCATTGGCCACAGCGTGTTGATCCTGCCACTCCCTTATGACTGTGGACTTTTTAAACCCCTTTTTTTCAAATATAATGTTCCACAAATGTAGAAGAAAAATAGATAAATGAACAACAAAAACCTCATCCATATTTTTATGGACTTCTAGGGAATCCCCTTACTGTTTAACGTGCGGGTGTTGTGTCAGCGGGATTCTGCTGTCCAGGTGTTGGTTTCCTAGGGAGTGCTGTTGTCAAACGGGGCATCCCTATATGCTTGGTACCTCTGCTAACTCCAGTTCCAATGCCGGAGGGAGCACCTTAGTGGAACAGGGCACCACTCTACGGTATAATACCGCGCTGGTACATTGGGAGTCTTGCTGGCATGACTTGCTACCCTGCCCTCAACCAGTGCCATGGATTCCTGTTAAGCTAACCCAGTTTCCGTATTTTTGCTTACCAGTGAACAGGGTCGTGTAATATATGGGCATCGGGCAGGTTAAGCCTGTACGGTCTAATGCAGCATCGCGTGTCTCAATCAGTCTCGATTTGTCCGATGTGATTCCTTTGCCATTGCAGCCGGTGGGATATGTTGGAACAGTATACGGGATACCTTCTTTAGCTCTACTTTGGCTGGGCTTTTGGGGTTCCCACAATAGGACATTTTATTCTGTAATTAAATTTTGGATATATCCTATTACAACTCTATTTAAATATGATCCGTTGTGTACTCCCTCATTGCCATAGCGGGTCGAATAGTGTTTGACTGGAGGGGTTGCATATTGCGCGTATATAACAGTTGTTTATTTGCATTGCTTAGTTTATATGCATGAACTTCAAATTGATTGTTCTGTTACCCAATTTTCTGGCAATATTTTATGTGTAGTGTTGTATGCCAAAACAAATGTACCCAAGTCTGTTGAGTCTGGGTCAAAATTGCGTGACGTACTGGCACTGCGCATTGAATGTTACATTCAAGTTTTGTTTTTTATGATCTGAGTGCGTTGACACAATATAATAGAGCATAATATGACACAGACAGATAAACTTACGAAAAGATGAAGTTGATTTACCTATGTCCTAAATAAATTCTTTTTTTTTTTATTATTCTTATCTATATATAAGTATTAAATACATTTTATTTTTAAATGTTCTATAATTTACGCATTATTGTATATAAAATGTATCTTTGTGAAGCGCTTTTGAACGCACATATCCTGTATGAAAAGAGCGCAATAACAAGAGGGCCATGATGGCCCTTAATCGCTCACCTGTTCGTAACAGATTAATGATTTCAATGACAGATTGCATAATTTGAAAAATCTTGGTAGAAAACCATCAGATGATGCTACATACTAAATATAAAGAGTCTAGACCTTAAAGATTTGCCTATGAAAAACTGTTAAGCCCCAGGGCTGGGTCAATTTTGATCCGGGGTTCATAATTTGAAAATCTTGGTAGAGGACTATTAGATAATGCAACATACCAAATATCGAAGGTCTATGCCTTAGTTCAGAGAAGACTTTTAAAGATTTTTAAGAGAAGCTTTTTAAAAACTTTCCTATAAAAAACTGATATGCCCCTGGGCGGGGAAGTTTTCAACCCAGGGGACATAATTTGAACAATCTTGGTAGAAAACTATTAGATAGCGCTACATACCAAATATTAAAGGTCTCTGCCTTACAGTTTTGGAGAAGAAGATTCTTAAAGCTTTTCATATGAAAAACTGATAAGCCCTGGGGCGGGGCCATTTTTGACCCAGGGGTAATAATTTGAATACTCTTGTTAGAAAACCATTAGATGATGCTACATACCAAATATCAAGGGCCTAGACTTTACAGTTCTGGAGAAGAAGATTTTTATAGATTTTCCTATGAAAAACTGATAAGACCTTGGGCGGGGCCATTTTTGGTCCGGGGTCATATTTTGATTAATCTTAGTAGAGGACGATTAAATAATGCTACATACCAAATATCAAAGGTCTATACCTTATAATTTTAGAGAAGAATATATTTAAAGATTTTCCTATGAAAAACTGATAAGCCCCGGGGCGGGCCATATTTGGCCCAGGGGTCATAATTTGAACAATCTTAGTAGAGAACCATTAGATCATGCTACATACGAAATATCAAAGGTCTATGCCTTAGTTTCAGAGAAGATGATTTCTTCAAGATTTTCCTATGAAAAACTGATAAGCCCTTGGGTGGGGCCATTTTTGTCCTGGGGGTCATAATTTGAACAATCTTAGTAGAGGACCATTAGATGATGCTACATACCAAATACCAAAGGTCTATTCCTTACATTTTCAGAGTAGAAGATTTTTAAAGATTTTCCTATGAAAAACTGATAAGCCACGGGGTGGGGCCATTTTTGGCCCAGAGCTCATAATTTGAACAATCTTAGTAGAGGACCATTAGATGATGCTACATACCAAATATCAAAGGTCTTGGCCTTACAGTTTCAGAGAAGAAGATTTTTAAAGATTTTCCTATGAAAAACTGATAAGCCCTGGGGCGGGGCCATTTTTGTCCTGGGGGACATAATATGAACAATCTTGGTAGAGGACCATTAGATGATGCTACATACCAAATACCAAAGGTCTATGCCTTACATTTTCAGAGAAGAAGATTTTTAAAGATTTTCCTATGAAAAACTGATAAGCCCCGGGGCGGGGCCATTTTTGGCCCAGGGGTCATAATTTGAACAATCTTAGTAGTGGACCATTAGATCATGCTACATACCAAATATCAAAGGTCTAGGCCTTACAGTTTCAGAGAAGATGATTTTTAAAGACTTTCCTATGAAAAACTGATAAGCCCTGGGGCGGGGCCATTTTTGGCCCAGGGGTCATAATTTGAACAATCTTAGTAGAGGACCATTAGATGATGCTACATACCAAATACCAAAGGTCAATGCCTGACAGTTTCAGAGAAGAAGATTTTTAAAGATTTTCCTATGAAAAACTTATAAGCCCCGGGGCGGGGCCATTTTTGGCCCAGGGGTCATAATTTGAACAATCTTAGTAGAGGACCATTAGATCATGCTACATACCAAATATCAAAGGTCTAGGCCTTACAGTTTCAGAGAAGAAGATGTTTAAAGATTTTCCTATGAAAAACTGATAAGCCCTGGGGCGGGGCCATTTTTGGCCCGGGGGACATAATTTGAACAATCTTTGTAGAGGACCATTACTTCATACTACATACCAAATATCAAAGCTCTTGGCTTTGTATTTCCAGAGAAGAAGATGTTTAAGTAAATTGTTGACGCCCGCACGTACGCACGACGCACATACGCACGACGACGGACGCCGGACATAGGATCATCCCAATAGCTCACCTTGGCACTTTGTGCCAGGTGAGCTAAAAATGTGGTATAATAATAATAATAACTTTGGAAGAGGTTGACCCAAGGAACATTTCTGCGAAGATTGATAAAAATCCAGCAAGTAGTTTAGGAGATGTCATTTTAAGAAACAAATTGATGATGAACGACAACGGACACAAGCTCACATTGGCACTTCATACTAGGTGAGCTAAAATAATAATATTCCTCTGAGTACTCTCATTTACTCTAACCCTAGAGTATAGGGTTTGTTGATCAGATGATTCATAATATTTAATGCATAATCAGTAAATCTTATCAGTAACTATTATTGAATCTCAATTATAAATGACAGCAGTTGGCAAAATAATCTAAGGTTTTGTTGTTTTTTGTTTTTTTTTCTTTCGTTTTTTTTTGCTCCAGTTCAAGTGAAAAAGTAGGAATAGTAGGAGCTTTTTTGTGGAAAAGTAGGGAAAAGTAGGAGCACTTTAAAAAGGTAGGAAATAGTAGGAAAAGTAGGAGTCGCTATGATCTTTGTATGTTTGACATAGTGACCTAGTTTTTAATCCCACTTGACCCACTTTCGAACTAGTCCGAGATTTTATCAAGACATTCATTTTGAACAAGTTTCATGAAGATTGGACTAAAATTGTGACCACTAGTGTTCACAAGGTTTTTCAACTGTTTGACCTAGTGACCTAGTTTTTCATCCCACGTAACCGACTTTTCAAACTCCTCCGAGATTTTATGAAGACACTCATTCTGCTCAAGTTTCATGAAAATTGAGCTATAAATGTGACCTCTAGAGGGTTCACGAGGTTTTCCTATTTGACCTAGTTTTTAACCCAACTTGACCCACTTTCGAACTCGTCCGAGATTTTATCAAGACATTCATTCTGACAAAGTTTCATTAAGATTGGACTACAATTGTGACCACTAGAGTGTTCACAAGCAAATTGACGACGGACATTCAAGTCTCCCAAAAGCTCTACCTGAGCTCTGCTCAGGTGAGCTAAAAATGGAAAGTGTAGCCATTTTAGAAAGTAAAGAAACATCTAAAGGAGCCACCTGATCTGGGTCTGCTCTGTTTGCAAATGCATGAAAAGGCATTTATATGAGGGAAAGGGTTAAGTAAACATATTATAAGTATATTGTATATTGTACACAAAATGAAAATAATTTAATGCAATTTGCACTACATCATATCATAAGCAAACAGCAGATTGATCAGATGGCTACTAAATGAGCAAATTGATCTGGGTCTACTCTGTTTCTGAAGGTGTAGAAATGCATAATTATGGAGTAAAGGTTTAAAGAGGAGGTCCCTACAATGATCGCATATTTTCAATAATATCATAAAACTTGGTATTTGTTATGCTCTATCATTATTATGAAGGTTCCCAATTTGAACTTATATCGAAAAATGCCCATGTGATACAAATAAACCGATTTCATCAATAACTGATAATTTTTGTTCTACAACACAATATTATCGGCCTTTTCCGTAAATTCTTCCGCGTTTTGCCGATGATCACCCGATCCCTCCATTGTTTACGTAATAGCTTTCTCGGAAGTGGTCGGAGAATCGCGAATAGGGACAATAGTTACGAAACTAAAACTCAACCCGAATAAAACTGTAACATAGGGGAGTAAAACCGGGATCGGCGATATCAAACACATGGATGTTTTGTCATTATAAACGGTAATTGGATGGGGCTTTTTGTAATATACTACTTTTCAGCATATAAACAAATGAGTTTTGTATATTTTAAGTGTTTATGAAACGCGTCAAATGTAGGGACATCCCCTTTAATTGTCTGTGCAACATGCCAGATCAAAAAATACCAGTTGTCTACCAAAACGGGAGGCAATCCAGTTGTTATCAAAAAGTGCAAAGGGAGATAACCTAGCTCACAGTTTGGATTCTGAAGTTACATATGCGTCAGATCAGAATCTAATATTTTACTTCATATGTGGTTTGTACAAGAGAGTTAATTGTAAGATTGACATGTATTTAACCCTTTCCCTCATATAAACGTGTTTTCACGCATTTGCAGAGTAGACCCAGACCAAATATCTAAGCTCTAGTTTTTGTCGTGGGTTCGATCCCTTGCCGCGACAGACCAAAAGTCGTTAAAAGTTGGTACTAGTAGCTCCACCGTCTACGCTTGACATTAATGGGTAGTTCTAGGACTGGTCGGCCCGGTGTCAGGATGTGACTGTGTGGGGTGCCCTTGTCATGTGCCAGCGGCAGGGACGTTCCAGTGAGGCAGCATTATAACTTGTCTCATGCGGGTACAGTCTGCAAATAACTGAAATACTGTTGGTCGGACGTAAAACCCAACTCACTCACTTGTGACCCAAAGGGCAGTGTAAACCGCAGTCAGCTACAGAAAACTTGCCACCGCTTGGGCCTATGGACATAATTACAACTTTTGAAGAGGACCTGAACATGATGCTATGTGCCAAATATGAAAGCTAAGAACCTTCCAGTTTCAGAGGAGAAGATTTTCAAAGTTTTCACTATATCTTTCTATTGCAAACTTGACGCCCCAGGGCGGGGCCAATTTTGACTCCAGGGACATAATTTATATAACTTTTGTAGAAGACCTATAGGTGAAGCTATGTGCCAAAGATGAATGTTAGTTTTGTGCCAAAGATGAAAGCGGAGAACCCTGTAGATTCAGAGAAGATTTGTAAAGGTTCAAATTGTGACGACGGACGACAAATGACACCAGACATCAGGTGATCACAAAAGCTCACCCTGAGCACCGTGCTCTGGTGAGCTAAAGAAGAGGGCCATGATGGCCCTTAATCGCTCACCTGTTCATAACAGATTAATGATTTCAATGACAGATTACATAATTTGAAAAATCTTGGTAGAAAACCATTAGATGATGCTACATACTAAATATAAAGAGTCTAGACCTTACAGATTTGGAGGAGAAGATATTTTAAAGATTTTCCTATGAAAAACTGTTAAGCCCCAGGGCGGGGCCATTTTTGATCCGGGGTTCATAATTTGAAAATCTTGGTAGAGGACTATTAGATAATGCAACATACCAAATATCTAAGGTCTATGCCTTACAAGTTCAGAGAAGACGTTTAAAGATTTTTAAGAGAAGATTTTTTAAAACTTTCCTATGAAAAACTGATATGCCCCTGGGCGGGGCCATTTTCAACCCAGAGGACATAATTTGAACAATCTTGGTAGAAAACTATTAGATAGCGCTACATACCAAATATTAAAGGTCTCTGCCTTACAGTTTTGGAGAAGAAGATTCTTAAAGCTTTTCATATGAAAAACTGATAAACCACAGGGCGGGCCATTTTTGACCCAGGGGTAATAATTTGAATACTCCTGTTAGAAAACCATTAGATGATGCTACATACCAAATATCAAGGGTCTAGACCTTACAGTTCTGGAGAAGATTTTCAAAGATTTTCCTATGAAAAACTGATAAGCCCTTGAGCGGGGCCATTATTTGATTTATCTTGGTAGAGGACCATTAAATAATGCTACATACCAAATATCAAAGGTCTATACCTTATTTTTAATATAATTTTAGAGAAGATGATTTTAAAAGATTTTCCTATGAAAAACTGATAAGCCCTGGGGCGGGCCATTTTTGGCCCGGGAGACATAACTTGAACAATCTTTGTAGAGGACCATTACATTATGCTACAAACCAAATATCTTGGCTTTGTAGTTCCAGAGAAGATGTTTAAGTAAATTGTTGACGCCCGCACGACGCCGGACATAGGATCATCCCAATAGCTCACCTTGGCACTTTGTGCCAGGTGAGCTAAAAAAGCAAATGTCCCGGAAAAAACGCGAGTTACAGATGACCGACAAGGCGATTCCTATATAGCCCCCACCACAGGTGGTGTGGGTATAACAAGGCACCCCTAGGGCGGGGCCAATTTTGAACCCAGGGTATAATTTATATAACTTTTGTAGAGGACCTACAGATGATGCCTTATTCCGAAGATGTCAGAAAGCTGAGAACCCTGTAGATTCAGAGAAGAAGATTTTTACAGGTTCAAATTGCTGACACGGGACGACAGACATAAAGCGATCACAAAAGCTCACTTTGTGCTCTGGTGAGCTAAAAACACTCAAGTTCAAGGCGAGATATGCAGACGGACTGCCTGCCAGAAAGTTGGATAGGGCAATTCCAGTATACCATCTCAAACAAGTTTGTAGGGGTGTAAATATGTATTATGTAAAGAGGAACATTGCAGCTATTTTAGAAAGTAAAGAACCAAACTGTCAAATTCCATTAGCAGTGTAGACCCTGATCAGACGGCTCCTATAGTAGCCATTTGAACTGGGTTTACAAATGTGTGAAAAAGCATTTATATGACAGGAAGAGTTAAACTTCAAGATTGTTTATATCAGTGCTGAATTTGAAGTGCTAGCAATATCCAAGCATTATCATTACAAGCTGAAGGAAACACTATTAGCTGGATGAAGAAACAAAGAACAAAAAAATCCTTGTCACTGTATTTATTATTGTTTAACAGTGATGTGACCAGGGCAATGTCATTAATTCTTGTAACCACGGCTTCCACGACGTCCACGGGCCTTTTCAAACTTGCGACCCTTTGCACGCACGAAAGGTCTGAAAATAATCAAAACATACAAAATGTAGGCAGTTGTATTATGACATTTGCAAATTAAGTAATGTGCCAATCTGTTTGACACTCACATAAACACAATAAAGGAAGTCATTTAAATACAATGTAGGCCAATTGTGAAGTGGACAAAAATTTGCACTAGAGACTAGAAAGGTTAACGACTTGAATGTGGAAACGAGTATACTGGAGTTTCCAAACCTAAGAGGGCTCCTAGAGAATACCTCTGATCAGGGTCTGCACTGCTCATCATGCAAATTCCTCTTCCAAATTAAAGCCATTTCATAATGAATAGACTCTATCGTAAACCCTTTCCCTCATACAGATGCGTTTTAACGCATTTACGAACATAGGCTCGGATCAGATGGCTCCTATAGGAGCCATCTAATCAGGGTCTGCTGTGTTAGCTCAAGAGGTTGTGATAGATTTCACTCTAAAGTTTCTACCAGTATCAAAATCAATCCAGTGTAAATATGCCATTATAGATTTTTTGCTCTTAAATATTCAGGTCATTATTTCTTACATGAATATTAAACAGGGAAAGGATTAACCCTTTACTCCATGAATATTCATGGCAGACTCCACCCATTATGAACATTATCGATTCAAAACACATAACACATTCTATAATTATTAAGTATTAATATTAAATTATCAATAATACGAATTATTATTATTAAAAGGACCCAGAACAGACGAACCCCTACAGGAGCTGATCTGGGTCTACCGTTTGCAACCGTGTCAAAAGATATTCCTATGGAGAATAGGAATAAACATTGATGGGGCAGTCCACGTGTTGTATGTGGTATGTCCGGACTTCAAAAGGCATTTTGACATATTAGGTAACATGACCATATTGCTTTTCTGTCGGCTAAATATAGAATCCATCAATTTCTATATGGATTGTGGTTCAATTCAGATCTTTTGGTGACCAAGAATGGGTGGAATCAAAATGATTTAATCATGAACTTAATGCACTGACAAGTTGTGGTTGCTGGTCTAATCAATGTGCACGACACTGCTTCGGACCTCAAGCTGTGGCCTTTGTGACAGTGATGCATGTTCAGTATTTAGTGGTATCTGTAGCAAACCAAGTTCTGAATAAACTGGCACTATTTTTATAACTTTTGATCTGGATCTGCACTATTTGCTTCAATTTGACAGCCAGATTGTTTAAACAATTGCTTATTAACTTTTTGAATGAAGCAATGATTATTAATTTGGACAAAAAATACTAATATCAGCAACTTGGACTTACGCTGTAGAACTATGGGGAACACCAGGAGCCAATCCAAAATGCCTGTAGGCATCACGAGCCTTTCTACGTCCTGAAATGTAAATAATTCACCATAATATGTTTGTACTAAAACAATTCCCATTACTAGACAAGAGGGCCATGAGGCCCTAAAGCGCTCACCAGATATAACCCCAGGGGCGGGGCCATTTTTGACCACAAGAAATCATGTGTACACCCTTGGTAGAGAACCACAAGGCAAAGCAATATACCATTAATTAAAGGTCTAAGCCTTATGGTTTCAGAGAAAAATAATATTTATATTTTTCCCATGAAAAACTGATAAGCCCTGAGGCAGGGCCAAGTTTCGCCCAGTGGTCAGGGTCGTAAGTTAAAACATTCTTGGCAGAGGACCACAAGCCACAGCTACATATTTGTAGAGGACCATTAGATCATGTTACATACCAAATATCAAAGGTCTAGGCCTTACAGTTTCAGTAGATTTTTAAAGATTTTCCAATGAAAAACTGATAAGCCCTTGGGCGGGGCCATTTTTGGCCCAGAGCTCATAATTTGAACAATATTTGTAGAGAACCATAAGATCATGCTATATACTAAATATCAAAGGTCTAGGCCTTACAGTTTGAGAGAAGAAGATTTTTAAAGATTTTCCTATGAAAAACTGATAAGCCCTTGGGCGGGGCCATTTTTGGCCCGGGGGTCATAATTTGAACAATCTTTGTAGAGGACCATAATATCATGCTACATACCAAATATCAAAGGTCTAGGCCTTACAGTTTCAGAGAAGAAGATTTTTATAAAGATTTTCCTATGAAAAACTGATAAGCCCTTGGGCAGGGCCATTTTTGGCCCTGGGGTCATAATTTGAACAACTTTTGTAGAGGACCATAAGATCATGCTACATACCAAATATCAAAGGTCTAGGCCTTACAGTTTCAGAGAAGAAGATTTTTAAAGATTTTCTTATGAAAAACTGATAAGCCCTTGGGCGGGGCCATTTTTGGCCTGGGTGTCATAATTTGAACAATCTTTGTAGAGGACCATAAGATCATGCTACATACCAAATATCAATGGTCTAGGACATATGCTTTCAGAGAAGAAGATTTTTAAAGATTTTTATATATTACCATATATGGAAACAAGAGGGCCATGAGGCCCTGAAGCGCTCACCTGAGATAACCCCAGGGGCGGGGCCATTTTTGACCACAAGAAATCATGTGTACAACCTTGGTAGAGAACCACTAGGCAAAGCAGTATGCCATTAATTAAAGGTCTAAGCCTTATGGTTTCAGAGAAAAATAATATTTTATATTTTACCCATGAAAAACTGATAAGCTCTGAGGCAGGGCCAAGTTTCGCCCAGTGGTCAGGGTGGTAAGTTAAACATTTTTGGCAGAGGACCACAAGCCACAGCTACATATTTGTAGAGGACCATTAGATCATGTTACATACCAAATATCAATGGTCTAGGCCTTACAGTTTCAGTAGATTTTTAAAGATTTTCCAATGAAAAACTGATAAGCCCTTGGGTGAGGCCATTTTTGGCCCGGCGGTCATAATTTGAACAATATTTGTAGAGGACCATAAGATCATGCTACATACCAAATATCAAAGGTCTAGGCCTTACAGTTTGAGAGAAGAAGATTTTTAAAGATTTTCCTTTGAAAAACTAATAAGCCCATGGGCGGGCCATTTTTGGCCCGGGGGTCATAATTCGAACAAAGTTTGTAGAGGACCAATAGACCATGCTACATACCAAATATCAAAGGTCTAGGCCTTACAGTTTGAGAGAAGAAGATTTTTAAAGATTTTCCTATGAAAAACTGATAAGTCCTTGGGCGGGGCCATTTTTGGCCCGGGGGTCATACTTTGAACAATATTTGTAGAGGACCATAAGATCATGCTACATACCAAATATCAAAGGTCTAGGCCTTACAGTTTGAGAGAAGAAGATTTTTAAAGATTTTCCTATGAAAAACTGATAAGCCCTTGGGCGGGGCCATTTTTGGCCCGGGGGTCATAATTTGAACAATCTTTGTAGAGGACCATTAGATCATGCTACATACCAAATATCAAAGGTCTAGGCCTTACAGTTTGAGAGAAGAAGATTTTTAAAGATTTTCCTATGAAAAACTGATAAGTCCTTGGGCGGGGCCATTTTTGGCCCGGGGGTCATAATTTGAACAATATTTGTAGAGGACCATAAGATCATGCTACATACCAAATATCAAAGTTCTAGGCTTTACAGTTTCAGTGAAGAAGATTTTTAAAGATTTTCCTATGAAAAACTGACAAGCCCTTGGGCGGGGCCATTTTTGGCCCGGAGGTCATAATTTGAACAATCTTTGTAGAGGACCATAAGATCATGCTACATACCAAATATCAAAGGTCTAGGCTTTACAGTTTCAGAGAAGAAGATTTTTAAAGATTTTCCAATATTACCATATATGGAAAAAAAGACCACGCCCTCTGGCGGCCATGTTTTTTGCCAGATCAAAATTCTTTTAACAACTTTTAAAGTCTATCAACTGAGAAACATTTTGGTGAAAACTATATTCAAATCGGACAAGTCATTCTGGAGAAGAAGATTTTTCTAGATATTGTGTACAGTTGCCATGGCAACAAGACCGATGGCCCCACCCACTATCTTTTAACAACTTTTGAAGCACCCACCCACAGTATGTATCTGACCAAGTTTGGTTACAATTGGGCAGTCGGTTTCAGAGAAGAAGTCGTTTGAAATTGTTGACGGACAGACAGACGGACAGACGGACAGACGGACGCCGGACACAGGGGTATCACAATAGCTCACCTTGAGCACTTTGTGCTCTGGTGAGCTAAAAATGACCACGCCCTCTGACCACGCCATGTTTTTTGCCGGATCAAAATTCTTTTAACAACTTTTAAAGTCTATCAACTGAGAAACATTTTGGTGAAAACTATATTCAAATAGGACAAGTCATTCTGGAGAAGAAGATTTTTCTAGATATTGCGTACAGTTGCCATGGCAACAAGACCGATGGCCCCGCCCACTATCTTTTAACAACTTTTGAAGCACACACCCACAGTATGTATATGACCAAGTTTGGTTACAATTGGGCAGTCGGTTTCAGAGAAGAAGTCGTTTGAAATTGTTGACGGACAGACAGACGGACAGACGGACACAGGGGCATCACAATAGCTCACCTCGAGCACTTTGTGCTCTGGTGAGCTAAAAAAAACCTGCATGCACATTTAGTGCTAATCCTGGACTGTAGATAGGATGTGTACTGGCCTATCAACATCTCTGGTTCTTTAGCCGAACCTATCTTGATGCTACTCATTAAAACTAGAACTATCACTAAAGGTGATGGAATACCCCTGCTCAGCTGCCTTGATCGCAAATCAAACAAAATCTTAACCAAATTTTTCTGTCAGGTTTAAAAAGGGCCATAATTCTGTCAAAATGTGGACAGAGTTATGTATTCTTGCCTACAGATAAAGCTTGTTATGGTGAACAAGTGTTCCAAGTTTCAAAGCTTTATCACACAGGGTTATGAAAATACATGCAAGTGGACCTTAATAAAAACCTTCATCAAAAATTCTAAGTTAAAAAGGGCCATACTTCTGTAAAAATGCTTGACAGAGTTATGTGCTCTTGCCTACAGATGAAGCATCTGATGGTGAACAAGTGTGTAAGATTTCAAAGCTTTATCCCAAAGGGCTATGTAGATAAGTGGACTTAAACAAAAACCTTACCAGGTTGTGCCAAGGACAGACAGACCAACACATCGACTCCTATATACTCCCTCTCAAACTTCGTTTGCAGGGGTATAAAGATTGGCTTTGGTGGGGGAAATATAAAAGTTACTTAAAATTTTCTAAGTATGCCTCTTACAGCTCTGCTGGTCTATATGTGGAAAGGTTTTCAAAGGGGAACATATCGCAAAAATGCACAATACATTAGAACTCAAATCAGACTGATTGTCTAAATATGATGGGGGTCTAGTTTTAACTACATGCACTCTTTGCAGGCTAGTGGAAAATGACCTATGTAAAAGGCCCGAATAAGATACATGAATTAAAACATTTCAAGAAAAGCTCCTTTATTTCTCCATCAAACTCTTCGAAACAGTCCTAAAGAGTGGTCTAACATAGCTTTTGGTGGAGAAATGACAATTGCAGTTTGTTGCCTTTGCAAACAGTTTCGATCCAGACTAGGCGCCTATGAACTTTAATCTGCCGAGGAAATTTGTATGCACACTTAACTCATTACCTGTAGGATATTCATGTCAGAAATAATGACATCATCAATATCAATTAGGGCTGTTCCATTTAAATATGTATTGGGAGCAGGAAGGCACTTATAATATGAACACAGGATATTTTGACTGTGCCAAACTGTCACATTAGATCTATATTACCCATTTTGACATGGCCCATAAAATAAGTACAGCTTCATAAGGAGAGAGCTTCAAAAGTTATAGCCAAAAACAACCCTTTACTTCATATAAACACCTTTTCACACCTTTGCAAACTGAGCAGATCCAGTTCAGATGGCACCTATAGGGGCAGTCTAATCAAGGTCTGCCAGAAGCATAAAGATGCAATCAGTGTTTGCATCCTGACCACAACCAGAGATACTCAAGTCTCATTTGACTAAAACTCTTTGCAAAGGTAACAATATGTGTTTGTGAAACACTATGGCCCCCAATATGACCTATATGAGTTACCCATAAAAATGTTCACCTCCATGGGTTGCACATGCAAAGCATGTATATTGAATGGCGACAAAATTATCTCCAACCTTAGTTTGACCCGTAATTTGACCTAGGTGTATGATCTTGACCTTAACGAGTTATCCCTATAAATCTTAAACTCCATATGCATGCCAAATTTGAAGCACGTATGTTGAATGGCGACAAAATAATCTCCCCTCTAGATTTGACCATGATGAGTCACCCGTAAAAATGTTCACCTCCATAAGTTGCACATGCATGCCAAGTTTGAAGTATGTATGTGCAATGGCAACAAAATTATGGCCAATGATAAAGTTGAGGGCAAACCAACCAACTAACACACAGACAGAGCAAAATATGCCCCCCCAATGGGGGGAAAATGAAAAAGACTGATTTTTTAAAAGAGGAATGGTCCAGTTTCATGATAATGTTGATTTAGACCAAAAGGTTATAATTTGCTAGAGTTTGAATGGCAAACAGTGCAGAACCTGATAAAATGACTCTTCAAGAAACCCTCAGATCTGCGTCTACACCATTTTCAAATGCAAATGCTGGTTTCCTTTAGTTTTAAGGTATAAAACTGAGATAGTTGGTGCTGTATGCATATCAACAAGTTCTTGTTCATTCTTGTAACACAGTGTCTATTCTAGGGAGGGAGATGGGGGTATTCACAACTTTCTCCCCCCCCCCCCATTTTTTTTCAAAGGAGAGGAAAATTTCTATACAGATAGAGAAGGTGAATTCACTAAAATTGGTGAGATACCTGAATATTAGTCACCCCACCCCCTCATTTTTGAATCCCAGGATAGAAACTGCACAAGTTTCTAATATCCATTCCTCAGCAGCTGCACTCACCTTGGATGAGGACAGTGTTTTGGCCCTTTGGTGACCTCAGAGCCAGCTGGTCAAATGTGATGATCTCACCACCTGCTTTCAGAATGCGACCACGAGCGCCTTCGGTCACTTTCAATGCACAAAGCTGAAAAGACATGGAAAATGCAAGCATTTAACCCTTTCCCTGTTTAACATTTATTCGAGGTAATGTCACCTCATTAATATTTTTGACAGAACAAGGCAGTCCAAAGGACAGCTATATCCCCCACCGCCGCCACCTAAATTAAGACATTGACCTTAAGGTGAAACCTTCCAGTTGTTAAGAAAATAGGATGCGGAAACAAATATAATGGAAACTGAAGGTAAGAACACGACTTTCAAATGTGACCTTGACCTTGAGCCAACATGACTGCCACATGTGTTCTGCACATCATCTCAATTCGGTTAATATTTGACTCAAGTTTTAAGAAAATCCTTCAAATGGTTTAGAAGATATGGAGCGGACACGAAATGTAATGGAAATTGAAGATTAAATCACTTGGCCTTCAAATGTGACCTTGACCTTGAGCCGACATGATTGCCACATATGTTCTGCACATTGTCTCAACGTGGTTAACATTTGAGGCAAGTTTCTTGAAAATCCTTCAAGGGGTATAGGAGATAACGAAACTATAATGGATATTGAAAGTAAGAACACTTGATCTTCAAATGTGACCTTGACCTTGAGCCGACATGACTGGCACATGTGTTCTGCACATCGTCTGAATTTAGCTAACATTTAACTAAACTTTTACGAAAATCCTTGAAAGGCTTTAGAAGATATGGAGCGGACACGAAAATGTAACGGAAATTAAAGGTTAGAACACTTGACCTTCAAACGTGACCTTGAACTTGAGCCAACATGACTGCCGCATGGGTTCTGCACATCGTCTCAATTCATTTAATATTTGACTAAGTTTTATGAAAATCCTTCAAAGGGTTTAGAAGATATGGAGCGGACACAAAAATGCAATGGAAATTGAAGGTTAAAACCCTTGACCTTGAAATGTGACCTTGACCTTGAGCCGACATATCTGCCACATATGTTCTGCACATTGTCTCAACTTGGTTAACATTTGAGGCAAGTTTATTGAAAATCCTTCAAGGGGTATAGGAGATATGGAGCGGACACGAAATTGTTACGGACAGACCTGTAGACGGAGAAACTATAATGGATATTGAAAGTAAGAACACTTGATCTTCAAATGTGACCTTGACCTTGAGCCGACATGACTGGCACATGTGTTCTGCACATCGTCTGAATTTAGCTAACATTTAACTAAACTTTTATGAAAATCCTTGAAAGGCTTTAGAAGATATGGAGCGGACACGAAAATGTAACGGAAATTAAAGGTTAGAACACTTGACCTTCAAATGTGACCTTGAACTTGAGCCAACATGACTGCCGCATGGGTTCTGCACATCGTCTCAATTCATTTAATATTTGACTCAAGTTTTATGAAAATCCTTCAAAGGGTTTAGAAGATATGAAGCGGACACAAAAATGCAATAGAAATTGAAGGTTAAAACCCTTGACCTAGAAATGTGACCTTGACCTTGAGCCGACATATCTGCCACATATGTTCTGCACATCGTCTCAACTTGGTTAACATTTGAGGCAAGTTTATTGAAAATCCTTCAAGGGGTATAGGAGATATGGAGCGGACACGAAATTGTTACGGACAGACAGACGGACATGCTAACAAATGGGTAGTTGTGTGACTTTTTCCTTTGATCTTTTCTTGTGTGACTAGTCCCACAAGAAAAACTATTTTTGGCTCTAACTTTGGAAAAGAATGATCTGGAAGCTAACCCTAACCCTATGTCCCACAACTGGCCAGGTTAATGTCACAAGAAATGGCCAGGTTAATGTCACAAGAGATGGCCAGGTTAATGATTTTACTTGTGGGACTAGTTAGAAAAAGTCACACAACTACCCTTTGGTGAGTGCGGACGGACATACAGACGGACATACTAACAAATGGGTAGTTGTGTGACTTTTTCCTTTGATCTTTTCTTGTGGGACTAGTCCCACAGAAAAACTATTTTTGGCTCTAACTTTGGAAAAGAATGATCTGGAAGCTAACCCTAACCCTAACCCTATGTCCCACAACTGGCCAGGTTAATGTCACAAGAAATGGCCAGGTTAATGTCACAAGAGATGGCCAGGTTAATGATTTTACTTGTGTGACTAGTTAGAAAAAGTCACACAACTACCCATTGGTGAGTGCGGACGGACAGACAGACGAAGGCCATTCCTATAACCCCCCTCCGCTATGCGGTGGGGGATAATAAATACAATGGAACATGGATATTGGAATTTTTTTTCACCAAGCTGGAAACTGTAAAATTAGATTTATCAAATTCCATAAGCGAAGAGCAGACCCTGATCAGCTGATACAGTCATCTGATCTGGGTCTATTCTGATTGCAAATGCTTGAAAAAGCTGAAGGAAAGGGTTGAGAGTACCAGAAATCGGGTTAACTGACTTCCTGGGCAAAAATTAACCCTTCGCTTGCTATTCACGTCAATATACCTACCTGTAAATAGTGACGACCCAGATAATACAGCTCCTGCAGGAGCTGTCTCATCAGGGTCTGCACTATTTACAAGTTGATTGTGCAACCAGTGCACTCCACAGCAGTGATTGCACGGCGAAATACTTGTACACAGTGAAGATACAGTGAAACCTGTGAAAACCAGACCCCCTCGGGGACAGATCGATTGACCGGTTTTCATTAATGGAGGGTAGGAAAGACAGAAGTTTGTTCTCGCAGTAATGGATGAACACGCACAAGTACAATTTTATATACACAGAGTGCGATTCTTTTACACAATGTGAAGACTAAACTGTACATGCACATTAGTATGCTTGTAATATGGCAGCTTGTTTAAGGTGAACGTAATGAAAGAAACTGGACCCAAACTGGCATGTGATTTTTGAGTCGACTCTCGATGAGTCGAAGTTTATAACGGGTCCCTACGAACTCGACATAACGAGAGTCGACTGTTTATGTAATTATACAACAGGGCATGGGTAAAAAAGGAGAAATGAATTTTAAAATTTTGCAAGAGAAGAGTTAACTAGAGGTTTGTTTTTGTCACAAAAACAGATGTCTCCCCCTCCCATCCTCTTTCCAATAAACAAGTGTAATGTCTGTAACTTCAAACTTATCAGGGTCTAATGTTTAAGTCATCAGGGGCAATAACTCCAACATTGTCAGGGGGAGACAATTCAAAAGCCCCAGATACACAAAAACACATGCTAGTCAACATTCTTGTGAAGCTTGGTGACTCCAGTACTAGTGGTTTCAGAGATACATGTGACACAAATTTAAAGTTTCTCTTATTTTAGTCATAAGGGGCAGTAACTCCAAAGTTATCAGGGGGAGACAATTAAAAAACCCAGATGCACAACAACTCATGCTGGTGAACATTCCTATGAAGTTTGGTGACTCTAGCCCTACTGGTTTTAGAGATACGTGCAGCACAAAGTTTCTCTAATTTCAAGTTAACATATCAGGGGCAGTAACTCAAGAATTATAAGGGGAAGACAATTAAAAAAACCCAGGTGCACAACAACTCATGCTGGTGAACATTCCTGTGAAGTTTGGTGACTCTAGCCCTAGTGGTTTTAAAGATATGCATGACACAAAGTTTCTCTAATTTTATGTAATCATATCAGGGGCAATAACTCCAAAGTTATCAAGGGAAGACAATTCAAAATTCCCAGTTGTACAACAACTCATGCTGGTCGACATTCCTTTGAAGTTTGGTGACTCTAGCCCTAGTGGTTTCAGAGATATGCATGACACAAAGTAAAGTTTGTCTAATTTTAAGTCATCAGGGGCAGTAACTCCAAAGTTAACAGGGGGAGACAATTCAAAAAACCCAAGAGCAAAACAACTCATGCTTATGAACAATCCTGTGAAGTTTGGTGACTCTAGCCCTACTAGTTTCAGAGATACGCGCGACACAAAGTTTGTATAAATTTAAGTATTCATATCAGGGGCAATAACTCAAGAATTATCAGGAGGAGACAATTCAAAAACCATAGGTGCACAACAACTCATGCTGGTGAACATTCCTGTGAAGTTCGGTGACTCTAGCCCTACTAGTTTCAGAGATACGCACGACACAAAGTTTGTATAAATTTAAGTATTCATATCAGGGGCAATAACTCAAGAATTATCAGGGGGAGACAATTCAAAAACCATAGGTGCACAACAACTCATGCTGGTGAACATTCCTGTGAAGTTTGGTGACTCTAGTACCAGCGGTTTCAGAGATACACACGACACAAAGTTTTTCTAATTTTAAGTCATCAGGGGCAATAACTCCAAATTTATCAGGGGGAGACAATTCAAAAAACCCAGGTGCACAACAACTCATGCTGGTGAACATTCCTGTGAAGTTTGGTGACTCTAGCCCAACTGGTTTCAGAGATACGCGCGACACAAGTTTGTGACGGACAGACAGACGGACGGATCGTACTAACAAATGGGTAGTTGTGTGACTTTTTCCTTTGATCTTTTCTTGTGTGACTAGTCCCACAAGTAAAACTATTTTTGGCTCTAACTTTGGAATAGAATGATCTGGAAGCTAACCCTTACCCTAACCCTATGTCCCACAACTGGCCAGGTTAATGTCACAAGAAATGGCCAGGTTAATGTCACAAGAGATGGCCAGGTTAATGATTTTACTTGTGCGACTAGTTAGAACAAGAGAGTCGTCACGGGTGACAAATGCCCCCAAAGTGTTTGACACCGAAATGCATTTTGGCGGAAAAACAATACAATGTAATGCAGGTGTAACATGAAATTTTGATGCTGTTAAAAATGACACAGGAGTCAGTTCTTAACATTAGAAACAGAACCTTTGACGATTATGATAGCTAAGAAAAGAGCCAAGCGTCAAAACTTAGTTAAAAAGGACCCTAAGTCATTCTCAACGTTAAAAAGGACCCTGGGTTGATTGTCAACGTTTAAGGTATAGGAGATATGCTCTGGACAAGCTTTTTGTATCTGGTAAGATATAGGAGATATGCTCCGGACTGTAAAATTGAGGTCAAAGGTCAAGGTCAAGGTCAGTACCTGGGTTGATTGTCAACGTTTAAGGTATAGGAGATATTCTCTGGACAAGCTTTTTGTATCTGGTAAGATATAGGAGATATGCTCCGGACTGTAAAATTGAGGTCAAAGGTCAAGGTCAAGGTCAGTGATCTGAAAATGGTACACGACTCTCCGCCATCCCAAGATGAACTCACAAACCAAATTTGGAATCTGTAGCTGGTAAGGTATAGGAAAAATGCTCCGGACAAGCTTTGTGTAAAATCTAGGTCAAAGGTCAAGGCCACAGTGACCTGAAAATGGTACGCGACACACCGCCATCCCAAGATAAACTCACACATTAAATTTGGAATCCGTAGCTGGTAAGGTATAGGAGATATTCTCTGGACAACCTTTTTTGTAAAATCGAGGTCAAAGGTCAAGGTCAAGGTCAGTGATCTGAAAATGGTACACGACTCTCCGCCATCCCAAGATGAACTCACAAACCAAATTTGGAATCTGTAGCTGGTAAGGTATAGGAAAAATGCTCCGGACAAGCTTTGTGTAAAATCTAGGTCAAAGTTCAAGGCCACAGTGACCTGAAAATGGTACGCGACACACCGCCATCCCAAGATAAACTCACACATTAAATTTGGAATCCGTAGCTGGTAAGGTATAGGAGATATTCTCTGGACAACCTTTTTTGTAAAATCGAGGTCGAAGGTCAAGGTCAAGGTCACAGTGACCTGAAAATGGTACGCGACACTCCGCCATCTGAAGGTGATCTCACACACCAAATTTGGAATCCGTATCTGGTAAGTTATAGGAGATATGCTCTGGACAAGCTTTTTGTAAAATCAGTCAAGGTCAAGGTCAAGGTTAAGGTCATAGCGACCTGGAAATGGTACATGACACTCCGCCATCCCAAGATGAACTCACACACCAAATTTGGAATCTGTAGCTGGTAAGGTAAAGGAGATATGCTCCGGACAAGCTTTTTGTAAAATCGGTCAAAAGTCATGGTCAAGGTCACAGTGATCTGAAAATGGTACGCGACACTCCTCCATCCCAAGATGAACTCACACACCAAATTTGGAATCCTTAGCTGGTAAGGAATAGGAGATATACTCCGGACAAGCTTTTTGTAGCTGGTAAGGTATAAGCGGTTTTTAAAATCGAGGTCAAAGGTCAAGGTCAAGGTCACAGTGACCTGGAAATGGTACGCGACACTCCGCCATCCCAAGATGAACTCACACAGCAAATTTGGAATCTGTAGCTGGTAAGGTAAAGGAGATATGCTCCGGACAAGCTTTTTGTAAAATCGGTCAAAGGTCATGGTCAAGGTCACAGTGATCTGAAAATGGTACGCGACACTCCTCCATCCCAAGATGAACTCACACACCAAATTTGGAATCCTTAGCTGGTAAGGTATAGGAGATATACTCCGGACAAGCTTTTTGTAGCTGGTAAGGCATAAGCTTTTTTTAAAATCGAGGTCAAAGGTCAAGGTCAAGGTCACAGTGACCTGGAAATGGTACGCGACACTCCGCCATCCCAAGATGAACTCACACACCAAATTTGGAATCTGTAGCTGGTAAGGTAAAGGAGATATGCTCCGGACAAGCTTTTTGTAAAATCAAGGTCAAAGGTCAAGGTCAAGGTCACAGTGACATGAAAATGGTACGCGACACTCCCCCATCCCAAGATGAACTCACACACCAAAATTGGTATCCATAGCTGATGTGACAAAGGAAATATACTCCGGACAAAATGTACACACACCCACACACCCACCCACCCACCCACACACCCACCCACCCACACACCCACCCACCCACACACGCACGGTGCGATCACTATATGCCGCCAAAGCCTAGCTTTGGGGGCATAATAAAAAGTCACACAACTACCCTTTGGTGAGTGCGGACGGATGGATGGACGGACAGACGGACAGACAGACAACTCTGGCAAAAACAATATATCTCCCCATAAATGGGGGAGACATAATGAGGTAGCATTTGGCTGAGCATAAGAGTTAGCTAGATAAATACACATGTAAACATTGGCACGCAATGCAAGGAAACTAAAGGCTACATTCTAATTCCAACCAAACTCCATAGTTGGTATGAACAACAGTATGCTATGTAGGCTAATGCTAAATTTGATATTTCAAACATCACAATTTCTTCGGAGATCGTGAACTACAAAGATAACATAAGAATGCAGAATCTGTTGGCTGACTACAACTATAAAGATTTAAGATTTTCATCACTTCTGACACATATTTCAGCTCCGCATACTTTTTGGTTGTATTTTATCACCATCAGTGCTGCAAATATGTGTAAAAATCTTTTCTAATTTCTCTGCCAAACCCCATCTTGCATCAACTGGATGGAATCACCTTTCTGACATGATTCTAACAAGCAAATTCACTGTCAGAATTGATATCCCCTGCCAATAAACGCTGGCTTCAGTATTCAACCGAGTGATTGACCAGACAGACAAAATGGTAAAGTATTTGTCAAATAAAAAGCCAGAGTTCTGGTGTTCTAAAGTGAATGCGAGTGATACTTGTAAGGCAACATTTCCTTATGATTCTTTACATTTACACTAAATTTCATAGACTCCAGGCGGACAAATACGTTAAGTTATTGGCAAACAAAGGGCAATAACTCTGGTATTGAATGAGGAGTTTGCAATACCAACTACTCATGTTCAAATGTGACCGGACACACCAACAGTGTGATTCTCCTATACCCCCTCATATACCAAACTCTGTGGGGCTATAAAGAGATTTTGATAAATCACTATTCACTAAATGTTTTATCTACAGCCCTGACCATGTTTTAATCATACAAAATACATACCTTCAATTTTGGGACTTTCATGAGTCTGGTGTCGTCTGTCACTGTACCCACCACCACTGCAGTCTTGCTGTCTCTTCCATCCTTCTTCATCATGCGGGTCTGAAAAACCATTTCCAAATTCATACAGAAGAGCTCAAAATGACCACACAAAGGTCTAAATTGGTGATCTTCAGACAGGTGGAAGCTTAAAGCAAGTCAAAGTAAAGCAGAAAGTTCCAAGAAAAATGTTAACTTACTTTTGTTCTGCATTGAGCAGATGCTTGCAAAATAAGACACTCATAATTATTAACTAAGTAGTCATTTGAAAGGTTTTACTGAGCCACAAATTCAATGTAATTTATAGTGTGATGCATGTACACTCACATCTATATTCTATCTATACTTTACAACTTAACCATCTACATGCAGGGGTTTTTCACCTTCTATAACAGTGGCCTGTAAAAGGCCCCTTCCCAATTGAAAATTTCTTTAAAATCATGCAGTTTTCCCAAAAATCCAAACTTACACCAGCTTTTTTGTTTCCCAAATCAGCAATTTTAGCGATAATTCTTCCCAAAATCAGCAGGCTAAGGCCCCTTCCCAATTAAGAGAGAAAAAGCCCTGACATGAACTTGATAGTGACCCATTTTGCGCCTTATGCAAACAGAAAACCCAGATCAGATGGCTCCAGTAGGAGCTGTCTGAACAATGTATACTTTGCTTATGAAGCAATAGAGATCCTATTCTACAGATTGAGTTATTGCCAAACATTCTTCTTTACAAGCAATTACCAAAATCCATGTGCATAGTCATTATTGCATACATGTATATTCATTAAGTAAAGGGTTCAGATATTATTTTTCAGGACCCTTTAAATCTTGTGGCAGACCCTGACCAGACCACTCCTATGAGTCGTCTGATCTGGTCGATTTTTTATCGAAGATGCGAAAACTGTGTTTATATGAAGTTTAACCCTTTCCCTGTTTAATATTCATGTAAGAATAATGACATCATGAATACTTGTTAGCTGAAGATTTATAATGGCATATACACATAAGATTGTTAGGTATAATCCATATTGGTAAGAAATTGTAGTCAGGTTTATTATAACTTCATGATGATAAGCAAACAGAGCAGACTCTGATCAGACAGCTCCTATAGGAACCATCTGATCTGGAACTACTATGTTTGCAAAGGCATTAAAAGGTGTTTACATGATGGAAAGGGTTAAACATGTCATGATATTATCATATGCCTATTACAATGCTATGGTTGGAAAGTGCAGAAAAAAAGAGATTATTGTCGTATGTGATAAATAACCACACTGGTGCTTATAAGAGTATGTGAGATTTTATAAAACCAAGTGTCATAATTAGGTAAAAATTGTTTAAGCACTTTCCCTCATATAAACACCTTTTCACAGAGTAGACCCAGATCAGACAGCTCCTATAGGAGCTGTCTGATAAGGGTCAGCTCAGTTTGCTAATGGAATGTAAAAAAGTATGTTTCTTTACTTTCTAAAATAGTTACAATTTTCATATTAGTCCATGAGCCAGTAGGGTTGGTCGGTACCATCTCAGGGGAATAATTCCCATTGTGATTTTTTACATCATATACATCTATAGAGTTAGAAAATATGTGATAGCATTGCATCGATGGTAGCTTTCTATGTGATAATGCGTTTTATATTATGCTATACAATATCCGCATTTCAGGACAAAATTATCAATGAAAAGTAAAGCTAACGATTTCAGATTTACAACATTTGGTATCATACCCCAACAACGAAATTATGATGGTATACCTGAATCAGGTTGTCAGTCTAACTGTCCTTCCATCTGTCCACCCCATAATAAAATTATGTCTGTTTCTCTATCTGTCCGTCGATTCATCCGTCTGCCTATCTGTCCATTTATAGACGCAAGTGTCCCAGTGTACAAGTTTGCTTAATACTTGATATTCATATTAATTTAGTAACCAATGCACTTGCTAGTTATACCCCCCACAAGTATACTGGGGACATATTGTTTTTGTGTGCGGCGCCTGTCTGTCCATCCATATGTCTGCAACCCCCCCCCCCCCCCCCCCCACACACACACTTCCGTCTGTCCGATTTTAGTTTATCCGTGCGATTTCTCAAAAACCTTTGATCGGATTTTCATGATATTTCATAGGATTGATCAGCACTATGCCTTGTCTTGTTTATCTTATTTATGTTCCGGTTCAATGAATTTCTGCAGAGTTGTGGGACTTTGATTTTTATGCACCCCAATGGCGGGCATATAGTAATCGCATTGTCCGGTATTCCGTCTGTCCGTCCTTCCATCCTTCCGTCCCAAATTTCTTGTCCTTTCTATAACTTTTTTTTATCTGTGAATTGATTTCAAAATAACCTGGCACAAGTGTTATGTATCGCGTTTAACTCCCTGGTCCATGGGTCAAAGGTCAAGGTCATCCTTCAGGGTCAAAGGTCGGGGCATAGTGTTTCACAAACACATCTTGCTTTACATGAAATTTTGTCCTCGGGGTTTCTACAAGACATGTTGTCGGATTTTCATTAAACTTAATAAGATTGAACTGCACTACGCCTAGTTGTGCTTATATTATTCCTGTTCAGGTTCGACGATTTTATACAGAGCTATAGGACTTTGAAAATTGTATATGGGAAACTATGTCCGCGCGGCGGTGGTTGACATCAATTTTTGTATAAAACAATTCTAGTTTCATTTGGACCTGATTATTATTTATTTATTGGTCCAGTATCCACTTTATCCCGAAATAAATTAATAGCCTGTAAGATGGGATGTGGCGGGGTGAGAATATTTATTATCATTCGTTGCTTACCATTTTAGTTAGACCGTATTTAGCTCTAAATTGTTTAATGTCATTATCTTTTGAATTAAAATAGATTAAGATATCCTCAAACTTTCTGTCTGATGAAAATATGTGGGTATGGGCTTTCGTTGTGCTCATATTTTTCTTGTGACTGAATGTACATGTAGTGTCAAACAAAATACTCAGTAGCATGTTATTGAAGAATGTGGATATTGTCTTTCATTTTGAATCTGCCACATTCAAAGAAATCACCCGTATTGGTTCATACACAATTACATATTCCTATATGAACCATGGGTCATTCTTGATGGACATCTGTGTCAATCTAATATACATGCTTTTAGTGATTTCATTGTCGCACGGAGGTATCCAATACAAAACACAATACATATCAATTACATTTTTGCATTTATGATCAGGAGTTTATTTGGTAGGATGGAGAATGGCACATCTGAATGACATGTTGTTTAAAATTAGAACAAGGGGCAGTTGAGTTAAAAAGTGCCCCAAACCCCCCAGTGTCCTTTCTCTGAAAACGTTTTTTTGCACGGTCACTGACACATAACGTACAGAAAAAATATTATCATATCATTGTTCTGCCAGGTTTTCTTCAAGATGATTCCCATCAGACTGATGTTGAAGGGATTGCCCTAAAGGTTATTATAAGGGTTTTAATATGATTCAGTATGGAAAAATAGTCAAACAGGGAGGGCCACATACGAAATGGCACCGCACCAAACACCATCAAACAAGAAACAGTATAGCCACAAGACAAAACATAACAGGACGTATATCAAGACAAAACATTAAACATTAAGCATATTAAACAACAAAGTTGACCATAGACTGAAAGCTGGAGTACCGCCTTGGAACGGTCAGTAGCCAAAAACAGCTAAAAGGCTCACACTTGCTTTGCACTTGGCATATTAAGGTAGCTCTAAGATATGTTAACCTGGTGATAGGATAATGTATCGATCTGCTAATAGTAATTTTGACGGGGAATGTTGAAGAACCAGAGAACAAGAGCGTTCTTCTGCTCTCCTCCAATCTCTCCTGTTGGATCATTGATTGCCCTATGTGGCAAATGAATGATAAAACTAATGTAAAGCAAATATACATAACAAACAATCGCCCTACTTACAAATACATGTACTCTCACCGGCTACTGACATAAGTGTAGAAAGTCATTATAGGCATTCACAAGTTTAAAAAATAGACATCCCAATAATTCAATACTGTTCGAAAGTTGGTTGCCTAATCACCCCTCCAATGCACAAATAACATTGCCTAAGCTTTAATAATTTTGAAAATTTGGACTCTGAATTACAGCCTAGTCGTTTGTATTTTTGCGAGCGCTATGCAAAGTATTCGCTGCATAGTTGTTGAAGATTATCCTTCATCATCGCACAGCAAAGGTCGCGTCTGGCATGACCTACACAATATGGTGAATGTAGGAGACAGACAAATGACTGCACTTCATGTAACAATGCACTTCATGTAACAATTTGAAGTAGATCTCCTATTTCTAACCAATTTAAGGACTTTGCTTAGGGATTTTCTTTCCTGGTCGGGAATCCCACTGTGCTTGCATTACTATTATAATTAAGGCCGTGCCAATGCAAAGTTATACACAAACTTATATTTTAATAGTGATGGTAATCTTCCTGATATCATGGAGTCATTGCTCCTGTCCCGCGTTTCTAATATAGTGGGACTCTGGTGTATGTATCGGCATGAAAAGCCAAATACATTACAAAGTATTCTGTGTTCTCTGATTTACTACTTCATTTGCATGGTCAGACACTCATTTACTTCATCCAGTTAGTACTGAAGTGCCTGGACCTTCTCACTGTCATTAAATGTGTTTGCTGTATCTTTCTATTGCCAGCGCAATGGTTGACTCTATTTATTTAGAAACCTCCCCAAATGCTTCCTAATCTGTTTAATTGTTATGTTTAGCATCTAATGACCAGACTATCTACTTCGATGTCATCACCACAGTTCTTCATTAATGTTTCCCTTCCTAATTCAAACATAATGTATATTCTATCACGGCCAAAGGTTTTATACCACATTGATAATTAATTTCTGTTTGAGCAAACTCTATCCTATCTACTATTGCAGCACAATAACATGTACTTGGACATCGTTTACACTAGTCAATTTCTTCTGCAAATCTATCTTACTAATGTGTTATTGTTACTTATGTCTAGCATATCATGAATTCCTTTAGCCATTAATATGTTTTAAATGGATAACAAATTGTTAAACTTTGTTTTGGAGGTTCCCTCTCATGTTTTGTCATTGCTTTTTGCTTTTGAAAAATTCTTAATATCACATTCTATGAATTCAAATGAATGTCGTGCAATTCTTTTAACCAGAACACACCTGACTAAAATCTGCAATACTTACTGATAACTCAATGTTGTAATTCACCATTTCATGCTCTTAATATATATATCTCGCAACGTTTATGTTTCCAACTCCTCATACACCAATGGGGGCTTTGCTTCAAACTTTCGCAAATTAGCAACCTTGATGTGAAAATGGCCGTTAAGAAGGAAATGTTTGTTCTGACCATATTATCCAGAGATACAGGTCTGGGCAAATTTCTTTACCATAAAGCATATATATGCATAAATCTTTCACAGATAAACAACTTGATGTGAAGATGGAGAATTGTGTAGTAAGCAAAATTACGGGACTTTGTTTTTGGTTTTTTCTCTCACTAAAATACATACTTGAGTAGAGACAATATCATCATAAGGAAGGAGGAGAGGGGATCCATTTCCTATAGTTCAAGTTGTAATGCTTATGATGAATAATAAATATACAAGTACAAAAGAATATCATGAATTAGCTAGCTCTGAAGTGGTTGTTCGGATATTTATGGCTTACTTGTTACATACAAGTTTCATAAAGGGACATAAGTTGGCCTAAACAATGACTGGGTTCTGGCTTAAAGCGTTCTTATCGTTTATTTGGTCGTTGATATAATGATAGTGAAATGCTGGTGAACTTTCATGGGACCAACTCTTAAGATATTTCAGTTTTGGCACAATTTGAGTGTATGGAAGATTTAAAAGGGACATAACTCTGACAATTTGCATTAAGAGATGCTATATGTAAGGGTTCTAGTCTGAAGTCAATTCATTGCCCGCATTACTGTGAATATACATATGAAGTTTTATGAGCCTAGTTATAAAGATGATGAAGGTATGCAAAACTCCGGAGAAATTTTACTTCTGCAAAATACATATGACTGTAAACATAATTCCGTGTACGTATGAGCAAGAATTTACATTATATGAACCACTTTTTGTGAAAAAATAACAATATTAATGAAACGTGTGTAACTACAGCTACACGCCTTTCAATTTTCAAGAAGATACAGGATGTAACAAGAGAGAGACATCAGTTAGAAATTTAATGATGTCTTTTCTTTTATGCTAGATTAAGAAAACACTATTTTTACCATAGGGTTAAAATTGGTGAAAAAAATACAAAAAGCTACCACCGATTTACTGCTATCACATATTTTCTGATTCTTGATACTTATATCTTATCAAAAAGCACTGATAGCATTATTCCCCAAAGATGGTACCGATGGCTAAATTTTGGGCCTCTGGCTCATGGCCTATATATCATTGTAACTTTTTTCTCCATGAATATTCAGTAGGTATTGAAATAAACATAGAACAAGGAAAGGGTTAAACAGAATGCCGTATAATAAGCATATACTCTCTTTATAATAAAGCTTTGTTGAATTCCAGCCAGAAGTTGCTGACAAACAAAAGGACAAACTAGAAATGTGTCCATAGGACACTGATGCGCCCACTTCAGATTTTTTGTCACAGAAAGTAAGGACCATAATCATGACAGACAGAGAGATAATCATGTATGCAACGACTGAAGCGATCTATGCCATTTTTGCAAATAAAGGACTGCAACTCCTAAACGACTGAAGCGATTTACATGGCTATCAAACTTGACCCAAGATATAATGGTCACAAACATGTTTGTAAAATTTGGTGAGGATGTGACAAATACTTAAGAAAAAGTCCGGACAAGATATTTTTAAAGTCATTTTTGCAAATAAAGGGTCTGAACTCCTAAATGACTAATGCGATTTACATGGCTATTGAACTTTAGCAGGATATAATGGCCACAAAAATGTGTGTAAAGTTTGGTGTGGATTGGATAAATACTTTTCAAGAAAGAGCCCGGACAAATTCTTCTAGATGTGCATATGGACGGATGGACAAGAGCAACCATTTATGCTACCACTTAACTTTGTGGGGGCATAAAAAGGACAGGCCATCCAACATTTTTACTTACCAACATGCTTACTTAATTTAGCCCATTCATTCATATAAATGCATTTTCACCTTTACAAAGCAGACCCATATCAGGCAGCTCCCAAAGGGTCAGGGTTTGCTCTGAATGCTTATGAAATTATAAATAGATCTGACTGCACTGTTGAACAAAGGGTTTGGTGGAGAAATAAAGGAAGTTATTCTTGAAAATGCTTTAATTTACACAACTTATCTGCCGTATCTAGACCTCTATGAATCTATGAGGTAAAGGATTAAATCTTACAGACTGTTGTGACCCTTACCAGTCTTGCCAGCGACAAAGGTGGTCTGTTTGTCCTGCTCATGAAAAGTCTTCGAAGGATGACCTTGTTGAACTTGGCATTGGTACGGCGAGCCAGAAATCTGTACAACTGAAAATACAAGAGCAACATTGCAGTATAACAAGAGCAGAATGCGGCGTCAACACTCGTTTGATTTGGTGCTTGTCCACAAAAAAATAATGGGCCGTAACTCAAAAAATTTGAAATCAAGAGTTGTGGTTCTTATGTAGGGGCCTTCTCCTCAATGAGATCTATCAACCTATGAAGATTCATGCTGATACCTCTTATACTTTGAGGAATGAGCTACATTAAAGTTTTTGCATGCCGCCGCCTATGACCCAGTGATCACACAGCTCGATGTTTCTTCGAAACAGACGAGCTAAAAATGATACTGGTGTAGAACTTCTTACATATACACTCAATCAATAATTGACCGATTCTTCACATACTCAGTTTCCACAGGATAATGGATACAAGAATACCATGGTTATATTGGACATATATCTACACTTATATATATTCACAGATGATGCAATAAACTAATTCTTGTAACAGAAATTCAACACATTCTTTAGCTATACCAATAATTCCCAAACTTGCAAATCATTAAGAGATAACCTGTGGCAACTCTATATATAGAGCAAAAGATTATAACAACAATCATGGATTGCAAAAAGCCTTGATAATCCAGGAGAAAAGTAAACTTGAAAACTAAAACAGACAGGAAAGGGGTTAAAAAGTGTGGAGATAGTGGTATCTTTAGCAGTAATGAATGAAATTATTCTGTATACCGGTACATGTATGTACAGTACGAGTCTTACTACCAAAGTGTCTTCTTACAACCGTTATCAGGACAGTTTGTTCGCATGACCAAAGACGTGTCCGAGGCGTAGCCGAGGACACTTGTCTGAGGTCATGCGAACAAACTGTCCTGATAACGGTTGTAAGAAGACACTTTGGTAGTAAGACGAGTACATGTATCTTACTTGTACGACAGTACGTTGTAGACTTTTAATTTTGATTAAAAATGAATATTTCACAAATGAGTACAAAATGTTTTCCCCTTGGTTCGCCCAATTCAAATCCTAGGTAGATAGGTTTTAACCACAAGAATCACGTGCGTACAAAAGTGTCCACTTACAACCGTTATCAGGACACTTTTTCAATAGCTTTGCTGGGGGTCTGTCGTACAAGTGTTTTTAATGAACTTCAATGTGCTTCATTCAATATTATTTATGACAGAATTGGAATATATATATATTCAAAACTTCATGTAATTTGATTATCATAGTTCAATGCAAATATCAGTGACCTTGCTCACATGCGTCATATTGTAGTCAACTAAACTTTAACCTCTTCCCTTGTGAATATTCATCACTTCATAAATACTCATTAACTGACTTTTTATTAATGCCTCATTAACAATATCCCTGTTGAATATTCATGTAAGAAATAATGATGTCAATGAAATTAAATGAACCATGAATAATAAGATGAATTTTTATAATCATAATGGCATATATACACAGGATTGTTTGGCATTGGTAAAAACTGTAGTCAAATTTATAACAATTTTATAAGCAATCAGAGCAGACCCTGATCAGATGGATCCTACAGGAGCTGTCTGATCTGGGTCTACTTAGTTTGAAAAGGTTTAAAATATGAAAGAGAGGGTTAACAACTTCAAGGGAATGTTCGTAAGTGAAAAACTGCGGACAAGCAATCATGGCACAGTGTGATTAATCAAACGTGTTCGTGAATCCAGGGGTTTTTCACCTTCTATAACAGGCCTGTAAAAGGCCCCTTCCCAATTGAAAATTTCTTTAAAATCATGCAGTTTTCCCAAAAATCCAAACTTACACCAGCTTTTTTGTTTCCCAAATCAGCAATTTTAGCGATAATTCTTCCCAAAATCAGCAGGCTAAGGCCCCTTCCCAATTAAGAGAGAAAAATCCCTGGAATCACATACAGACTTTGTAAGTGTATAAAGACATGCTAGTGCATTCACAGAAAGATGCCTATTGTGGTTTTAAGTTGTTCAAGTTCAGCTTCTTGATATTTCTTTTTTTCCTAAATTCATTTTTTTTTTATTTCTGAATCAAAAGTGCCAGTCGCATGCTGGGACTCACCCACGGACCCCCCCCCCCCCCCCCCCAATTTATGATATGTATTGAAAGGTAGCTAACTAGGTCAGGTCAGCAGCGGAAAATACAAAAGTCATGTTTTTTAAAGTCTTACAGCAAAGTTAATTCAACACCTATTTCAATCATTTAGGTCTTGATCGGTTCCAAATTCCATATACTAATTGGCATAGTTAATGCCTTCCTTAAATATTGCTCACTCTTGTCGCTGAAAGACCACGGACCTCAAAAACGCTACCGTGAAGCCATGTGACTCGGGCGAGGGTGCATAGACGTACATAGGGGGATATGTTTCAACAAAAGCACGAATTATGCTGAAACACTATCGAAAAACATTAAACTCCATTGTTCAAGTTGTCAACATACTCATCAAATGCAAAATCCTAAAGCAGTTGAAAAAGGGGCAACTGCTACAACAAGCAATTTGTCATCAGATTTTCAAAGGGAACATGCAGGAGCCATCTCATTTAGTGAATAAGGTGTATCTGTGAGGCAAATGATAAACAGACCAGGGGTGTAAAATTCCACTCGCCCGCTCGCCAATGCGAGTAGGTTTTGAAGTCGGGCGAGTGCTTTCAAATGTGTGCTCGACCTTCAGGGCGAGTGGACCTTTTGGTCTGGTATTTTCCTAACTAATAACTTTGCGTAATGTAATTAACTAGCAAATTAAAACGGCTGAAATTCTCCGCGAGTGTCAACTTTTCTACAATGTCGTACATTTCACTATTATCAACGGAGAAGTTGGAGGCGTTCCGATTCACGGGCACCTACTTGTTTTGTCTTTATTCGGCCCTCGAAGTACGAAAGTATCGGCCAAAAAAGGTTTGTTTGTGTTAAAAGTTCCCAGTAATGGTTCAAATATTTATTCGAATTATGAAATTAAAGTATGCATCACAGTGTTATAACGTGTTTTTTTTTGTTCAATAAGCTGTCAAACTGTGATCATTTCTTAATATAAAGCTTCAACGATTTCGTACCTAATTTGAACGAGTCAAAATTTTACATGCCGAAAAAAACAGAAGCACCGTTAGTTTTCCCGCTACATGTCAAAATGTAAACAAACTAACAAAACTATCTTACAGTCGTTCTTCGGAGTAAAACAGGGGTGTTGAGACGATGACAAGACCCACAAATTACTAAAGTGTTGAAAGAGTTAAACAGTATGTTCCTATAAATTGATATTTTGGGGGTTAGATAAATAAATAAGAAAATTGTGAAAGTTTTAGTACATATGAATTATATACGAAAATTCAAGGGCGAGTAAAAGTTGCAGAAGAGCGAGTGGATCTCAATGGTTACTAGTCCTGCAGGGCGAGTAGCTTTTGAAATTTGTTTACACCCCTGCAGACTTTTCTACACAATACATCAATAGTATGGTATTAAATAATAAACATTACATGCGAATAGCAAATAACCAACATAAAAATCCGATTGTTTAAGAAAATTGATACAGAGGCCTAGACATTATACGTAAATTAAAACATTTTAATGAACAATTTCTTTATTTCTGATCTCCACTAAACCCTATGTTGTGACAACTGTTTAGAATCACCTCAACGAGACGATTCTAAAGAGTGGTCACAACATAGGGTTTGGTGGAAAAAAGACAAGTTCAGCAGGCCTGGAAAATTCCACTCGTCCGCTCGCCATGACAAGTAACTTTCTTGCAGGGCGAGTAGAATTTCAGAAATTTTAACAATGAATTTAAGTTAAAATAAGACAAAAGCAGCTGCAGGACAAGTAAAAAGTTTAAGGACTTTTCCAGTCCTGTTTAATATTTGAGTATGGGCAATATCCTAGAATAGCTCCCTTCACCATGGAATGAATCGGAATACCTTTGACATTGCCTCCATTGGTATTTAGTATACACTCATTCCAAAATATTGCGGTAATAGCAGTGGCGGCTATTCCCAGGCATTGCCTGAGTATGCTCCTTTATCTGTAGCTGTTGATACTTTTCAAATACGACATACTACCTAAATGAATTTGGGTTGTGTGAAATTACTTCTACATTTTAGTGACCACCTTCAACTGGCTGAAGTTTATGTCACTGGTGGTGAAATGCGCCACGAATAGGGGGCTAAATATAAGTTAAAACTATTTACAGTGATTATAAATTAATGGGTGTAGGAGTGACTTTTGATAGCAGTTTTGAAGGATTCAATAGAATCACTCCCAACTACAGTCAAAGGCAGGCCATTCCAGTCCTTAATGGTCCGAGGGAAAAAGGAGAGTTGTCTTGATTGTGTTCTGCATGATGGAAGTTGGTAGGCGAGAGTGTGCATATTGCGGGACTGTCCGAGTGGCGGTAAAAGTCTATTATTATTTGGAATGGCAACCAGATTGTGCCAATCATGCAACAATCACTCTCTCCCAAATATACTCGACTAATGGAAAGAGAAATGAAATTCATATTCAGAAAAACACCTGTGGAAACAATTAACACTTAGATAGTTCTCTGACGGAGGGAATTACTGGGCATGATGTGAAAAATTATGGATAAACACCCACGTTAACTATTTTGTTGATTTCAGAGTTTTTTAGTCAGTATTGATTACATACATGTCTTACGATATATTTAATGGAACCGCATTAATCAGTTTTCGAATACGAATGTCTATAACAAGGTTGTTGCAATATTAAAGACAAAACATACCTTGACTAGTAGTCGCAAATAAATGTCATCGCTCTTTGGAGCTGTTCGACGGACCTTCCGATCGTAGCGGTGACAGATGTCGATACCCTGAAATAAGTAAGTGAAAATGTTAAAAAGACTTTCAATTTTATGTCTCCGTTATCTTGTGGGGAAATAATGGATAGATTAGACAGAAACTTGCTGGATATTCCAGTCATGTTTCCAAACATCAAACCCACCATCTTGTCAAACAGGAAAAGGAAGTTTAGCAATTGGAACCATTCGGAATAGTCTGGATCCCAGCTGTATTTTCGTCACGAGCCGGGTCAAATATTTCTGAGTCACGTGATATTTGCGATGGACTGTATCGAGTCACATGACCACAATATGGCTACAGATACAGATGTCTCGCACTCTCAAACAAAGATGTCTAGAGACGAAATTTTGTTAGATGGAGAGTTTGAAGTTTTTCCAAATGAAAAAGTTCAGTACAAACTTGAATTGACTAGATCAGGAATAACATATTTTCCGACAAATAGTTCGCGAACAGCGAAAAACGTGAAATATATACATTTTGGTGATGTTATTGGTTGTAGGTGTCGAAAATCAGTGGAACCAAAACATGAAAACAAAGCGTATTTGACTGTCTTCACATATCCTTTGAAAAAGAAATTATTTAGTGATAAATGGATACGCCATAAAAGTCACGTGACATTCGCTAGAAACTGTGATACTGCTTTCGATGGGAACAGAAAAGTTATAGAACGATGGAGAAGAGTTATATTACACCTGTGTCAACAATTACCAGTGAAAAGGAAAGGTATGTTATTTCATTTTAGTTCATACATTTCTATATTCTGCCTGGATGGTATGTTAATGAGGTATATAGAATTCATCTATACTGTCGTCTAATTACTACATATAATAATTATGTATTTGTGCACTGCTGACAATACAGAATCAAGGTGCATATTACCTGTGCATGCATATACATACGTATGTATGTATGTATATTGGGGTGCTGGAGAAATCGCCTAAAGACGAAATCACCTACAGTTAGATCTATAGTAAACCAATTGGAGATTTCGCCTAGAAAGCAATTATATAGTGATTGTATTTCACACCTATGGTACAGGTAAAGATAACATGACAGAACTATAAAGAATGTTTGTAACAAGAATAAATTGTCATGTTGCGTTGTTTTGCAGATCAATATGACCAAGATTGGACAGTGCAGCCCCCGATCAACACCTGGAATTTGACAGCCGATAAACAACCCCCCCCCCCCCCATTATTACAGGGATTGGTAATTATATACCAAATATTTGCAGAAAGTGAAAATGTCATATGTACAAAACAGTTATAATATGAGTCTTATTTCTTGTTAGATTATCTAGATCCCATAAATATTCGAATATAACTTTTTCGATGCATATGACATTCTTACTTTCTGCATGACTATTGGTGGTATAATTACCGCTCCCTATATATAATTATCGTCTTTCAAATTCTATGTAGTGATCAGGGGCTACACTAATTGATCAATCTTGGTCATCTTGATCTGGAAAACAATACCACAGAACAATTTAATCGTGTTACAAACTTTCTTTATAGCTCTGTCATGTTAACCATACCTGTGCCATTGGTGAAAAATACAATCACTATTTAGCACATGCTCTACATCGTCGCTGTGCTATTGACCAATAAGGTTGCGAGATTTCAGGGCGTTGGCTTCAGTACTATATTGCGTAAATTTCTGTCCATTTCATCGATAAATGACAGCTGTGAATGGCAACTGTCAATTTATCCGTGAAAAAAAATAAAAGGATGGACTATGAAAATTGCAAATACAGTAACACCTTTCTACACAAATTACTAAATACAATTTTATTTGTTTGAACGGTAAAATTCTTCTTTAAACGATTATGTTAAAAAGATAATTTGCCCGAATGGATATGCTGCTTTAGAGCAGTTTATCCTTAACATCATTCATTTTAAGATTAAACAATGCAAAACTTTTAAACAATTTACTATGAAAGCAGTGCAAATACAGTAGATTGTTTTTTGTGTTTGTATGTGGAATATATCCATGCTCTCTTGATCTGGAGGAAATAAAGATAATTTTTTATTATTCTAAATGAATTACTAAATACAATTTACACATATTTCCAATTGAATGTTCCGATACTCGGTCCGCTCTCTATAAATTCGCATGATCCACGACTTTGCCTTTTGTGATTTGCGTGGCATACGATCACTTATGCACTTTGTTAATTCCGCATCTGATACCGGGTTTGAACAGGCGAGGTGGAAGTTTCCTCGTGCTTGTATTAGAATGTAAATATCGTCCAAATTGTTGTAGTGAAGATTTCCTTAGCGCCTTCAAATAATACGCCGAAATTCACTGTTTTGTCCACCATGTTTCAACGAAGAATGAGGTTTGCGGAAAAGGCTTGTTCATTTCATTTACCGAAACGTCAATTTATATTTTGGCGGGAAAATTGACGGCGACGGTAGAGCATTGTGCTAAATAGCTCAGAGCATATTTATTTCATACTACAGAATATAGTCCTCTCGGCGCGTCCCGCGCCTTGAGGACTATATTCCGTAGTATGAAATAAAAATGCTCTAACCTATACATAATTGCTTCCTAGGCAAAATCTCCAATTGGTTTACTATATATCTAATTGTAGGCGATTTCATCACTAGGCGATTTCTCCGTAAACTGTATATTGCAGGTGGCATGTGATAGATCTTTTTGCACAGCACACAAGTATCCATGAGATAAGAATACAGAAATACAATCCAACATACAAAATGTTTGTTTTTTATTCTTGTTTGGTACCAAACTTATTTCCTACTATTCTATACTTCTTGTTTCTGTCTTAGTAAACTGTCAACAAATTATTTGTAAAGATTGACTGCTCTGTTTTTTTATGAAATTATAATAAATCCTTACCAAAACCAGAACATCTCGTGTACATAATATTATGTCATTACAAAATATAAGCTAATATAGATATTTATGATTTAATAATTTCTGACATTTAGATTTTCTGCTTGTTCAGCGATATCGTCCTGGGTCCTTTTTGAACAAATAGGACATAAATAATGTTATTTTCTACACATGTATATACAAAACCTCATGTGTAGTCATTTGACAGCTAATTGAGCGCGGAAATAAATTTCTTAAAAATATAATGGGACTTACAATTGCAATATGGATCAAGTGTATACAATTCTCTACTAGCTTTCATTAGTATACCCTTCGATTCTTTCCTGACCTAATTCTGCCTCATAATTGATATATCTGTGATCTTGACCGTTTTCTCCATAGAGACGCCTAACTTGGTTAATATTTATATGGATCATAAATGCATGAATTAGCCATTTCATGAGTATTTGTTGACTTCATTTTTATAAGGTAAACATTAACCCTTTAGTCCATGAACATTCATGTAAGAAATAATGACATCATGAATATTAATGAGATTTATTCAATTATTGCTATAATAGCAATAGGACACAGGCAGTTCTGGCAATGGCAGAAACTGTAGAATCTATCTGCTTATGATATATTATATAGATATGATTCTACATATTCTGCTAGGGCCAAAACTTCATGTATCCATGTGCTATTATAACAAATGAATCTAATTAATATATTCATGACATCATTGTTTCTTACTTGATTGTTGATAGAAGAAAGGGTCAATATTTAAGAAAGGGTCAATATTTAAGAAAGGGTCAATATTTTCTGCAACCTGACATTACTTACTGCTCTGTTAATATGCGTGAAAACACATTTATATAAATGAGCGAAAGGGTTAAATTACCCAATGTTTGCAATTTAAGTAAAAGGTAAGGATTGAGAAAGACTGCTGCAGATTGACTTATATAAACTCTGTTTCTCACAGGCTTTTGTAGGTTCATACCTTATTAATTTGTTACGGCTCATGGGTACTCCCAGCTGATGTGCATTTGAAACATTGTGTTTACATCATCAACACCCTTGGGTATAATAGGTAATGTTTTAATTTTACATTTCGATAAGAAAGTCACATGATCTCTGTCTTATACAGACATTAGATAATATACAAGTAATCATATTGTGTATGAATAATAAGAACATTTTTCACATGCCATATTTACAAGGAAATTCAGTCAGAATCAAACATGGCCATTAGTTGTATGAGGGCCGTCCCAAAATGTCGTAGACAAGTTGTCACAACCATACTTACTCTTGAACCTGACATCAGTTTTCAATAAAGTTTGCACGTTTTCTCAATTAGTCATTTGTGCATGTACCTGCATAGAATAAAAAGGTCAAGATCGCAAATAGCACATTTGATGATGTCTTTTACATTAATGGGGTAACTTATACCCAGCCTGGTGACTGGAAGAAAGTCCCTTCGGTCTTTTGCCATTTCCTGATCAGATGGCTTCTACAAAATCATCTGATCTAGGTCTGGTCTGTTTGTAAATGTTCCTTTGGCAGGTAAAGGGTTAATTGTCAAATCTGTAATTTTACAGTCACCTTTGCAACTACAATTACCCCTGGTAAGCACAGAAATGTATGAGAATGTACTTTATATTAACCTATACAAACAGTTTTGATCCCAAGAAGATGCTGATCATAATCTAGGCACTGGGACACCCTGACACTATATATATTACATGTATTTATATAAACACCTTTTAACATCTTGGCAAACAGAGTAGAGCAAGATCAGATGGCTCCTGTAGGGGATCAGGGTCTGCTGTGTTTATGTAGGTGATACTTTTTAGCTCACCTGGGTATGTTCAATGTCTGTCTGTCTCAGTCTGTCTGTCTATTATGTTTGCTTATGAAATTCTGCAGTTTTTTCAATGTCCAAAAAATCCTGTGCCATTTAAGAAATGAATGACGTGCTCCCGGTGTTCATGAGGTTATGCAACGCATAGCTTTATGAGCAAAGTTAGTGAAGCCCAAAGGGCTTCACGTGAATCTTTGCTCGTAAAGCTATGCGTTGCATAACCTCATGAACACCGGGAGCACGTCATTTATTTCTTATATTTATATTCCATTGTATTTCTTATATTTCAACGGATTTTTTTTTAAATATTATATACCGGTCACGTAATAGCCGCTATCTAGGTCGTTGCCAGGTTCGTTTCTAACGTAGTAGGATTGTTGGAGATAACGCTCCTTACGTCACGTGTACATAACACGGAAGTGACGTTACGTCGCTTGGGAACAGACATTGATTAATAGAGTTTGAATGTAGTACGCAAAGAGAGAATTGAGAGAAGTAAATTGTGAAAGAAGAAGACGTGTCAATCATCTATTCCCGTCCCGTATAGACAAGGATCTCTATATATGGTATGAAAAATAGTCCCAAACACATATTATAAATATAGAATGAATACAAGATTTTAACCAGTAAATTGTCCAGCGGAATTCTGGGAAAAGGAGAACCGACTCAAACCGGTATTGAAATGAACGTTCCTGGGAAAATGCAACTTTCTTTTTAGAATAAGGTTATATAAGGACGTTGCAGGGCGAATGTAAATATTATAAAATAAATATTATTCATATTGTTGATGTCATTATTTCTTGCATGGGTATTGATTGAGTAAAGGGTTAAAAGTGGTCATCCTTTGATTAGACTGATTTTGCATGGAATAACCCATTCACAGAGGGCCATTTTGTGGGTCTAGATTTTTGCACTATAAGCTAAATACTGCAAAAGTCACTTTATGAAACCTTTGTGATAAATAGAGCATTTGCTCCTATAGGAGCAAATGCTCTATTTATCACAATGGTTTCAAACTACAGACAGACCCACGAAATGGCCCCCTGTGGACCCATTATTGTTTACAATAGTCTATTCAATAGGTGATTTTGATTGCCAGACATTGCACACTTATGGAGTTCACTTATCTGGGTCTACACAGTTTGCAAATGTCAGTACACTTGTTTCCACATTCAAAGGATTAACTCTTTCCCTCATATAAACACCTTTTCACGCATTTGCAAACAGAGTAGACCCAGATCAGACGGCTCTGTAAGAGCCGTCTGATCTGGGTCTGCTTGATTTGCTATTTATTAATAGAATTTGATAGATCCGTTTCTTTATTTTCTAAAATATCTACAGTTTTACACCTTCCATATTTCATTATAACTATTTTGTCCATGAACATTCAGTAGGTATTGGAATTTGGAATAAACACAGAACAGGGAAAGCCTTCAAAGGGTAAAAGAAAAAATGAAGCAGGCATCAATATTAGCAAATTTATAGTCTATTGAACTTGTAAATGTGCCGTTCTCTGAGGAATGACAAATTCAAAGAAGAGTAATTCCTTTCAGATACTAGATTTAGAAATCTATCACTTTCAGGCTTTTATATGCAGTATTTAGCTTATAGTGCAAATTCACATGGACCTCTGGAAACAGTGAAGAGATTAGTAACTTGGCATCTTATCTCATTCTGAATTTAAAGTTTTAAACTGTTCATCACTTTAACCCTTTACTCCATGAATATTCGTGTAAGAAATAATGACATCATGAATATTAATTAGATTTTTTTTTATAATGGTACATGAACACAGGAAATTTTGGCAATGGCAGAAACTGTGTCTATGTCATTTCATATAAAGAAAACAGAGACAATACCCTGATCAGACAGCTCCTACAGGTCTAACTCCATTCTATGCATATTTTTTAACCCTTTCCTCCATAAAATTTATGCCTTTCTACGCCTCTGTAAAAGTCACTTTATGAAACCATTGTGATAAATAGAGCATTTGCTCCTATAGGAGCAATGATGCTATATTTATCACAATGGTTTTAAACTACAAAATTCTAAAATGTACCTTTTCTCTAGTTAATGCTCCTTTTCGGTAAATTTATTCAAAGTGGTTGGATCTAAAAATAGCCTATGGAGGAAAGGGTTAACCCTTAAACATCACTGAATGCCTTGATGCTCTGTAAAAGTCAATCTTTGAAACCTTTGTGATAAATAGAGCATTTGCTCCATGTAGGAGCAAATGCAGCATCTATTTATCACAATGTTTTAAAAACTAGACAATATTACTAAATTTCTCTTTAGATTCATTCAGAGGTTGAGTTTAAAATAGCCTACGAGGTAAAGGGTTAAACATTACAGATTAAGATTAGGGGTTAAAAGGACAACTAGTCATTTTACTTAACTTGAGAGTCTCATCTTTTTTATGTCCTTGCAAATAGAATAGACCCAGATCAGACAGCACCTGAAGGGATCTGTTCTGTTTACATGGTCGGACCAGTTTGTTTGACACTATGTTGCGGATTTGATTCTCTACTACATTTTAAGCCATGGCAATAAATTTCCTTTTATTAATACAAGAATTAAACAAATTATTATTATTCATTATGGGAGGAGTCTAACATGAATATTTAACCTTTTACTTCATTAATACGGCTTTCTATGCCTTTGCAAACAGAGTAGACCAAGATCAGACGTCACTTCTGTAGGAGCTTTTTGCTTATGATACAATAAAGATGTGATTCACCGTACAGTGTCTGCCATGTCCAAAAGCTCTTTTGTCCACTTGTTGTTACTCTAATAAGTACATTGTACGTTGTATAACAATTAATCTAAACAATATTTATGATGTCACCATTACTTACATGAATATTCATGGAGTAAAGGGTTAAAGGTTCACATATTGCCAGCTCAACAGCATTATTGAATTCAATAAGTTATTGATAAATGGTTTGAAGCAGATAATTGTTACTTAACCCTTTCATCCATAGGCTATTTTTAGACCCAACCTCTTTGAATGAATCTACCCAAAAGGAGTATTTACTAGGGAAAAGGAAAATCTTAAAAGTGTATACACTTGAAACCATTGTGATGAATAGAGCATTTGTTCCTATAGGAGCAAATGCTCTATTTATGGCAATGGTTTCAAGAAGTGACTATTATATATACAGAGGCGTAGAAAGGCGTATTTATGGAGGAAAGGGTTAACCCTTTTCCTGTTGAATACTTACATAAGAAATAATGTCATGAATATAATTACATGTAATTGACTGATTTTTTATAATTGCCTGTACATATGAGTTTTTGGTATCAGTAGAAACTGCACAGTCATGTAGAGTCGGATCTATGATAATTTCATAAGCAAACAGAGCAGACCCTCAGATCAGATGGCTCCTATAGGAGCCATCTGATCTTGATCTACTCTGCTTGAAAAGGTGTTTGTATGAAGATAAGAGTTAATATCACAAAACCGAAGCTTGGTCATGTATGTTCATGACGTATGACTGTACAACCAGGGGTTAAAAGTGCACTTTGTTTCTGTTTTGTTGACTCAAGAGGCCTATACCAACAAACCTCAGACCTAAAATCCAAAACTTACATGCAATAAATGTTGTGTGCCAAATCAGTACTGTCCTTATTACCACAAGTATTCTGACAGACAAACTTGGGCAAATAGTGCAGATCCAGATCAAATTACTGCTGTAGGAACAGTTTGGTAAGAGTCTCCACTATTTACTACTATGTCAGTTTATTTTCAAGTTATTGAAATTATGCCAAACTGAAATATTCATCTTTACAAAACAACTTTGGGGAAATTAAGTTTGTCGTCTTAAATATTTAGGTACTGGTAATTATTTAAATCCTTTTCTTCATGAATATTCCTGTCAGATATAATGACATCATGAATATTATCAGATGAATATTTATTCCCTCACAAGGTGAGAGACATACAGCCTTGCTCTTGTCTGTGCATCTATCCTTACCTCTGTATGTCCCTCAAATCTTGTGTGTCCAACTTCTTATGTACCAATGGGAATATTTACTTCAAACTTTCATAGATGAACAATGTTTGATGTGAAGATGTACGTAAAGAAGGGACTTTTTTTGCTCTGGCCATTTTTACCAGAGTTGTGGGACTTTGAAATTTTCGATTTAAACACATTGTATAATTAGGGGGGCATCTGTGTCCAATGTACACCGTATTTTAGTTAATTATTTTATAATGGCATATTAAACTCAGGAAATTTTGTCCTAGGCACAGCCTGTAGAATCGGATAGATATTATTCCATAAACAAACATAGCAGACCTTAACCCATTCTCCCATAGGCTATTTTTAGATCCAACCACTTTGAATGAATCTACCCAAAAGGAGCATTAACTAGAGAAAAGGAAAATTAATTTTGTAGTTTGAAACCATTGTGATAAATAGAGCATTTGCTCCTATAGGAACAAATGCTCTATTTATCACAATGGTTTCAATAGGTTACTTTTACAGAAGCATATAAAGGTGTATTAATGGAGGAAAGGGTTTATTAGTTAGATTGCTCTAGTCAGGAGCCATGCAATCTTGGTCTAGCTAGTACTCAGTTTGCATAGACATTTATGGAGTGATGCATAAATGTGGACCCCATACAATATGAAAAGATTGAAGTTGCTAGATTTTTAAATGACAAATAATTTTCAGACTGATCAGATCTTAAGGCCCCCCGGGCTGCCATTAGGGAGCCCACATATCTTGATCTACATTGTTAACAAGACCAGTTGAACAATTTCCCACCTTTAACCCTTTCCCTTCAATGAATCATCCATGTATGAAAATATGACATCATGAATTTTAATTATCCTAAGTTTTATTATGGCTTATATGAGCACAGGATATTTTGGCTATGGCAATATGGTCAAGTGGTTAAGCTGCTAGATTACAATGCCAGGGGTCCAGGGTTCAGTCCCCAGTCAGACCAAGGCCTTCGGATAATTCTTTATAAATCAAGGTCTGATTTATCAGGAGAAACATTTTGAGACGAAAAATTACTCTTCTGAAAAATAATTGGCTTTTACGACAGCAGTTCAAATAGAGGAATCAATAAAGAGAAAAAGGAATCAAATGTCACATAATTATTCAGGAAAAGGTTACAACTTTAATAAGTGTTGCTAACAGTGCCTTTTTTACAAACAGTTTAGATCCAGATAAGACACAATAAAACTGCATGTCTCACTGTCTTTTTTGCAAACAGTGTTGACCCAGATCAGAGGGCTTCTAAAGGACTTTTATACTAAATGGACCTTACAGTAAAACCTCTCTATAATGGCCACTAAATTGTGTTAATTTGTTGGTATTTAGGGCAGGTGGCTGCTTAAAGCAAGGTGAAAGTAAAACAGAACGCTCCTATAGGAGCGTTCTGTTTTACTTTCACCTTGCTGACAAGCAACCACCTGCCTTTAACACAAAATACTTGATGTAATTTAGTGGCCATTATAGAGAGGTTTTACTGTATTGTTAAATAGTGATGGGCTAATTTCCACTCTTATAATTTTAGTGTTGAAAGGGTTAAGATCCAAACTGTTTGTCACTATGAGTTTGTGTTTGTACAGTATTATAATTAAAGAATCCATTTGGAGAGTTACTTGAAGTGAACTACTTACCTCATGAATATTCATGTAAGAATAAAGATATCATGAATATTTGTGAGCAGAATTTTTAAAATGGCACATGAAAACTGAGGATATTTTGGCCATAGCAGAAACTGTAGCACATGTTTATCAGATCTATATAATTTGATGAGCAAACAGAGCAGAACCTGATCAGTCAATGCCTGCAGGAGCTGTCTAGTTATCTGGGTGTACTCTGTAAAATTGCAAAAGTGTCCCAATGTAAAGGATAATTTAAACTTTCTCCTAAGTTCAGAAATAATAACCTTCCCAGCTAAACAATTTCTGTTTCCTCTACTGATTTATGAGAACTGTTCATGAGTCATTATTTAAACCCTTTGTTCACTTAAGTGTTTGTCATCTGCTTAAGTTTTCAGTACAGCATTTGTGTTTAAAATCAAGGATTAGAGTCCTTATAACTCAGAAGCTGATATATACCCTGCGTCTAGATACAAACTGTTTTCAAAGGTCACCAGGCCTCAAGGTTATAAAACTTTTTGCTTTAGGAGATCATTCTCAAGCATCTGATTGGTGAGATTCTGGGCACAATGCTCAGAATCTCAGACTCAGAAGTTTTATAACCTTGGACCCGTGTCTGACTAAGACTATGTCACATTGGTAAAGATTTTAATTCCTACAGTACATGTAATATTCACCCACCATTCATTCATTTAATGCATAACTTTAATTTTGATGAATTTTCTATGAAATACAGGTTTATCCCAAAGTTTGATGTGGGAAATGTCAGTGCAGTGTCATTGCAAACAGACTGTAGACCCAGAACAGAGGGCTGCTAGAGGTTCAGGGTCTTCACTGTTAAATATGAAAGGTTTTTCTTTAATTATACCCTTTCATACTGTATGGACTCTATAGTTAAACACTGATGGACCAATTTCTACTTTGAAAATTCAGCATTCAAAGGGTTAACTGGGTTATATTTAAATGGCCTGTACGGAATTCAGTAAGTAAAATTTAAGAGACATATCTATAATCTTAAAGCCTTTCAGCGCTGAATTTTCAAATTGAGAAAAGTGTCACATTGCAAACAGTGCACACCCGGTTGAGTCTCGAGCTCCTCTAGGAACCCTCTTATCTGGGTCTACACAGTGGTGTTTGCAAAGGGCATTATAGTGACTCTTTACAGTAATGAAAAGGTTAATGAATGAAGGAAGTATGTTTAATATCCATACAATTTTTGTTTTTATCACCACAGACATAATATGAAAATTTGTTTGTTTCATGAAGCAACTTGAACTGGAAACCGGGGTGACAGTTCTCGTTCAAACTGCTTGTACTCAGATTGGATTCAAGGATTTAGTTTGCAAGAAGATTTTTGAATTTACAGTGCATACCCTGATTAGAGGGCTCTCCTGTATTCAAAGGGTTTAATTGTGTAAATTATTCTTTTGGGATTTTCCTTTATAAATTATAACCCTTTCCCTCATATACTGGTAGATGACTTTTTGCACCTTTGCAAACAGAATAAATCCAGATCAGATGACTCCTGCATCTGCTCTGTTTGCATACTTGCATACATGTATATGCACATATGTACACTTGTGCATACATGCAAACATGCATGTATGCACATATGCATGTAATCTAATTAAATGTCACGGCATGATATACTGCCTTTGGCCATTTGCAATAGCAAATAATAAAATATGGCCAAGATACAGTACTTATGTATAATAGTACAAATAAAACTACAAATGTGTAGAAAAACTTAATATCCATATGCTGTAGTTGTTAATCTTACATGACTACCAGTATTCATTTGGAAAAGGGTCTTTACTGCAAACCCTTGACAGTTGGCTGCTTTAGACTGGACTTACTGTACATTGTATTTGTGTTACTCCTTGATAAATCAATCAGTAAATTACAGGGTGTTTATTTTGGGTATGTTGTTGTGAGGCCATTGATCAGTAAATCTATATACTTGTATGGTTCATTGCCCAGCAAGCTAGTTGAATTTTCACAACATTATGACCTTCTAACACCTGATAGATGCGGAACAGTGTAGACCCAGATCAGATGGCTTCTGTTAAAACCTTTTGATCAGGGGAAGACCTATTTGCTTATGAAATAATAAAGCTTCTGCCATATAAAGCAAACAAATTGTGTGTTCAAAATGCCAGAATAAATTATTCTAATCAGTTGTCATGAAATCGTGAATAATTGTTCCATAAACATTCATGAGGTAAAGGGTTAATCCTTTATGTGTGATAAAACATTTAGGTGGACTACTGGTCTATCATTATATTTTCATGGAAGAATCCATTTGATATTACAGGATCAAATTTACAAGAGGATTATAAATGACAGTTAACCCTTTATTCCATAAATATGCCTTCCTATGTAAGTAAGGGTTGATGTAAACCCTTAGAGTGACCATGCAATTAACTAAATTGTATCTGACCATTCAAAGGGTTTATTATAATAAAACTTCTACCTATTGTAGAACTCAAACACATAGTCTTATATATATATAGTCACTGACTCATGCAACAGTAACCTGATAGACTGATGCCTTTGGATGCTTTTACAAATAGAGTAGATCCAGACCAGTTCGCTCATGTAGGACCCATCTGATTATTGTCTGGATTGCTTGCTCATGGAATTATATTGATTATTGGAGTCAGTGCCTGGCATGACTAAAAAAAATCCTACATTCATTGTATTCATAATAATGATTTATCTGACAAATAATTTCATACATGAATATTCATAAGGTAAAGGGTTGTTAAAAGGGCCTAGCTATCTCAGTTCTGAATTATAGGAGGAGATAGATAAGGAAATAGGATTGATTCGTGGTTATACCCAAATAAAATGTCCATAGCTCTTGATCTTGATTCTAAAGATTGCCATGATTCATCTACTTTAATCCTTTACTCCATGAATATACATGTAAGAAATAATTACATCATGAATATTAATTAGATGCATATTTATAATGGTACATTGAACACAGGAATAATTTGGCCCTGATCTGGGTCTACTCTGTTTGCAAAGGCTTAGGAAGACGTATCTATATGGAGTAATTAACCCTTTTCTCCATAAATAGGCCTTTCTACGCCCTTGTAATAGTCACTTCTTGAAAGCATTGTGATAAATGGTTTCAATACTACACAATTATAACATTTTCCTTTTCTCTAGTAAATGCTCCTTTTCGGTAGATTCATTCTCAAAGTGGTTGGATCTGAAAATAGCCTATGGAGGAAAGGGTTAAAGGGTTAAGAAGAGCAGCTGCTGTTGCCCCCTCATATCAGTTTTCCAGAATTTTACTGCTATAATACTTTCATGTCTTAATTTGTTATGATTAGTTTGGTCATATAGTTGACTTTCCTCACATACACTGACCCAAAATGAAAACTTTACACTTTATTTGTTGGAATATTTGTTTTGTTAGCATACATGTTGTAGGATTTACACATCATTATCATGGTTTCATTGCGGATAACGATTATGCTATTGTTTTTCAAATCCAGGGAGGTCCCTTTATGCGTCCAAGCTTGAAAAACATGATCCCAATTACTTTGCACATGCGCAGGAACAGGTGTTTCACCGACAAGTAATCATTTGCTGCTCAGCACTGGTAATGTTTTACAAAACGTTTGCATTTAGTGATGCCACGTCTTTCTCAAGATCAAAGAAACCAAGCTATTGGTATGCTCAGGACGGGGTCAATGGTAAATAAAATCGCACATCATTTTGGCTGCTCTAGACAGACTATTCATAATTTAGTGAACTGGTACAACATTACTGTGTCTGTCAGAGACCGTGCAAGACCTGGTAGCATACGTGCGACAACGTTACGTACTGAGCGTGTTATTATAATCACGTTGACTCACCTACATAATCGGGTTTTTTTTACCAGCAGCCGTTACTGCTCGTCGTTATTGGGTTCATGCACAGATGATTATAAATCGTTTGAGGCAGAACCAAGTTCCTATTCGTGCTTGTCGTCCATAAAAAATGATACTGGACAGATTATAACACAAGCTTCCAGGCTGTTATGGGCACGAGATCATTCGCATTGCACACAGAATCAGTGGCAATAAGTACTTTTCAGCGATGAGTCGCGGTTTACCGTCAGCCACGCAAATGGCAGAACACGCATTTATCGCCATAGAAATGAATGACTTGCAGATTGTTGTATTCAGGAAAGAGACAGGTTTGGTGGTATCACAACAACACAATGATATACCATTCATGCAAAATAACGGACCTGGCATTTTCCAGCATGACAATCCAAGGCCTTACACGGCGCTTGTATCACCACACATCAAAATAACATTAACATCTTGCCTTGGCCCGCTTTATCCCCAGACATGAACCCCATAGAACACGTATGGGATGAATTGAGTCAGAGGGCCAGGTCCAATCATCAAATTGATACCATAAATGACCTCCAAAATGCTCTTCTGTTAGAATGGCAACGTATTCCTAATGCGCTCGGACAAGGTTATGTAAATTCAATGAGGCGACGTATTCTGCAATGCATTCGTAAAAATGGAGGTCACACAGCTGGTTACTGAGGATTTTTATAACATCACTTTAAGTATGCGGTCAGAAATTTCTTGTTTCCAAATGCTGTGTGATCATTTTAAATTTTTAGAAATTTTCATTTCAACCCCTCTCAAGTCTGAACTGAATAATTTATTAAAAAATATGCAATAGCTGATTTTCATCCAATAAATTACACAGAGGCATCACTCATCAATATTGGCATCAAAGCTTGGATTACAAAAAAACCCACCCCGTATATAAATTAGTATTATCAAAATATATACTTTTGAATTCTATGTATTAAGTTTTCATTTGGTCAGTGTTTTGTAAGTTACCACAGTAGCAAACTGTTGGTAAAACCAGGTACTGATCTAGCCCTTACATTGTGGGAAACAAGTCACTAATATGTCCTTTGCAAACAGTGTAGACCCAGATCAGAGCTCTCTCATCTGGGTCTGCACTGTTTGTCATGTCACACTTTTCTTTAAAACAATCCCTAAATGTTCATTGTTCATCGTTTAAAGCTTGACCTGTTTGAATTTTGGAATACATGTAGTCCATTAAATTTTGAAAGTTCAGCTTTTTAAGAGTTAGTTATCCTAATTACAGTAAAACGGCCACTAAATTGTGTTAATTAGTCGGTATTATGGGCAGGTGGTTGCTTAAAGCAAGGAGAAAGTTACAACAGAACGCTCCTATAGGAGCGTTCTGTTTTACTTTCACCCTGCTTTAAGCAGCCACCTGCCTTTCACACAAAATACTTGAAGTAATTTGGTGACCGTTATAGAGAGGTTTTACTGTACATGTGATTTAGCGATTAGGCACACAATCTCCCCTCTCCTCCAATTTGTAAAGGTCAATAATTAAGTTAATTGTTGTACCCTTTTAATGACTTTTAATTAGGCTGACATGATATCAAATAGTGTAGACCCTGATCAAATGTCTGCTTCAGGTCCTGTTTGATCATGGTCTACACTGTTTGCCTATAATGGTTATCTCTCTTAATACTATAGAGCAATTAGGGTATGTTTATATGCTTACCAATTCAATAATTCATAGCTTTGGGTAATTGGGGAAAGTATTTTCCCATGAACACATCTAAGCAAAATCACAATATCACATACATTGTAATTGTATATTTAATTAGAATAGAGAGTGACTTTCAGTCAAACAATGGCCGTGTCACAATGCTTGAACATTTCTCACTGTCTCAAGTTTTTAGCTCACCTGAGCCAAAGGCTCAAGGTGAGCTATTGTGACCGCCTGTCGTCCGTCTGTCCGCCTGTCCGTCCGTCCGTCCGTCTGTCCGTTCACTTTTATTTCAAATGACTTCTTCTCCTAAACCACTGGGAGGATTTCAACCAAATTTCACAGAAATGTACCTTAGGGTGTCCTCTATCAGTTCTTTTTAAAATCATGACCCCCGGGCAAAAAAATGGCCCCGCCCCACTACTTTTATAGGTTGTTTTTTTAAATCTTTAAAAATCTTCTTCTCTGAAACCACAATTTCTAGAGCTTTGATATTTGGTATATAGCATTATCTAATGGTCCTTTACCAAGTTTGTTAAAATGATGACCCCCGGGCCAAAAATGGCCCTGCCCTGGGGCTTGTAGTTTTTACATAGACTTATATAGGGAAACCTTTAAAATCTTTTTGTCTGAAACCACATAATCTAGAGCTAAGATATTTGGTATGAAGCATCACCTAATATACCACTACCAGGTGTGTTCAAATAATGACCCCTGGACCAAAAATGGTCTCACCCTGGGGTTTTATGCTACTTAACATCAGAATCTGTAACACTTAAAAGGTAATTTCCTCACAGTTATTTCCCTTGTCCCATCAGCATAGCCATAAGGGACAAAGGGAGATAACTGCATTGGAGTTAATAGTGATTCTATTTATAACTATTTATAATAAAATGTTGAAGGTGAATCAGTGTAGCTGTTTTAGAAGGCATAGAAACAGATCTATCAAATTCCATTAGCAAATAGCAGACCCTGATCCTATAGAAGCCACCTTATCTGGGTCTACTCTGTTTGCAGATGCATGAAAACAAGTTTATATGAGGGAAATTAAGGGTTAAATAAACAACTCCAGATCCTAAACTGCAGTTCAAAGGTTACAGCCTGGGCAGTAAAATCTCTCCAGGTCAATGCATGACTCTTAACTCTTTGCATGCTAGTGGTGAAACTGTGATTACCTATGCAAACAGTTTGGATCCAGATGAGAGGCCGCATACTGCGGCGTCTCATTAGGATCCAAACTGTTTGTCATCTTAACCATATTTTTGCAAAAAAATGAAAGTAAGTTTATTTTAAGAATTGAAGCAGATGACAATAACTTTTTGTTGCAGACAAAACATTAAAGGCATTTTGAAAGGGATGTTGACCCATTAACCCCAGTGTGTAGTGTGAGTGATAGCTAGATGTTACATGGTGTCTTCCAATGTCTCTCAAATTAGATGTGGGAGATATTGGAAAGTAACAATTCAGCCAATCAAGGAAAATGATCACCATCTAGACTTTTGATCTGGGTCCAAACCCAACTGATGTAAGTCATGGTAATGTTTAAGAAAACTGTGAAAACATGATTATGCAATGGCCCAACTGATATAAGTCATGGTAATTCTTAAGAAAACATGATAATGCATTTGCCCCCCTAACAATGATATGTGTTAAAATTACTACTGTGGATTAAGTCTGCTGCCCCAAAAAGCATCTTAAATATAACTTTTTTTTTATAAAATTTGATGACAACACATTAAAAAGTCCTAAAATGTCTGAATCTTGTATGATATTAATTAAATAACTGAGTAAATATAACTTAATTATAACAGTAGACGTAACTCTTCTCAATTTCAATTGTTAAAAATACTAATGACCCGTTTAATTGAATTATCATCAGATATTCACACCTAGAGCTAGAATTATTTATAAACACCTATTAACCCTTAACCTGTTTGCTTTGACAAAAATTGATCTGGGACTACTCTTGTTTGCTAATGCTTAAAAAATTGTTATTGCCATAAATAGAAGTTTTAGCTTTGAAAAAAACTGTAAAATCAAATCTATATCTTGTCAAATGTAAACAGAGCAGACCCTGATCAGACAGCTTCTATAGCAGCCGTCTGATCTAGTCTACTCTTATTTTTAATGTGTAAAACATTATTTCTCTGAAGAGAAGTTTTTGCTTTGACAAAAACTGTAGAATCCGATCTATATTGTGTCAAAAGAAACAGAGAAGACCCAGATCAGACAGCTTCCGTAGGAGTAGTCTGATCTGAGTCTACTCTGTTTGCTAATGCATAAAAACAGCTTTATATGAGGGAAAGGGTTAAACGATTTTTAAAGATATTCTTATTGGTCATTTCACACAAAAACTGGCATTATGTACTGCCTAGCACTTTATTTGCCTATATACCTGGGTCAAGGTATAATTGCATAGCTTTATTGAAGTCATTTGAATTTCTCAAAGACCAGTTTTAGGCATTTTGAGCTAAGGCAAAAATGGCACAAGTTGTAAACAGTTTAGATCTTGGTCAACCAGTCACTTGTTATTAGTTCTGAATCCAGTTCAAGTTTATTCAGCAGTGAAAGGGTGAAAGCAGTGCACTAAGCTTATTTCATCTGCTAGAAATGTTGTCCACTGAAAAATTAACATGTCAATATACATGTATTACTGTAACTCAGGTGAGCGATATAGGGCCAATGGCCCTCTTGTTTTCTATTTCTTTCCATTTCTTTTCATTATTACCAAAAAAGTGTTAACATTTTACTCCATAAATTAGATATGCATTTTAACTCTTTCTCCATGAATATTCATACATGCATGTAAGAATTAATGACATCATGAATACTAATTAGATAAATTTGTTATAATAGCATAATATGGACACAGGAATTTTTGGCACTGGCAGAAACTCACTGGCCATAGAATAATATCTATATTATATCATAAGCAAACAGAGCAGATCCTGATCAGAGAGTTCCTATAGGAGCCCTCTGATCTGGGTCTTCTCTGTTTGCAAATGCATGAAAATACGTTTATTATGAGGGACAGGGTTGATATGAACATTCATAAGGTGAATGATTGCAGTGATTGCCAAGACTAATTGATCATATGAAATACCACACAGTACATGATCAATAATTATACCAAGGGATAGGTGATTGACTTTTGATTTAGATTAACTCTGATCTATAGGTATTCAGTTTGTATTAGGAGACATTGTATCCATTTAATGACTTTTAATTAGGCTGACATAGTAGCAAATAAGAAAAAGAAGTGAATAAGAAAAAGACGAGACACCAAATAAATGAACCGCTTCATTAGAACCATCACTACAGAGTCATTAGCAAAGAAAGATGTATAAAAAACATTTGAAGCAATATGACAAATTGGGAAGATCATAAACTTATGTAGATGTTAAATTGATCAGATGATGTCAAGCAATTTTTAAGGTTTGATTTTCTTTAACCTTTTCCCTGTTCAAAATTCATGAGTATTTATCAGCTGAAGTTTTATAATGTTAACCTTTTCAAACATTTTTTTTGCTTTTACAAAAACGATAGAATCAGATCTGTATCATGTCAAAAGCAAACAGAGCAGACCCTAGCCTGATCAGAAGGATCTACTCTGATAGTAATGTGTGAAAAAGCATTTATATGAAGGAAAGGGTTAATATAACAGTCCATGCCTTTATTTCTCTCTGAATGCACAGTTACAAAACCCATATAAACCAGAATTTTAATAAATAGGAATAATCAGTCATTTAATTAAGGCACTACAGGTGGCTGCTTTATGTAGGGTGAATGTCATGCAGAAAGCTCCTTTCGGTGCTTTCAGCATGACTTTCACCCTGCATTAAGCTGTTACCTATGACTTTCACCCTGCATTAAGCTGTTACCTGTCTTAACCCTTTCCCTGTTTAAAATTCATGTAAGATATATTGGCATATAATGAATATCTGTTGTATGATTTTTTATAATGTTAACTAGCTACTCAAGGGAATGTTTTGCTTTGACAAAAACTGTAGAGTATAGAATCAGATCTATATCATGTCAGAAGCAAACAGAGCACACCCTGATCTGACGGCTCTTATAGGTCAGCTATCTGTTCTGGGTCTACTCTGTTTGCAAATGCATGAAATAGTGTGTATATGAAGGAAACAGGAATTAAAAGACAGACATTCTCCCATATCGTTGAAAGCGTTACATGTAACTCTTTACCCGAGATGCCTTTTGATACCTTTGCAAACAGCATGGATCCAGATCAGAACCCTCCTGTCTGAGCTGTCTGACCAAGGTCTGCACTGTTTGCTCATAACAGAATTAAAAATTACATAAATATCCATCAGAATGACGCTTGTGCATGTATCCATTGTTGAGTAAGATTCTTTAATTTCCAACAGCTTGTTACTTCCAGGAGTCACATGGCATGTGGCAGTCAGTCATACTGAAAAAACAAACAGTGCAGAAGAAGATCCGGTTTGCACTGTCTGAAATGCCAGTACACTTGTGTCCCGCATTCCATTTTATAAATTAGGTTAAAAGCAGATTGCTGCTTTAAATGCTGATGATAGTAATGAATTTAAGAAAGCTCCTTTTTCACGCATTTGCAAACAGAGTACCTAAGACCCAAATCAGATGGCTTCTGTAGGAGCTGTCTGAACAGCTGGGTCTGCCGTGTTTGTAAATATCGATTTGGTCCTACAGTCCCTATAATCAATACCAAAAAATCATGTGTATAATATATTATGCCATTATAAAAGCTTAGGTAATAAATACTCATGGTGTGAATGATTATAACCCTTTCCTCCATAAGTACGCCTTTCTACGCCTCGGTAATTATGAGTCACCTGTTGAAACCATAGTGATAAATAGAGCATTTGCTCCTATGGTTTCATTATTACACAATTCTAACATTTTTCTTTTCTCTAATTAATGCTCCTTTTCAGTAGATTTATTCAAAGAGGTTGGGTCTAAAAATAGCCTATGGGTTAAAATAATTATCAACAGGCAAAGTAATAATAATGAGTATTCTACTTTAACGTGCTTACGTTTGCAAATAACTCAGCATCTCATCAGGATCCAAACTGTTTGACACTCACACTTGTTTTGAGAAGAAACGGAAGGCAAATGTATTTCTAGAATTGCAGATGAGGACATTATTTGTAGACAACGATTGTGCTCAGAGTACAAAAGATTGACTAAGGCTGAAAGTCAACTGCCCTAATATTATATGGTGATCAAAGGTTAAAGATTAAGTGCATTATATTTTAACCCATTTGCTCCCAGTGGATTCTTCCATGATTATATGTTGGATTAGTCCATATTTTATCTAAGGGGTGCCTGACCTAAATTTTCAATTTCGTTTTGTTTTATATTGAAATTCCTATCAGCAAACAGTGTAGACTCTGATCAGACGCCGCATATATTGGATTGTGGGAGCAAATGGGTTAATTACAGTATCAGTTTTAATTAGGATGTCACCCGGTCTCTACAATCCACAAATTTGTATGGCTGTATAAGTCTGAAATCAGCACAGTTATATAGCACTGTGAGTTTCATAAAACCCTTACAGTACACCATGAATATTCATGTAAGAAATAATGACATGATGAGTATTAATTGATTAGACAAAATGTTTTAATGGCATTTTGAAGACAGGAAGTTTTATTAATTGAAGAAACTATAAAATCAGACCTACAGTATATTATTTGATCAGCAAACAGAGCAGACCCTGATTAGATGGCTCCCATAGGAGCCATCTGATCTGGGTCTACTCTGTTTGCAAACTTGCATTAAAAAGCAGATTTATGGAGTATATAAGGGTTAAACAGTTTTGATAATGTCAGACTCCTGGAAGTATTAAAATGGAATATCAAACTGTATAGACTATAACCAAACTGCCCCATTAAAAGCTGTTTGATCTCGGGGTCTATATTATTGCCTTAGTTTTTCTGTCTCCACATAATTAGAGCATTTTAAATCTGTACCAAATGCAAACCAATGGAAATATGGCCAATATATATATATAGACAGTTACTTGATTTAAAACACTAGATACAACAGTTGATGTGAAAATCAAAATAGCAGTGCAGAACCAACACTCAATTGCCAATACAGCTACACATTACCAGCCATTGCAATGGGATTTGTCTTTGTCTCAGTATCTCTATACAGAGCAGTACTTCTTCTACTTCTACTTCTACATTTTAGTGACCACCTTCAACTGGCTGAAGTTTATGTCACTGGTGGTGAAATGCGCCACGAATAGGAGGCTAAATATATGTTAAAACTATTTACAGTGATGATAAATTAATGGGTGTAGGAGTGACTTTTGATGGCAGTTTTGAAGGATTCAATAGAATCACTCCCAACTACAGTCAAAGGCAGGCCATTCCAGTCCTTAATGGTCCGAGGGAAAAAGGAGAGTTGTCTTGATTGTGTTCTGCATGATGGAAGTTGGTAGGCGAGAGTGTGCATATTGCGGGACTGTCTGAGTGGTGGTAAAAGTCTGTTATTATTTGGAATGGCAACCAGATTGTGTGAAATTTTGTACAACATAATGAGACGTGCATCTGTCCGTCTGTCAGCAAGGCTTCTCCATTCTAAGCTGTTCAGCATGTCACCAACACTAGAAGTATTCCTAAATCTGTTGGTGACAAACCTAGCAGCTCTCCTTTGCACTTTTTCTATATTAGTTATGTCTTCATTAATGTACGGGTCCCAAACTGAACTGGCATATTCTAAGGTTGGGCGTACTAGGGATTTGTATACCTGTTCCTTAACTGAAATGGAGCTGATGTTTAAGTTCCTTTTGAGGAAACCAAGAGTTTTGTTGGCCTTAAAATTATTGCATATGTTGTTTACGTGGGTTTGCCATTTAAGATCTGACTGTATTGTGACACCTAAATATTTTGCTTTGTCAACATGTTCTAAAACTTGACCATGAAGGGTGTATCTGTAGTCAAGTGGGTGCTTGTTTCTGCTGACAGACAAGACATTGCACTTGTCTGGATGAAAAAACATTTTCCATGTTTGTTCCCAACAACTAAGTTTATCAAGGTCATCCTGAAGATTTTTACAGTCATTTTTGGATTTGATGGTGAGATATGCCATTGTATCATCCGCAAAGAGACGTACTGTAGAATTTAAACCAATGGGTATATCATTTATGTAAAATAAAAACAGACTAGGGCCCAAAACAGATCCCTGAGGTACCCCAGACTGCACCGGAACATACTCTGATTTCTCACCCTCCAGGACTACAGCCTGAGTACGATGTGATAAGAAATTGTGGATCCACTTGTTAGTTTTACCTTGTATTCCATAGTGCGAAAGTTTATGGGTTAAAAGATTGTGACTGACTTTATCAAAAGCTTTTGAGAAATCCATGATTAATATGTCTGTTTGAGATGATTTTTCTAAATTATTTGTAATGTCATCTATGAATTCTAAAAGCTGCGTTTCACAGGATCGATTTTTTCTAAAACCGTGTTGCAAGGGATATAAGATGTTGTGTTTATCTGCATGAGTCATGATAGCACTAGTTATGATGTGTTCTAATAGTTTGCAACAAATACAAGTCATTGAAATGGGTCTATAGTTTTCTGGGTTATATTTGGACCCCTTCTTATAGATCGGAGAGACATGTGCAGTTCGCCAGTCGGTGGGCACTTCTCCACTGTCAAATGATTTCTGGTAAATGAGACTTAAAATAGGAGAAATTTCGTGGGAAAGCTCTTTGAGGAGTCTTGGTTTCAGTTCATCGGGGCCACTTGCCTTGGGTCAAGATTCAGTAAAAGTTTGGTGATACCATTAGTTGTTATTTCGATGTCCGGCATTGTAGGATAGGTGTTATTATCTCTCATGTAGGGTTTGTTTTGAAATTCATCTAAGGGTATATCAAAAGTGTCAGAGAAAACTAAAGTAGATCATCTGAGACGGCTCCTATAGGAGCTGTCTGATTACTGTGATTAGGGTCTGCTCTGCTTGCCAATGGAATTTGATAGATCTCTTTCTTTAGTTTCTAAAATAGCTACAAAGTTTCACCTTCCATATTTCATTATAACTATTTTGTTCATGAGTATTCAGTAGGTATTGAAACTTTTAATAAAAATAGAATAGGGAAAGGGTTAATAACTTTAAAGAATACACTGACTAAAAGCTTGCAGTACATTTAGTGAAGGCCCTAATCAATGTGATCCTTGATCTGGGTCTGCACTGTTTGCTTAAGTTTTTCTGTCCAATTTTTAGCCCCTACATATAAGAACCATAACTCTTGATTTCAAAATTTTGGAGTTATGGCCTTTTATCGTTTTCAATTTTTTAGAATTAGCTGGACAAATACCAAATCAGAGGAGCGTTAATGGCACCACACGCGGCTCTTGTTTTTATACTTATAGGCTGAAAAAAACATCGTTTTTGCTGGTCACTTGTTATTTGTTCTGCATCTTGCACATTTCAGCATGGTTGTTATTTTTAACCTTTAGCCTGCTGAGCAAACTTTTGTTAGCAAAAATTATCATAGAATTCAGTTGTTACAGAACATTTATCTATTCAACAATACGATCTGAGTCTCATACATACCAAACAGTTTGGATCCTGATTAGATGCCAAATTAATTGGTGTCTCATCTGGATCCAAACTGTTTGCAAAGATAATCATTCATTAGGAAATCACTTATCTATCCCTAGCAGGCTAAAGGTTGCACATTTCAGCATGGTTGTTATGTTAATGTTGTTATATATTTTGTTTGTTGATTTTGTAGCAGTTGATGGTTCAGACCAGCAACCAGCAGAGGAACCAATTAATATAGGCAAGTCACATGGCTGTGTGTATTTGGAGGCCGGTAGACTAACATATCTGTAATCTTCTGCATAATATTTACTACAACTTTTAGTGCTATTATACAGTTTTTTGCTGTGAAGACATAATAAAATGATTGCAGTAACTGCTGCTTTCAAATTTTAATTTTATTTCTCTTACCCCTTTACCCGAGACACCTTTTCAAGCCTAAAATTGCAGAATTACAGAACCGTATACTGTGACCACTCTTTAGAATCGTCTCTGCGAGACGATTCTAAAGAGTGGTCACAGTATACGGTTTGGTGGAGAAATAAAGAAGCTGTTCTTGAAAATTTTTAAATTTACACATCTTATAAATCTGGACCTCTGAGAGTAGTATACGTCCTAGATCAGCTAACTCCTGTAGAATCCATCTGATTCTGCAGCTGTTTCGGCTAAAGCCAAAACATACCATGTGCATATATTATTATAAATATTCAGCTAATAAACATTCATGATGTCATCATTTCTTATATGAATATTCATGAGGTAAAGGTTTAATTCATGCCTTATCAAATGAATATTCATGGCAGACTCCACCCATCATGAATATTAATTAATATTTACTTAACTAATTTTCATTAGTTTGTTATCTAAAACAAGTGATTCATATTGCTATGACAAATAGTTGAGAATCAAATCTAATATTTTCTATAAACAAAAGAGTATACCTTGTTCAGACGGCTCCAACAGGTCAGTCATCTGATCTGGGTCTACTGCATGAATAGGCGTCTCTATCAGGATCGAGGTAATGGGTTAATTGTAAAAAATGACAATATTAACTCCAAGCTCTTCTTTTTCCAAATGATTTTTCTTATAGATAACTGATACATGTATTTTGCTTCTGTCAGGCTTACTAACATACATGTAGCTAGATACATACATAGCTTGAATGTAACAAAGTTATATTACTTGCAGATACTCAGAGACTTCTTTTACTTTCTTTTTCTTTACCCTTATCCCACTAGGTTAAGTTTGACCCCCCCCCCCCCCCCAGATCTTGGGGGCATATTGTTTTTGCCCTGTCTGTCTGTCTGTTTGTCTGTTTTTCCGTTTGTCTGTTTGTTTGTCAGCAACTTTAACATTGGTCATAACTTTTGAGCCAGTACATATAGAGACTTGATATTTAGCATGCATATGTATCTCATAAAGCCGCACATTTTGAGAGGTGACATGTCAAGGTCAAGGTCATCCTTCAAGGTCAGAGGTCAAATATATGGGTCAAATCACCAACTTTAATATTGGCCATAATTTTTGGACCAGTAGAGATAGAGACTTGATATTTGGCATGCTTGTATATCTCATGAATCTGCACATTTTGAGTGGTGACATGTCAAGGTCAAGGTCATCCTTCAGGGTCAAAGGTAAAATTGTCTGTTTTTTTGCTGTAACTTTAACGCAACTTTAACATTGGTCATATATTTTGAGCCAGTACAGATAGAGACTTGATATTTGGCATGCATATGTATCTCATAAAGCCGCACATTTTGAGGGAATGACATGTCAAGGTCAAGGTCATCCTTCAAGGTCAGAGGTCAAATATATGACTCAAATCACCGACTTTAACATTGGCCAAAACTTTTGGACCAGTAAAGATAGAGACTTGATATTTGGCATGCTTGTGTATCTCATGACGCTGTACATTTTGAGGGGTGACATGTCAAGGTCAAGGTCATCCTTCAGGGTCAAATGTCAAATTGTCTGTTTCTTTGTCTGTAACTTTAACATTGGTCATAACATTTGAGCCAGTACAGCTAGTGACTTGATATTTGGCATGCATATGTATCTCATAAAGACGCACATTTTGAGGGGTGACACGTCAAGGTCATCCTTAAAGGTCAGAGGTCAAACATATGGGTCAAATCACGAACTTTAACATTGGCCATAACTTTTGAACCAATAGAGATAGAGTCTTGATAGTTGGTATTCATGTGTATCTAATGAAGCTGCACATTTTGAGAGGCAACATGTCAAGGTAAAGGTCATCTTTTAGGGTCAAAGGTCACATACTTTAACATTGGCCATAACTTTTGAACCTGTAGATACAGACTTGGCATTTGGTATGCATGTGTATCTCATGAAGCTGCACATTTTGGTGTGACATGTCGAGGTCAATGTCATCTTTCAGGGTCAAAGGTCACCGACTTTAACATTGGCCATAACTTTTGAACCAGTATAGATACAGACTTGACATTTGGTATACATGTGTATCTCATGAAGCTGCACAGTTTGGGGTGACATGTCAAGGTCATCTTTCAGGGTCAAAGGTCACCGACTTTAACATTGGCCATAACTTTTGAACCAGTAGAGATACAGACTTGATAGTTGGTATACATGTGTTTCTCATTTGGCTGCACAGTTTGAGGGGTGACATGTTAAGGTCAATGCCATCTTGGAAGGTCAAAGGTCATTAACATTGGCCATAACGTTTGAACCAGTAGATATACAGCCTTGATAATGGTATGCATGTGTATCTCATGAAGCCGCACAGTTTGAGGGGTGACATGTCAAGGTCAAGATCATCCTTCATGGTCAAAGGTCACCAACTTTTAACATTGGCCATAACCTTTGTACCTGTAGAGATACAGACTTGATATTTGATATGCATGTGTACCCCATGAAGCTGCACAGTTTGAGTGATGACATGTCAAGATCAAGGTCATCCTTCAGGGTCAAATATCATATTGAGGGGGCATAGTGTTTCACATACACATCTTGTTTTGTCATACTTCTACATCATCATCATGTACTTTTAAAGAGAGTACCAGTATTAAGATTTTGCTTTTTCAACTGTAGATCTGTCAGTAAGATGCCATATATCTGTCTGTTCATCTGTCCTTTTTTCTGTTCACCCATTCACTTGTTAATATCTCTCTTTTAACTTAGAGTGATCGATGATACTTGGCAGGAATATTTGCCGGCACATGAAGTTGCACATATGGGTTAGTGATGTGGATTTAATTTATCAAGTGACTTCAGAGTTTTTGCCCTTGCATTTGTGACGTTTACTATATTATTCCTAAATACTGTGATCAGAATAAATTGAATTATGGTTTATACATGTTTAACCCTTTCCTCTATAATTACGCCTTTCTACGCCCCGTAAAAGTCACTTTTTGAAACCATGGTGATAAATAGAGCATTTGCTCCAAAGGAGCTATTGCTCTATTTATCACAATGGTTTCATTGCTACAAAATTCTTAGCATTTTCCTTTTCTCTATTAAATACTCGTTTTTGGTAGATTTATTCAAAGTGGTTGGATCTAAACATGGCTTATGTGGGAATGGGTTAAACCTTTTCTTCATTAACATTTCTACAAGAATTCATTGCTTCATGAATATTACTTAGAATATTTTTTATTCTGAAATATGGAAACACGAATTTTTGACCTTGGTAGAAATTAATGTAGAATAGGATCTAACAGATCTAGAGAACTGTCTGATCTGGGTCTACTTTGTTTGCAAAGTTGTGAAAAAGAGTTTCTATCATGGAAAATGGGTTAAACATGTTATTTTAACATAATTGTAATCATGTTCTGACCCTGCTTTGGACTTGTTTGAGCATAATGATAAACAAGAATGCTAAATCATTATGAGAGTCAAGTTTCAGACATGATAGAATATGTTTGACCCAATCTCTGCTAAATATTCATATCAGAAATAACTACGCCATGAATATCTATTAGCTGAATTGTTTAAATGTAAAATTTTCAAGGGAATTTTTCGCTTTGACAAGAACTGTAGAATTAGATTAATATCATATCAAAAGCAACAGAGGAGACCCTGATCTGACAGCTCCTATACACAGAGCATCTGATCTGGGTCTGACTATAATTTGCAAATGAGTGAAAAGGTGTTTTTATGATGGAAAGAGTTAAACAGGATAAAAACAAAATAGACAGTGGAGACAATGAGTATGCATTTCATATAGTTTCATGTAACTTAAGTAGTTAATTTGCAAGAATCTACAGATACAAACAGTTTGGATCTAGATATGACACTTTATATTATAGTAACTTGTCATTTCATCAGAATGTAGATTGTTTGCCATTCTGAATGTATTTTCGAAAATAGATAGAACAAAAATTAACCATTTCATAAAAATTGTGGTTTATTAGAAGATGACAGACATATCATATTGATATACCCTAATTACCCTTTAGGTAATTATGGTAGGCAAATAGTTCAAACCAGGAACAAACTTCTGAGAAGGAGCTCTTTGATTAGGTTGCATAATAACCCATTACTCCATAGGCTATTTTTAGACCCAACGTCTTTGAATGCTTCTACCCAAAAGGTGCATTTATTAGAGAAAAGTAAATTTTAGAATATTGTAGTTTGAAACCATTGTGATAAATAGAGCATTTGCTTCTATAGGAGCAAATGCTCTATTTATCACTGGTTTCAAGAAGTGGTTATTACAGAGGTGTAGAAAGGCATATTTATGGATAATTAATAATAATAATTATGGATATTATAAGGGGGCCAGAAATATAAAAAAAACAAGTAGATCTAGAGAAGGGAGACTGCATGTCCAAGTACTTAAGGGCTAAATAAGGGTTTAACCCTTTACTCCATAAATACTCAATCATGTAAAAAAAATAATGACATCATGAATATTAATTAGATTAACTGTTAAAATAGCACACGGGCACAGGAGTTTAAGGCCATGACAGAAACTATAGAATCCTATATAAATTTTGTCAATTAAGCAAACGGAGCAGACCCTGATCAGAAGGCTCCTACAGGAGTCACTCTGATCTGGGTCTACTCTGCTTGCAAAGGTGTAGAAATGCGCACTAATGGAGTAAAGGGTTTAACATGTATTATGTGGTGGTGGATGCACTTTGAGACAATATAGCAGCTTTTGTCTATGTGGAGGTTTATCGCTTATTGTTTTGTGCATTACTTTAGCAAATGGAATGATCCAGGATTATTAATGATAAACTGACAATTCAGTTTGAATGGATTGAATTTCTCTAGGACTTTAATTGAATGTTAAACAGTGCAAACCCTGATCAGAGGACTCCAATAGGAACCTTCTTATTTGGGTTTGCATGCTTTGCCCATATCCTACATTCAAAGGATTAATTCGTCTGTCTGTGTGCTGATTTTAGGCCAATGCAGTCTAATAGATAGCAGTGAAGTAGTTACAGCAGAACCAGCCCTTAGCGGCCATTCATTTATTGAACATGTTTTGTGCACTTAGTATTATTATTATGAAAGTGACACTTCTACATTATTTTCATACAGCCTATCGGCTTGCGCATGTAAGACCAATAATGACCCTCATCCTTGTCTAAAGCTTGGATGAGGGGACAGTATATATCTGAAAATGTATACAATGTTATGCTGATGTCTCCTACATTATGAGGGACTTGTACATTTATTAACCCATTCCCACTTAGGCTATTTTTAGACCAAACCTCATTGAATAAATCTGCCAAAAAGGAGAATTAACTCGAGAAAAGGAAATTTTCAGAATTGTGTAGTTTTGAAACCTGATTGTGATAAATAGAGCATTTGCTCGACAGGAGCAAATGCTCTATTTATCACAATTGTTTCACAAAGTGACTTTTACAGAAGCGTCAAAAGGCGTCAATATGCAGGAATGGGTTAAAAAAAAAAGTTGGTAGCATGTATCACAAACAACAGCTATTAATTGCCCTTAAAATGTGCTTTAATTTTTACAGAATGCAAAGTCAGGGGTGGGAATATTGTAAAGGGTCCTTTTCCAGATGAATATTCATGTGTGAAGCAATATATGATATCAGATAATGAGTTAAAAGATTAATTCTGTTAAAAAATCAGTAAAATTCAATCATATATGGGAGGTTTGATCTTTATGAGATGTGAAGTAACTTGATATAGATCTATTTAAGATCTCATTTGAATCTAAAAAACTGTTTACCACTGAACAAAAGATTTCCTTAAGGATCTGGACTCAGAACTGAATTGTCATCTGTAAATATTGTCATCTGCTTAAATTCTTAACCCTTTCCCTGTTGCATATGCATGTAAGAAATAATGACATCATGAATATCTATTAATGACATTATGGACATAGGATATTTTTTCTCTGGCAGAAACTGTAGAATCAGATCTATATTATACCATAACTTCATAAGCATTAAAGAAGGCACTGACCCTCAGATCAGATGGCTCCTATAGGAGCTGTCTGATTATGATCAGGGCCTCCTCAGTGTTTGCAATGCATGAAAAAGCATTTATATGAGGAGTTTGGGTTAAAGTACTTTCTTTTCTTTTAAAACGAAACATTGTCAGAATGTGGAACAGCCAGCTAGCTTGGATCCTGATGAGATGCCAAGTTACTTTGTCATGTCTCATCAGGATTCCTCAGTCTCATCAGTCTCATCAAGCTGTTTGCAAAGGTGAACCACAAATTCACCAGTAGTCTCAGTGCTGAACGTTATATTCACACATAATAAGAGACTTGAAGATGATTACCCCCATGTCTGCTCCTTTAAAAGTTGCGCTGAAAGGTGGCTCAAAAATTAACTTTTCATGCAAGTGAAAAAATTGTGATAACCTGTGCAAATTTCCAGCTTGGTCCAGATGAGACAAGTTCCTCTCTGTCTCATCAGGATACAAGCTGTTTCACATTCTGTCTGTATTTATTTGTTTAAAAGAAATAAAAGGAAACATAAGTTTAAGAATTGCAGCTGTATAATTTAGACAATGACTTTAGCTTAGAATAGGTGTTCATGAATTTCCAGACTGTGAGGAGCTGTACACCCATATCTTATTGAAAGTGACCTGATTTTCATTCACAATCAGTTTAGATCCAGATGAGACACCAATTAAAATCAGCATCTCATCAGGATCCAAGTTGTTTGTTCAAGCTCCGTTAATAGCTTTTCAAAAATCTTAAACACATTTGACATAAATAAAAATTGTAGCTGATCAAACATAATTGTTTTTCAGCAGGAAAAATGTTAGACCCCTTAAAATGCTGAAGCATGCACTACTTGTAACTACTTACCGTAATTATCTGAAATATTTGGACACAAACATTTCCCTATTCACAGGTTTCTTAAGTACTAAATAAGCCAATTTGGCACCATTTTGATAAATCAAACTGAGAGATTCATATAGTCAACAAATTAAATAGTGACTGTAGAACCTGGTCAATCTGTTCCCACAGCTTTGAACTGGATCTGCACTGCTGCCTAAGTTTGTTCAAATTCTTAGGATAATTCGAGTATGTTTATCCTCGGTTTACACTGTACACTGTAGTTCTCTTGGTTTTTTATCCTTACTTATCCTGCTCAAACTATGATATATGCAGCAAGTTTTACTTACTTATTATTTGTTCAAGGTTTTAAGAAATTAATTGCTTACTTAATTAGCATATTTCAAACAGCTTGGATCATGATGAGACATGGAGTTACAGTAAAACCTCTCTATAACGGCCACTAAATTACATGAAATGTTTTGTGCTGAAGCAGGTGGCTGCTTTAAAGCAAGGTGAAAGTAAAACAGAACGCTCCTATAGGAGTGTTCTGTTTTACTTTCACCTTGCTTTAAGCAGCCACCTGCCCTAAATACCAACTAATTAACATAATTTAATGTCCGTTATAGAGAGGTTTTACTGTACTTGTTTTCTCATCTGAATACAATTGTAAGCAGTTGGTAAAGGAAGGTTAGGTCTGAGTTCGTTCTCAAGCTTTTGATTTGTCAGATTTGAGTTCTCAAGCTTTTGATTGGTCAGATTTGAGCCAAAGGCTCAAATCTGACCAATCAAAAACTTGAGAACGAACTCAGACTCAACTAAATATGGAACCGGGTTAACAATGTTATAGTTCTTCCATTTCTCTTCAGAACTACAATCAGAATAACAAAGTTAGTGTGGAACCAAACTGTTTGCATAAAGCCCCGTTCCCACTGTCACGGTGCTGGTCCCGGTACCTCACGATACTTCCTGGCGAAGAAATAGCCAGCGTCCGGGATGATACGGGACCTTATTTCTAAAAAAATAAATGTACATTCCCATATTCCCGACGTTGCAATACCGGACTATCCCGGTTAGTTTATGGTTTGGCACGATGTAGGGCCGGCGTTTTCCCGGTTGAATACGATACAATCCGGTGTGACCCCGGTAGTGCTGTGGTGGCCGCCAGTATCACCCCGTCATATCCCGGCTGTGCGCCAGTGATAAGCCAGCATTACCCAGGTATAAACGGGGATTGACCGGCAGACAAACCGGCTCATACCTTGCCAGTCCCTAACTCCACCGGTACAAAATGGGACTATACCGTCGTACACCGGAGCTATACCGGCCCAATGCCGGGGGTTCACCAAAGGTCTATCATGGATGAGGTGCTCGCCAACATCCCGGATTACTAGGGACTATCACGGTAAAGCCAGGGTAGAGACCTGGACCTGCACCGGAATATACCGGCGTTGTCCCGTAATTGCCAGGATTAAGCCGGTTTTGGATATCTTTCCCGGTGACTCTCGGTGACTCCCGGTTGTTTTAAACATTTTAAAACATCCGGGGCTGTCAGCCGGATCAATAGGGTTCATCAGGGATGTTAACGGTGCCGCCAGGGATGTACTCCCGGTTTGACACGGTTTCCCCCGGACCACACATCTGGGACATACCGGGGGGCCAATCCGGGACAGTGGGAATGGAGCTTAAGTAGTAACACATCTGCGGCTATTCGGGTAAACCTCACGGAATGATCTTTTAATAATCTAGTCTACCAGATTCTTTCAAATATAAGTCTTCATGCAGATTTCTGGTTGCCATAGAACCCTCTGATCCTGGTCTACACTATTTGCAAAAGGCCAGTACACTCTTTTCCTATATTAAAAAAGTTAACAGTTGATGTTTATGAAAACATACATGTATCAGATCAATTGCAGTCTCAAATTTGGCCTCAAGTTAAAATGATGTACAAAGTTACAAATTTATGTGACATTCTATATCAACCTTTTGAGTGTGGCAAATGATTGACATTAAAATCCCAAAGTAAATATAAAATGATTGAGGTAAGTAGTACATTTATGTATACAAAAATCCATGAATTAACCCGTTTTCTCATAGGCACATTTTTTCATGCCATTGCAAAATTTAATAGAATAGACCCAGATCCGACAGCTCCTATAGGAGCCGTCTGATCAGGATCTGCTCTGTTTGCTATTGGAATCAGATATATATATATATAATATATATATGTATATATAATTACATATAATCATACAGTTTCTGCCATGGCCAAAATAACCTGTGTTCATTATTACAGCTATAAAAATTCAACTAATGAATATTCATGATGTCATTATTTTCTTACATGAATATTAATCAAGTAAAGGGTCAAGGTGTTGTATTTTACTGTTGTAACTATGAGTCCCTAGAGAGTTTGGTATCAGCATTCACAATGTAAACATTGAAACTGGGTGGTGGGCAAGTGTATGTATCATTGAGCATTTGCTACCACTTAACACTTTCCCTGTTCTATATTTATTCCAGCTTCCAGAAAGTAAAGAAACAGATCTATCAAATTCCATTAGCAAACAGAGCAGGCCCTGATCATGATCAGATGGCTCCTTATAGAAGCAATCTGATCTGGGTCTACTCTGTTTGCAAATGCATGAAAATGTGTTTATATGAAGGAATTTAGGATTAAACCATTTCAGTTGAATATTCCTTCAAGAGGCCGGCCAATCAGTATTAACCTTTTCCTCCTTATAAACGCCTTTTCACATTTGTGAAAACGGAGTAGACCCAAATCTGATCAGGCTCGGCTCTGTTTGTGTATGAAATGATAATAGATCTGACTCTACAGTTTCTACCGTTACCAAAACATCATGTATACATATGCCATTGTAAAAGTTCAGCTAATAAATATTCATGATATAGAAATGGTTTCTGTCAGTCCATCTGTCAATCTGTTGGTTGTTCTTGTCTGTGCTATTTCTGAGCAACTACTGACAGGATTTCATCGAAACTTTATGGGAAACTTCATTACGAGGAAATTTACATATTATTACAATGTGCTGGTCAAGTGGTATTTTGTCAGGTAATATAGGGTTTACAGCGTTTGATTGTTTAACCCTAAAACTATGCCATGAATATTTGTGTAAGAAATAATGACATCATGAATAGTAATTATGTCTCCCCCATTTATGGGGAGATATATTGTTTTTGCCAGAGTTGTCTGTCTGTCCGTCCGTCTGTCTGTCCGTCTGTCTGTCTGTCTGTCTGTCCATCACAAACTTGTGTCGCGCGTATCTCTGAAACCAGTTGGGCTAGAGTCACCAAACTTCACAGGAATGTTCACCAGCATGAGTTGTTGTGCACCTGTTTTTTTTTAATTGTCTCCCCCTGATAACTTCGGAGTTATTGCCCCTGATGACTTAAAATTAGAAAAACTTTGTGTCGCGTGTATCTCTGAAACAGCGAGTCACCAAACTTCACAGGAATGTTCACCAGCATGAGTTGTTGTGCACCTATGGTTTTTGAATTGTCTCCCCCTAATAATTCTTGAGTTATTGCCCCTGATATGAATACTTAAATTTATACAAACTTTGTGTCGCGTTTATCTCTGAAACCAGTAGGGCTAGAGTCACCAAACTTCACAGGATTGTTCACTAGCATGAGTTGTTTTGCTCTTGGTTTTTTTTAATTGTCTCCCCCTGTTAACTTTGGAGTTACTGCCCCTGATGACTTAGAATTAGACAAACTTTACTTAGTGTCGTGCATATCTCTGAAACCACTGGGGCTAGAGTCACCAAACTTCACAGGAATGTTGACCAGCATGAGTTGTTGTGCACCTGGGATTTTTGAATTGTCTCCCCTTGATAACTTTGGAGTTATTGCCCCTGATATGATTACTTAAAATTAGAGAAACTTTGTGTCATGCATATCTTTAAAACCACTAGGGCTAGAGTCACCAAACTTCACAGGAATGTTCACCAGCATGAGTTGTTGTGCACCTGGGTTTTTTTAATTGTCTCCCCCTGATAATTCTTGAGTTACTGCCCCTGATATGATAACTTAAAATTAGAGAAACTTTGTGCTGCATGTATCTCTGAAACCAGTAGGGCTAGAGTCACCAAACTTCACAGGAATGTTCACCAGCATGGGTTTTTGTGCATCTGGGTTTTTTAATTGTCTCCCCCTGATAACTTTGGAGTTACTGCCCCTTATGACTTAAAATAAGAGAAACTTTACTTTGTGTCAAATGTATCTCTGAAACCACTTGTACTAGAGTCACCAAACTTCACAAGAATGTTGACTAGCATGTGCTTTTGTGTACCTGGGGCTTTTGACAATGTTGGAGTTATTGCCCCTGATGACTTAAAAATTAGACCCTGATAAGTTTGGAGTTACAGACATTACACTTGTGAATTGGAAAGAGGTTGGGATGGGGAGACATCTGTTTTTGTGACAAAAACAAACCTCTAGTTAGTTTTGATTTTATAAATTGACACATGGACAAAGGAATGTTTGGCCAGTGGCATCTGTAGTATCATATCTATATTATTTCACAAGCAAACAGAGCAGACCCTAATCAGATGGCTCCTATAGGAATTATAAAGCTGTAATTAGCAGGACGTCACGATATGTCACTGAAATACAGTGTTAAAGCAACGTAAAACCCAATAAAAACCAAACTAAACCAAAGGCATGGAAAGGTGTTTTTATGGAGTACAGAGTTAATATAAAGCCTGAGTTACTGAAGATAGGTTAATGGCAATGATGAAATTGCAGTAAACTGCTCATGTGAGATACATTTCAGTTATTCAACTCTTTACATTTCTAAGTAATATCAGCTCAGTTATCATCTGCAATATTTTCAAAATTATTGTTTTCTTTTTGATTATATTGCAGAAGTTGAACCTGAGCTGAATGACAAACAGTTCGGATCTCAAAACAGGCTCTAAGCTGTTTGCATAGGCCATAAATGACAGGAGAATCCATACTATATCATGCAAAGAGTTAAAATTACACTGCAGATATATTAAAGCCCCTCTATATATATATAGCAACCACTTTATTTATGAATAAACATAAGTGTCTTTAAAAGCATATGGCAAAGCAGGGAACATTCCTTTTTGAGCTTTTGGCGTAACTCTCATCCTGGATTAAGCTATCGCCTGCCTTTAAGATCTAGAAATTATTGGAGGGTTTTTACTTTATCCTGTCACGTGCCTATTTTCCTGACGGATAACAAGGTGCCTGATAAACTTTTTGTTATTATGTCAGTTGGTCATATGACCTGTAGCCGAAACTACTTTTTAACCGAGACGCTTATTTCGTGAATACACAAATTCACGTCTACCGAGTACTGAATAAAAAAGTTTAACAAAGCGAATTTGTAGATTTCAATCAATACCCATTGAACTAAATAGATCTAGATCTAATTCTTTCACTTCATTCTCCCAAACTTATATTATTAGGCCTAGACTAGATCTAGTAGATCTAGATCTAGACTAGATCTAGTTGTTTGTCGCGAAATTACCGTGTTTAGATAAATCCACATCAAAAATCATACATCGTCTAGATATCGTCAAGTGACGGGTTCTTTTTCTCACATAACCAACCGGGGCAACGGTTTTGTTTTGAGCATTTTTAAAGCAATGTGACTTTTTGGAATTCCAGTGACGTAATAACGCCTTTATAGTGACGTCATCAACAGTCTAGAGCCAGTAGAGCCGGGTATACGTTGCGGTGCATTTTGTGGTACATTCGGTACAAAATAATAATAATTATATTTTGCTGTCGTGACAAGGATAAATAGAATATTTGGTTCCTAGCTTTGAATGAGAAATGTTATCTGGCTCGGCTTCTGAATATATCAGGTTCGCCTTCGGCTCACCTGATATATTCATCCGCCTTGCCAGATAACATTTCTCATTCAAAGCTAGGAACCAAATATTCTCTATTTATATGTAAATTGATGGTGTTTTTTCTAAATTTTCAATCTTTTTTCATTACTCAAAATCAATTTTCAGCGAAAACCAAAAACATAGAAAACAAGGAAAAACACAGAAAACAGTACTAATAGTTTTATTCTAAATGACTGTCTCAGTTGATTTGTGAGTATAAAAGTCTTTGATGTGGAAAGCAAACCAGTTAACCAAACATTGACCTATCTTTCATGGTTTACTTCACATTAACAATACATTGATATATGGGTTACGCTTTTATACATGTAGTACAGTAAAAACCCTCTAAATAGTACAGTAAAAACCCTCTAAACCAGACAATTTAGTGTAAATATCGGTCTTGGAGACAGGTGGCTGCTTAATACAGGCCTAAAAGTCATACAGAAAGCTCCTATAGGAGCTTTCTACATGACTTTCACCCTGCATTCGAAGCGCGGCCACCAGCATAAAAGTATCTAGATTCTCCTCTACTAGAATTCCAGTTTGGAGGGCTTACCATTTTACTGTAATATGGTTTTATTGACATCATGGATACTTGCAACATTCACATTAGGCTATTTTATTTGTATACTTTGCAAACAGAGTAGAAACTCAATTCAGATGACTCCTGTAGGAGCCATCTGATCAGTGTCTGCTCTATTTGCTTATGAAATTATATAGGTCTGATTCTGCAGTATCTGTTATGACCCTACAATCTTGTATTCAAAATTCAGCTGATTTAAATATTCATGATGTCGGTTTCCTACATTTAAAAGTTTTCATGAGGGAGGGTGAAAGAAAGGTCTTCAGGTAATTATTTCTTTCCCTGCTTCGAAATCTGACCCTCATAGTTTGGTTAATTACTTTGATTTTTATTAGATGATATCATGTTTTTGCAGAGCTGAATCAAATTCTGACACTCTCCATGAGTTTGTGAAGTCGAATGTTCCAACTTTGCACCGTTGTGATATTTTACTTTGAATTAGACTGAATATACATGGAGTAATAGTAAGAAATATTGTAGACCAAGACCAAACTGCTCCTGAAAGATAACTCTCAATGAAAGTAATGGGAACTGAAATATACTGATTAATCCTTTCCCTCAATTATAAAATTAATGCCTCTTCACACCTTTGCAAACAGAGTAGATCCAGATCAGATGGATTCTTTAAGATTTTAGCTTGGATCCTGATGAGAGTGTTGACTTATTTAGCGTCATGATCAAAGCTGTTCACAAATGTTAGTTAACCCTTTACTCCATAAATACGCCTTTCTTAGTAATGTCTCTGTAAAAGTCACTTTATGAAACCATTGTGGTAAATAGAGCATTTGCTCCAATAGGAGCAAAATGCTCTATTTATCACAATGGTTTCAAAACTACACAATATTCTGAACTTTTCCTTTTCTCTAGTAAATGCTCCTTTTCGGTAGATTGATTCAAAGAGGTTATGTCTAAAAATAGCCTATGGAGGAAAGGGTTAAAATAAGGTCACAGAGACAAAGGGTTAATAGAAATTAACATATTCAAGACTCATGATGAGCCAATACTTGTGATAGTTTTCTTTGCAAACATTTTTGATCCACGTACATGAGAGATTGAGTAACTTGATGTCTGACACATCAAGGTCCAAACCTTTCAAAACATTTTTGGAATGACTTACACCCTACAGTAATCATTGACCTTTAATGAATACCCCAGAGACCTAGCCTACCTTGTAGTGGTTCTGGGGCTTAATTGTCACAGGGGATGTTCTTGTTGATTTGACAGAGATTATCCCCTCTGCCAAGAACTAACAGGAAGGCTGCGGGTCGGTGGTTTTTATCCCATGCGCTGCTTGGCAGCGAATGAGAATAGCCGAAATCATCTTCCTGAAATCATCCCTCATCATGTCATCTCATCATTCATCGGTGCTTATTATGACCTATTCAGTGTCGCAGTGACGTAAAACCCAACTCACTCGCCTCATGAATAATCATGTAAGAAATATTGACATCGTGATTATTTTGTCAGATTAATTTTGGCAGCAACTGTAGAATTATATCTACATGTATGTCATTTCAAGATGGCTCCTGTAGAAGCCGTCTGATTTGGGTCTACTCTATTTGCAAAGACGTATTCATGGATCGAGTAAAAAGGTTTAAGCAGTCACCTGCCAAAAAAATTCTTAGTTCTTCTTTACTAAAATTCGGATTAATTAGCAGGGCTTTACTTTAGTGACATTTGGATTATTTAGCTACTCTAAGTTTGTTTTGGGCGTTTTAATTGACATCTTGCTTGGGCGTTTTGCTTGTCATACTCTTTTGTCATGACTGATACCTGGTGAAGGTTTGTGCCAAGTAAGGCAATACCTATACACAACTGTTGGTCTTTACCCCTTCCTTAAAAGTAAGTGACTTAAATGTGATAGGTCGTTAACCCTTTCTTTTTTGAATATTCATGTAAGAAATAATGATATCGGGAATATTTATTAGCTGACTTTTTATAATGGCATGATTTATTATACATGCACAGGGGTTTATGGTATTGGTAGAAACTGTATAATCAGATCTATGTTATTCCATAAGCAAACAGAGCAGACCCTGGTCAGACGGCTTCTATAGGAGCCATCTAATCTGGGTCTACTCTCATTTGCAAAAGTGTGAAAAGGTGTTTATATGAAGGAAAGGGTTAACCCTTTCCCTGTTGAATAAGCATGTAGGACATAATAACATATTTATTTGCTAATTTTTTTATGACATATGTACACGGGATAATGTTTGTTGTTGGTATATTCTAACTATGCTCAGATCTATTGTAATTTCATAAGCAAACACAGCAGACCCTTAAATCAGATGACTCGGTCCTACAGGAGTATATATCTGATCTGGGTCTACCATGTTTGCAAAGGTGTGAAAAGGTGTTTGTATGAGGGAAAGGGTTAAAACCTAAATGAGCAAATTATGGGTTCTAGAATATATGGGTTTACAGTAAAACCTCTCTATAACGGCCACTAAATTACATTTAAGTATTTTGTGTCAAATGCAGGTGGCTGCTTAAAGCAAGGTAAAAGTAAAACAGAACGCTTCTATAGGAGCATTCTGTTTTACTTTCACCTTCCTTTAAGCAGCCACCTGCCCTAAATACCAGCTAATTAACACAATTTAGTGTCCGTTATAGAGAGGTTTTACTGTAATTAACCCTTTACCCCATAGAGTGGTGTTTGGCACTTTTACAAACAGTCTCAGTAGACCCATACATTTGTATATTAGATGGTGGCAAATTGAATCCTGATCTGGGCATGTAGATTCATGTGTCAGGAAGCCTTCCAGCTGGCCTGTGGTAGGTTGATGGTTCTACTTGGGTGTTCTTCTTTGCAGGAGACAGTGCAATTTGTTTGGCACACAGAATGTACAACCTCTCGGGTCTTCCTCCAACTGTAATTAGCTGGACGTCTTGATATGACTGAAATGCTGTTGAAGCGTCTTGATATGACTGAAATGCTGTTGAAGCGATGTAAAATCCTGATACAAACAAACAAACAGATCAGGTGACTCCTGTCTGGTCTGTTGAATATTCATAGTTAACCATTCCTTAAACTGACACCTTTTGGCACCTCTAGATCTGTAAAAGTCACTTTTTGAAACCATTGTGATAAATAGAGCATTTGCTCCATTGGAGCAAATGCTCTATTTATCACAATGGTAAATCAAAACCACATAATACTAAATTGTTTCCTTTTCTCCAGTAAACGCTCCTTTTCAATAGATTTATTCTAAGAGGTTTGGTTTATAGTCTAGGATCAGGGAATGGGTTAAGAAAGTTATTCTTTCATACCTCTCAAAAATTCATTCAGTCATCAGTCTACTTAAAAGTTACAAAATGGTGCCAAATTGACTTGCCCACAGAGAGGGAAAATTGCATGTCTGAATACTGCATGAGGTAAAGGGTTAACCCTTTCAACAGAGAATTTTCAGAGTGGAAAAGCCCATCGGTGTTTAACTACTAAGAGTCCACTAATACTTATTAGAGGATTTTGAATGTCAAACAATTTGGATATTTATCAGAGGGCTCCTCTAGCAGCCCTCTGATCTTGTTTACACTGTTAGCAAATGACAGCACATGTAATTTTCCCCGCATGCAAAAGGTTAAAGCAGCCACCTGCTTCTAAAGACTTACATGTTCCTTCACTTTATAGTTACTGTACATAGTAAAGAAGATCTACTGTATTGTTTCGTTGTTGCCTGATTTATAAAATACTTGACCCTTTAAATGTTGAATTGTAAATGTGGAATGGTCTGAGTGTCTGATATTGTTTGATGGTAGTCTCAGTTCATTCAGTATGATGGGTTATGGTTTGTGAGAGAAACTTGAATGGCAAACTGTACTGATCCAGATCAAAGATCTCCTGTAGGAGCCCTTTGACCTTAGGTTCAACACTGTTATCAATTGCCAGTACATTTGTTTCTGTTATTCAAAGAGTTTAAACTCTTATCGTGCTAGCTAGGTGAGACCTTGGACCAAGGCATTAATGCAAATGGCTTTGATCCATATGGGAATCAGAGTGACTCAATGTCTCATCCGGATCCAAGTTGTTTGACACTTGAATAATAGTGTCCTAAAAGCTTTAAAAGATCCAAAGAATCCAGAAATAAAGCAGATAAGATTTTCACCAGAATTTTTTTTCTTTACCCTAGCAAGATAAGGTTAAAAATATCCCCAGACAACCATGCTCTCAATTGATCAGTACTTCTAGATTTGTATCAGAACAAACACACACTCGATCTGCCTAGGAGGAAATTGATCAATGCCAATGAAATTAATTATTTAGTTTAATGGTAAAAGAAGATTGGATTAAAACAAAAAACCTCACCAAAATCTTTGTTATTCAAACATTATGAGTAAAACCACTCTTATGCGGCCACTTTATGAATAAATATGTGTCTTGAAAAGCAGGTAGTAGCTTAATACAGGATGAAAGTAATGCAGAAATCTCCAGTTGGAGCTTTCTGCATTACTTTCATCCTGGATTAAGCTACAAAATCCATGTTACAATTAAATATAAACATGGTTTAGTCGCATGCATGAGTTGTAGGTCCGGGTTAACCAAATACGCCTTTTCAAACACTGTGAGCAGACCGCGATTGCTGCAGAAGCGATCTGATCAGCATCTGCTCTGTAATTTATAAATCTGATTCTACAGTTTCTATCTTTAGCTAAAATTCCATTCTTCATATGCCACTTTATAAAATCAGTTAATAAATATTCATGATGTGATTATTTCTTATATGAATATTAATGAAGTAATAAATAAGGTTCTATATTTAGTCCAAATCTATTGAATATTCATGGAAAAAATAGTTATAATGAAATATGGAAGAGTCGGAACGTTGTAGCCATTTTAGAAACTAAAGAAACAGATGTATCATATTCCATTAGCAAAAAGAGCAGACCCTGATCAGACAGCTCCTATAGGAGCCATCTGATCTGGATCTACTCTGTTTGCAAATGTGTGAAAACATGTTTATAATTCATATGAACGAAAGGGGTAATTCAACAAACATATCAACTAGTTACCTTTCAACATTCATGTAAGAGATAATGGCATCATGAATAATTATTACCTTAATTTTTAAAAGGTAAACTTTTTCAGATAATTGTTTACTAAGTTGACAAAAACTGTAAAATCAGATCTAATTATCAGTGTCAAAAGTAAACAGGAGCCGTCTGATCTGGGTCTACTCTATTTGCAAATACATGAAAATGAGTTTATCCGAGGGAATTTAGGGTTAACCTAATTTTTCTAATGGTACATGGACACAGAATTGTTTTACTTTGGCAGAAGCCGAATTTTTCTAATGGTACATAGACACAGAATTATTTTACCTTTGATAATTAACCCTTCTCTTGCTGAATTTAAAATACATTTCTCCTTCTTTACCCATGCCTTGTTGTATAATTACATATATCTTCACTGTGTACAAGTATTTCGCTGTGCAATCTCTGCTGTGGAGTGCACTGGTTGCACAATCAACTTGTAAATAGTGCAGACCCTGATGAGACAGCTCCTACGTGAATAGCAAGCGAAGGGTTAATTAGTATACATAATGTATTTAATATGAATATTTCTTACATGAGTACAGTAAAACCCCTCTAATGAGACCACCAAAAAGGGGCATAATACACAGTGGCAAAGGCAGGTGGTAGCTTAATGCAGGATGAAAGTTATTCAGAAAGCTCCTGTAGGAACTTTTGTTCTGCATTAAGCAACCACCTGCTTATGAAGACAGCCATGTTTGTTCATTAAGTGGTCGCATTAGAGGGGTTTAACTGTACTAATATGAGGTAAAGGGTAACATTACTATATCAACTCTTTGCAGGCCTAAGTGGCCGATTCTCCTGCCATAAATTACCTATGCAAAGGGTTTGGATCCAGATCTGGCCCCACAAAATGTGGGGCATGATCTGAGATCCAAACCGTTTGTCACTCAGGCTCAACTTGTGTAAAGAAACATCAATAAAACAGAAAGAATATTAATACAGTATATTATTAACTCACAGTCTTTAACCCTTTGCTTGCTGAATTTTAAAATACATTTCTCCTTCTTTACCCATGCCTTGTTGTATAATTACATATATCTTCACTGTGTACAAGTATTTCGCTGTGCAATCACTGCTGTGGAGTGCATTGGTTGCACAATCAACTTGTAAATAGTGCAGACCCTGATGAGACAGCTCCTGCAGGAGCTGTCTCATCAGGGTCTTCACTATTTACAGGTAGGTATATTGATGCGAATAGCAAGCGAAGGGTTATTAAATGTCACCTTATATTAATTGGAATAATAAAAAACAAGTGGTTGCTTGATACACCAGGGCAAAAGTAATACATTTTGTACAGAAATATTTCTGCATTTGACCTGCATTAAGCTACTACCTGTCTTAAAGACCCATAATTAGACCCATTTTAATGGTCACTTAACACAGTTTCTACTGTAGTTTGGAAAATGTTGCAGATGGCATTTGAGCAGATGACAAATTACATAGCAATTGCAAAGAGCTAATATCAGAATACGGTTAGGAATAGTTCAAATGGTATGATTATCTTTTACATTTGTACATTGGCCAAACTGATTTCTGATACTGTGATTTGTGACCGAAATATTTATCAGAGGTCAGAGGGATTTGAATGTTTTCTGTGCATCTGACCTACATCAGTTGCAGTGAATTGTATCTTGTTTTTATTTGTACATCATGGTCAGATAAAGATGACCTGTCACTATAAGCCATTTCATGATGAATATTTATATAGTCATTACGACTCATACCATTATGAATATAAATCAGTTTAATTCTTTTATTAAAACATTTACAAAATAAGGGAATTGATGGCCTTGTCAAACAGTTGAGATACCAATCTGTAATATTTAACGCTTTACTCCATGAATATTCATGTAAGAAATAATGACATCGTGAATAGTAATTAGATTATGTCTTTTATTATGGCATATGTGTATGAGACTGTTTGGCCACTGTACTATCATACTATACCTATATTATTTAATAAACAAACAGAGCAGACCCTAATCAGACGGCTCCTACAGGAACTGTCTGATCCGGGTCTGCTCAGCCTCTGTTAGCAAAGGCGTATAAACTAGACAGGTGTATTTATGGAGTGAAGTGTTAAACAAACAGAACTGAGGCTCTGATCAGATAGCTGCTACAGGAGCTGCCAGACCTGGGTCTACTCTGTTTGCAAAGGCGTTAAGAGACAGGATTATCAGATAGGGGCTTAATGACATGGTATAAAAAACATTAATATGACAGTGTAAACGCTTTGTTCATAATGTCCAAACTTTTGAAAGAATCAATGGGGTCATTCAGACTTACCATTATCTGTCCATGATCTGTTGGTATGTGGGTTACACCTGATGATAATCCTTCTTGTTTGTTTCATATGTCAACGCTAATCCATTCATATAATTATACAGTGGAACCTGCCTTAACCTTTTCCGACATGAACATAAATATATAAGAAATAATGACTTAATTAGTGAATATTTGTTAGCTGGATTTTTATAATGGTCAATGAGTGCAGTTCTTTTGGCAATGGCAGAAACTGCCGAGTCAGATCTATAGAGGATCTTACATGAGTGTTTGTTACAAATGTTTTTTATGAAACAAGTTAACTATAATTATATATGATACAAGCTTTAGCGTGTTTCATAAAACAAATTGTAATAACACTCATTGTAAGGTTTGTTTTATCATATAATGTTTAAAAGGTGTGATAGAATGTGAAACAGGCTATAACTGACAGCTGTTTTGACCATAATGTTTACAAACAGATTAGTAATACAACAGACGAAGCAGTCATGGTGTAAATTGGTCATGCAGCACTACAATTGGCTGACTAGTAAATATGTCATGCATTGATTAAGATTCATTATCAGCTGGATTCAAACTAATGCATGCAATTTGACTAAAAAATGCACTAGTGCATTTCCACAGTTTACAGCACTCTGGTTTGGCACTCCCACACTGCAGGTTATGTGATAAATACAATTTCACAAGCAAACAGAGCAGACCCTGATCAGAGCTACATGTATAAAAGCCACCTTATCTGGGTCTACTCAATCATTGATTGATAATGTTTGCAAAGGCATCAAAAGGCGTCTCTATGAGGGAGAGGGTTGAGAAATAACTTAATGATTGAACATAAGGTGGTTTCTAAATGCTCTAATGCGTCGCTTTCTGCATTACTTTTAACCTGCATTTAGCTACTACTATACATTATCTTGTCTTATCTTATCTTATCTTATACCATAAAGACCTGTTATTAGACTTCTTTTTTAATGGTCACCAATGACAGGTTTTACTTTCTGCAAATGTTGAGTCATAATGCTAACTTTCTTTCATTGCATGCATTAGAGTATCAACCATAGAAATAATCATTGCTGTTGGACAGTCACAGACCTACTCAAATAGTATAAAACTGAGATCAAATTGCTCCTGAAGAAGCACAGTTCAATCAGGATCTGCACTGTCCGCTTTTCCACTAGTTTCATTTCAGGCAAGGATCCGAATATGCGGATACAAAACAAATATCCAAATGTCATTGTACTATTCAAATAGTGAAAAAAATACAACTTACTAACTAGTACTGATCCATCGATTATAATTATGACCAGTTATGCGGGAAAAGGTGTGAGCCTCAAACGGCCAAAAAACATTCCCCGCCGGCACCCACTTTCTTCATAACATGCCCATGGGTTAGATACATGTGTTTCGCACCGCCTACATAATTGTTCTCGTAACCATTTTCATTTTGCTTGTGTAAAAAATGAGCCCTGTTAGTTCTATAAGATCTCCAACCACATGGTATTTAATTTAAAATACTAAAATTGTTGCTTGCATTTATCTGTCATATAATTTAGTGTTGACTTAATGAAATAAGTCAGCCTTTTAGCCAGACTAGTATTGGAAGTCATCATATGTACAATGTATAACACTTCTCTGCAAACTCCCATCACATTCAATAATAATATGGCTCAGATGATTATCTAATAGGACCAGATTGTGTGAGAAAAACAGTTTCTAGTCTTGACATTAGCACACTTGACTAATTCGGTAGGTGACTCAAATTATTATTACACAAACCTGTAGTAACTTTGTGAAATTATGGGTGGGTGAAGTGGTAAGCCTAGGGTGATGTCTGATAGTAAATGTTCATTTATAAGATATGATAAATCAAACGAATATATATTAGGATGTACTAATAATTTTCGAATATTCGAATGGTGACTTTGGAATTCCTTGCTTACCCTAATTTACAGTTTGTTGCAAAACAGTGTTAACCCTTTCCTGCATATAAACATGTTTTTTATGCATTTGCAAACAGAGTCAACCCGTACATATAGGAGCCATCTGATCAGGGTCTGCTCTGTTTGCTAATGGAATTTGAAAGAACAGACTGTGTTCCTACTTTCTAAAATGGCTACATTCATAATGTTCCACCTTCCATATTTCAATATAACTATTTTGTTCATGAATATTCAGTAGGTATTGAAATTTGGAATAAATATAGAACAGGGAAAGGGTTAAATTGACATAATTATTCAACTTATATACTGGTAAAGGGGTGGTGGTGGGGGGGGGGGAGATTATAAGAATATTTATGCCATAACATCTGGCGAGCCCACACATAAGCAAATGGTAGATCCAGATCAGAGAGCTCATAGTTGATCCCTCTGATCAGGATCTGCATTGTTTGCTATAACAAGTAATGTCAAAGCTTTTCAGCACCATGCATACATGCATGTTGGTATTTTTTTCCAGGACCCACTCACATGTTACTTGAATGGGTTACAAATTTTCATTTGGATGAGCTGGATTTATATTTTATGGGTGTATTGACACTTTCCCTGCTCTATGTTTATTTTAAATTTCAATACCTAATGAATATTCATAATAACAAAATAGTTATAATGAAATATAGAAAGTGGAACACTGTAGCCCATGGTAGAAAGTAAAGAAACAGATCAACTAAATTCCATTAGTAAACAGAGCAGACTCTGATCAAATGGCACCTATAGGAGACATCTGATCTGGGTCTACACTTTTTGCAAATGTGTGAAAACACGTTTATATGAAGGAAAGGGTTAAAACTTAAATTTAAAGTTAAGGTAAACATGTTACAATTTTTTTAGGTTATAAAATTTACCCTAAAATTTTATTATACCCAATCTTTGGTTTTATTACTTTTTATACCATTTGAATGCTGAATTTTCAAGTGGAATCTTAAACCCTTACGCCAGGAATACTCATGTTAGAAATAATGACATCATGAATATCAATTAGATTAATTGTTACAGTTGCACACGGAAAGAAGAATATTTGTCCATGGCATGCAGAACCTGTAGAATAATATCTACACTCTATTATAATATAAGCAAACAGAGTAGACCATGATCACACCCTCCTACAGGAGCCATCAGTTTGCAAAGGTGTATAAAGGTTATTTAATAAATATTATTTATGGAGTAAAGGGTTAATCATTGTTTGACAATACATTTAGGAGAGGATTTTGAATGATAAACAGTGCAGATCCTGACCATTAAGGGTATAATTATTTTGCTCAAGGAATTTAAATGAAAAACAGTGCAGACCCTTATCAGAGGAGTCCTCTAGGAGCCCAAGTCAGTCTTATCTCAGTGGATTCACGCAGTTTGCAAATAGCGTTCATACTCGTTTCTCACATTCAAAGGCTAAAAGTTGATTGTTAATTGAGCACCATTTTGATAACTTTTAAAGCCTGATATTAGAATTTGGTGATTCAAAATTACATTCACAAAATTCACGAGCATGCTGAACCCTTGACTCGAACTTCGGGATTACTCGAACTAAAAGTTTGGTCCTTCCAAACCTTACAATACAACATTGCTCTTAAATGTATCACTATTGATATCTAGAAAAATATGTGACAGCTTAATGCAGATGTAAAGTAATGCTGAAAGCTCCTGCCAGGAGCTTTCAGCATTACTTTACACCAGCATTAAGCTGTCAACTCAAGAAATTGACCAGTTTAGAAATCATATAACTCAGATTTTGGTTATCTCGAACTAATTTGTATAGTCCCTTGGAGTTCGAGATATTGAAGTTCAACTGTAATTGGTTATAATAACACATTGACAAAGGAATTTTTGGCTATGGCAGAAACTCACATGTACAATAAAATCTGTATTATATCATAAGCACAGGGGGCCATTTCGTGGGTCTACATGGTCTAAAAAGTAAAAAAAAAATGATTGGGTTGATTTAGTGTTATAGTATATAATATAACACTAAATCGACCTAATCATTTTTTTTTTACTTTTTAGACCATGTAGACCCACGAAATGGCCCCCTGTGATCATAAGCAAACAGAGCAGACCATAATCAGATGGCTCCTATAGGAGTCATCTGATCTGGGTCTTCTCTGTTTGCAAAGGGGTAGAAAAGCATGTTTATGGAGTAAAGGGTTAAACATTACTATTACCTCAATGTTCAAATGTTAAACTTTATAAATATTTATATATCAATACATGTATAGATCTGTTTAATTTTAGTCTCAGCCAAAAATTCAAGGGCAGGTACGTGTACAGATAATATTGGGAAAACTGTAAGCTTATGGTCTATATATAAACATCTGAGAGTTTTCTGTCATATTTTCCAATTCTTGAATATATGGCCTAGACAACAATAAATTTAGAGCTAAACATTGATACATATTACAAAACTTTTCATTTTTCATAGTTTCTTGCATGATTAATTAGTTGCTTTTAATTGCGGATGTAAAATGTAACTTTGCGACATAAAACTTAAATGACTGCCTTTTAGTTTTTGCTCCATAAAATAATGCCTTTTTACACCTTTGCAAAGAGAGTAGTCCCAGGTCAGATGGCTGCTGTAGAAGCTGTTTCATCAGGGTCTGCTATGTTTGTTTGTGATTAGATGTGAATGTACTTTCTGCCATGGCCAAATATTCCTGTGTTCATCTGAAACATTATAAGATATGATTTAATTAATATTCATAATGTCCTTTTTTGTTACATGAATGATCTGCATCTGTGCTATGGCTAATTGCCTTAGTTTGCCTAGTCAAAGGGTAGTTACAACAGAATTTGTGCTGTTGTCTTTAAGTGGTGCTAAGTTTAACCTTGGCCATAACTTTCAACATTGAAGCCATTGACCTTGTTAACCCATTACCTCATATTGATCACTTTTGACGACTCTGTAAAAACCATTGTGATAAATAGAGCATTTGCTCCTATAGGAGCAATTGCTGAGACTATTTATCACAATGGTTTCAAACTACAAAATTCTAAAAAAATTCCTTTTCTCTAGTTAAAGCTCCTTTTCGGTAGATTTATTCGAACAGTTTGTATCTAAAAATAGCACATTAGGTAATGGGTTCATCATCACTGTGTTGTCCGGACAGTAGATCCTGTCATTTGTATTGGAAGAATTGTGTCCATTGGAAAGGATTTACAATTTTTTTACAGGTTGCATTGTAATTTAACCCTTTTAATGCAAAAAACAAGTGTACCATGATTATTGTAAACAGTGTAGCTGATCCTAGAGGATTCCCTTTGATGCAGACCCTTAGATCCTAGAGGAGCCCTTTTATGCAGACCCTAATAGATCCCAGAGAAGCCCTTTGATTAGGGTCTAGGTCTGCTAGGTTTGTCACTTTATCTTCTTGAAAATTATACCCTTTCACACTGAATGGACTCAGACAATGATAGACCATTCTACATGTATGTATGTACGGTATATGTATAAAGCTGACCGTAATCACTTATCACCTGTCATTATATGCATGATAATCATATTTACATTCTAAATGCCGCTAGATCGAAACAGTTTGATTAAATATTGCACATGTAGCACGAATATAATATAAACTGATGACATACTTTGTTTTCTTTATCAATAGAGATTAATTAATTGTCCCAATTTTCGAGTCATTTTAGTGCTAAAAAGTCAAATATATATATTTATGTTTTATTGTTGCCCTTCATTTTGTCTATGCCTTTGATGTATATTTGAGTAAGCAGTTCAAATGTACTTCAAGAGATTGAATAAGAACTCTTTACCAGATAGATAGGCTTTGCAAACACAGTAGACTCAGATCAAATGCTTCCTATAATAGGAGTCATCTAATCAGGATCTCTTCTGTTTGCTTATGGAATTCCTGTGGAGCAAATGCTCTATTTATCACAATGGTTTCATAAAGTGACTTTTACAGAAGTGCCAAAAGGCATCAATATGCGGGAATGGGTTAATTATTATATAATGCACATTATAATTATTTTTTATATGAATATTCATGTTTAAGGGCTAGGTGTTTTTGTTTGTCTTTTAATCTCTCCATGTCTGTTTTAACCCTTTTCCTGTTCTATGTTTATTCCAAATTTCAGTACCTACTGAATATTCATGGACAAAAAGAGTTATATATAACGAAATATGGAAGGTGGCAAATAAACATGTAGACATTTTAGAAAGTAAAGAAACAGATCTTTCAAATGCCATTTGCATAAACACAGCAGACCCTGATCAGATTACTCCAATATGAGCTGTTTAATCTGGGTCTACTCTGTTTGCAAATGCATGAAAACACCTTTATTATATGAAGGAAACGGTTAATTGCCATAATCAAAAGACCTTGATAATAAAGTCATTATCAGATTTAGACTTTTACTATTCACATGCATACCCTTCTGACGCTGATAGTATCATACTGGCATTAAGTACGCTGCTTTTACTTATATCAAGATACTTAATTAGAGGTTGAATAGATTAGAGTATTGAGATTATTTTCAAGTCTAAGTGGTTTGATTATTTTCATTTCAAAGACCCCAGTCTTCAAATTCTGTATATACATGTTTAAAACTCATGTTTTACTGTCATTATTAGCTCGTCTGCTGTTTTTTGTTATGGTCCAGAAACTTTAATGTTGGCTACAGTAAAACCTCTCTATAATGGCCACTAAATTGTGTTAATTATTTATTTTTTAGAGCAGGTGGCCGCTTAAAGCAAGGTGAAAGTAAAACAGAAGGCTCCTATAGGAGCGTTCTGTTTTACTTTCACCTTGCTTTAAGCAGCCACCTGCCTTTAACACAAAGTACTTCATGTAGTTTAGTGGCCGTTATAGAGAGGTTTTACTGTATTACTAATCTTTATTATTCATGCAAATCTTATGAAACTTCACACACTTGTATACAGTCACAGAGGTTACAATTGAACAGTTGAGCATGAGTGTCTCAATGTAACCCTTCCAGCCATGTCAGAATATTTATGTGAGAAATAATGACATCATGAATATAAATTAAATTAACTTTGTTATTATAGCACAGAGACATAGGAATGTTTGGCCATAGCAGAAAAAGTAGAATCATATCTATATTATATCATAAGCAAACAGAGTAGACCCTGATCAGATGGCTCCTATAGGGGGCCATCAGATCTTGGTCTACTTTGTTTGTAAAGGTGTAGAAAGGCATATTTATGGAGGAAAGGGTTAAACTGTGGTCTATTACTGTTTCACCATGGATTTGCAGATGAGGTGTTTGGATCCTGATGTCTAAGATACTGATGTCAGATGATGATCTAAAGCCTTTTGTAAATGCCAGTCAGGTGACACGCTTTGCTCGTGCACAATTTAAATCCTTTCCCTGTTCTATGTTTATTACAAATTTCAACACCTACTGAATAATTATTCATTAACAAAATAATAAGGTATGATGAAATATGGAAGGTGGAATATTGTAGCCATTTTAGAAAATAAAGAAACACCAGTACGATCTTTCAAATTCCATTAGCAAACAGAGCAGACCCTCAGATGAGACGGCTCCTATAGGAGTCATCTGATCTGAGTCTACTCTGTTTGCAAATGCGTGAAAACACATTTACATGAGGGAAAGGGTTATTAACAGGAACATACATGTAAAGGAATATTGATCTGTTTTGTAATTACTCATACTTCAGAGCTTTAATTTCCAGTTCTAATTAATGTAAAACTAATTTCATAAATTGACTCTTGACTTTCAAAGTTTCTGCATATGAAATTAATTTTATGGCACATTCCTTTACCTGATATTTACACTATTTCACACCTTTGCAAACAGAGTAGACCCAGACCAGATTGCTCCTGAGTTGGGTCTGTTCTGTTTGCCTATGGATATAGATATAATTCTACAGTTTCTGCCTTGGTAAAGCATTCCTGTAGTCATAATGCAATTATAAAAAATTCAGCTCAGTAACATTCTTGATGTTAATGTTTCTGACAAACTGTTCGTAAGGTAAAGGGTTTACACACAACCTAGCTTTCTTTAACCCTTTACCTGATGAATATTCATTAAGGAAATAAGAAATAATGACAGTGTGAATATTTAAATTACATTGATACATGAACACCAGATTTTTGGCCATGGCAGAAGCTGTAAAATCAGATCTACCGGTATATAATTATATAAATTCTTGACCTAATCAGGTCAGCCATCTGATCTGGGTCTACTCTGTTTGCAGAGGCATCACCTGGTGTTTCTATCAGTTAAAGTTTTAATTTACCCTTGGAATGTGGGAATGAGTTTTAACTGGCAAATTTGCAAACAGTGTAGACCCAGTTCAGGGTCTAAATCTATACTGTTTAATTATTACTCGAAGTACTCTTGCAAATTAAACTATAGGAACCATCTGATCTTGGTCTATTCTATTTGCAAGAGTGTAAAAAGGCAATTTAAAGGCTTAAAGGGTTAAGACACCCATGTTAATTAATACTCATTTAGTGGCCAATGCAGAGAGATTCTACTGTACAGGAAGTTATTAATCTTTTAACCCTTACAGTTCAGGACATGAGTCACTAATGTCCTATGCAAACAGTGTAGACCCAGATGAGAGGGCTCCTAGAGGAGCCCTCTCATCAGCGTCTGCACTCTTTGTCATGTTACATTTTTCTTCAGAAAAAAATCCCAAATTTTCACCATAAAGCTTGACCTGTTTGAATTTTGGAATAGACTCCACTTAAAAATTTAGCATTGCAAGGGGTACTAATATGCCATGGGTGAATTTATGATTACACCGACCAACAGTAGTGAACCAGATGGGACAAAGTTAATCAGTATCTCACCAGGGGGTCCAAGCTGTACTTATAGAAATACTTAATGTATGTTTTGAAGTATTATAGTGATTTCTCATTGAGAACTACATGTAATTTGTATATAACAATTTCATGGAAAGAAATTGCCTTAATTGAGGGCTAAAGAGTTGAATCAGTGAAGCATGGACATTTATGATTTTGCTTCAAGCAAATTTATTCATGCTATTCATGTAGAAAAATTGACATGTGCTTAATATACAGTCTTTATCTGAGGGTCTGCTCTGTTTGCTTATGGAATAAGTAGGTCTGAATCATAAAGGATCTTACATGAGTGTTCATTACACATTGTTTTTTTACGAAACTAGTTTACTATACTAATATGACAAGAGCTTTAGCATTAGTTTCATGAAAATAATTTTTAATGAATACGAACCTTAAATGTGGCATAGAATTTAGTGAAACAGACTATATCTGATGGCTGTGATAATATAGTTTCTCCCATGGTAATAAAACATTTCCATGTTTCTCATAAATGCCATTATCAAAAATAAGCCATTCAACCCTTTACCTCATAGATATACCTATACATTTTGACAATTTGTATACAATTTACAGAGCAGGTGCAGATCAGATAGCTTATGTAGGAGCTGTCTGATCAGACTCAGTGCTCTGTTTGCGTGTAGACTTGTATAGATCTGATTCTAAAGTTTCTGCCAAGGCAAAAATACCATGTGTTCATTAACTCTTTACTTCATGAATAATTACACATGTATTCATGTAAGAAATAATGACATCAGGAATATAAACCCTTTCCCTGTTTCATGTTTGTTAACCCTTTCCTCCATAAATTCGCCTTTCTATGCCTTTGTAAAAGTCACTGTATGAGACCATTGTGATAAATAGAGCATTTGCTCCTATAGGAGCAACTGCTCTATTTATCACAATGGTTTCAAACTACAAAATTCTAAAATTTTCCTTTTCTCTAGTTAATTGCTCCTTTTCGGTAGGTTGGGTCTAAAATAGCCTATGGAGGAAAGGGTTAAAGAAATAATGAAGTCATGAATATTAAGGAACCAAACTATTTTAAACCATTAAAGGATTATTAACAATGTTTTCGATTGTGGCAGAGAGTGTAGAATCAGATTTATATACATGTGTATATAAATCCTATAAGCAAACAGAGCTCTGCAATGAATTGTTTCTCATGACACAACTTGATCCTTTAGCTGATGAATATTCATGTAAGAAATGATGATATCATAAATGTTTATTACCTGAATTTCTGTAATAGTACATGAGCACAGGATTTTTTCACCTTTTCAGAAACTATATAAACAGATCTATATATAATTCCAGAAGGAAACAGCAGACCCTGATCAGACAGCTCCTACAGGCATCATCAGATCATGGTCTACTTTGTTTGCAAGGCGTGAAGAGACAATTATATCAGATTAAAGTTAAACTTGCTCAAAAAACTTTTTTTGCACAATTTAAAATACGAGTATACATGGTATTTTGCGGCCTATAAAAATCAACCAAAGTGCCAAACAGTATGGATCCTGATCAGATGCCAAGTTACTCAGTGTTTCATCCAGATTCAAACTGTTGTAGAGCCCCTCTAATGCGACTACTTAATGAATAAACATGTATGTCTTTATAAGCAGGTGGTTGCTTAATGCAGGACAAAAGTAATGCAGAAAGCTCCTAGGAGCTTTCTGCATTACTTTTGTCCTGCATTAAGCTACCACCTGCATCTAGCACCCAGAATTATAATTCTTTTTGGTAGATGCATTAAGGGTTTTTTACTGTAATTAGATTATTTGTTATAGCACATAGATACAGGAAGTTTTGGCAATGGCAAAAACTGTAGAATCATATCTTTATTATATCTTAAGCAAACAGAAAAGACCCTGATCAGGTGGCTCCTGTAGGAGCTGTATGATCTAGGTCTGCTCTATTTGCAAAGGCATAGAAAGGCATATTTATGGAGTAAAGGGTTAACCCTTTACTCCATAAATACCCATTTCTACGCCTTTGCAAACAGAGTAGACCAAGATCAGATGGCTCCTATAGAAATTGTTACCCGTTGAAGACTGATCAGGGTCTACACTGTTTGCTTATGAAATTATTATAGATCTGACTGGTTACAGTTTCTACCAATACCAAAACTTCCTATCAACATTTGCCATCCTAAAAAATGATTTAATTAATGTTCATGATTTCATTATTTCTTTCATGATTATTGAACAGGGATAGGGTGAATGGTTAAGTTTACTGCATGTACAGTGACAAAACAGATGGGGGAAAGGCTGCGTCTTAGATTTATTTTAATTGCTTTCCCATGCTCCATGCAGTGAAGTTCAGACAATTTTCTTTAATAGTGCTTAAACTGTCTGTTAACTTGTTTTCTGTCTGTTTTTGCCATTCCTTTAGCTCTTTTTAGAGAGCTAGCTAATTGTTAACCCTTCTCAGTCTGAATAAATAAAGTCTGCGAAAGCCTGCAAGTGTGCCAGTGAATTTAACCCTTTCCATCATAGGCTATTTTTAGATCCAACCTCTTTCAATGAATCTACAGAAAAGGAGCATTAACTAGAGAAAAGGAAAATTTGAGAATTTTGTAGTTTGAAACCATTGTGATAAATAGAGCATTTGCTCCTATAGGAGCAAATGCTCTATTTATCACAATGGTTTCAAGAAGTGACTATATTACAGAGGCGTAGAAAGGCGTATTTATGGAGGAACGTTTTAACTCTTTTCCTGGTGAATATTCTTGTAAGAATTAATTACATCATGAATATTTATTAACTGATTTTATATAATGGAATACAGACTTGAAATTTTGGCCATGTGAGAAATAATGACATTATGAATATTTATTAGCTGACTTTTTCAATATGAATAGGACTTCGTAATTTTGGCATAGAAGAAATCATAGGATTAGATGATTGAATCTATATCATAAATTTCATTAAATTAGCAAAAAGAGCAGACCTTGATCCTACTGGAGCCATCTGATCTAGATCTACTCTGTTTTCAAATGCTTGAAAATGTGTTTATTTGAGGGAAAGAGTTGACCCTTTGAATGCTGAATTTTCAAGGTGAAATGGTCTTGTTTAAAGATACATGTAGTATGAATGTGTATAATTTTGTAAAGGATTTTGAATGATGAACAATGCAGACCCTGATTAGAGGCCCTCAGATCTACGGTATGTCGGCACTCAGTTTGAAATTGACAGTACGTACACATGCATGTTTCCCAAATTCAAAGGATTCCATGGCAAAGATTTTAATGGATAGAATCCCCCGTTACATGTATAAGAACAGAGTTTAACCCTTTACTCCGTGAATATTCATGTCAGAAATAATGACTTCATGAATATCAATTGGATTATATTTCATATTTTGCACACATATCAACATAGGAAATTTTGGCCGTGCCAGAAAAGGGTGAAATCAGATGCATATAATTTCAAAAACCATCAGAGTAGACCCTGATTTGAGGGCTCCTATATATAAGGAGTGGTCTGATCTGGGTCTACTCTGTTTACAAAGTTTTAAAGGGTGTATTTATGGAATATAAGGTTAATGCAAATATACAAAGGTACAGTAAAAGCTCTTTAATGGCCACTAAATTACATCTAGTATTTTGTGTTAAAGGCAGGTGGCTGCTTAAAGCAAGGTGAAAGTAAAACAGAACACTCCTATAGGAGCGTTCTGTTTTATTTTCACCTTGCTTTAAGCGGCCACCTGCCCTAAATTCCAAATAATTAACACAATTTAGTGGCCATTATAGAGAGGTTTTTAACTGTATCTGAAATCAACTATAATCATGATGATAATATGATAATGTATCCTTTATATTCCTGAAAAGTATTTAACCCTTTACTCCATGAATATTCATGTAAAAAATAATGATAATTTGATTTCATAGTTATAACAGCACATGGACAAGGAAAATTTGGCCATGGCAGAAACTGTAGAATGATATCTTTGTTATATCTTCAGCAAACAGAGCAGACCCTGATCAGAACTCCTATACAAGCCATATGATCTGGGTCAACTTTGTTTGCAAGGTGTAGAAAGGCATTTTATGGAGTAAAAGGTTAACTGACAATTGACAGGTTGATATAATCCACATAAAAGCCAAGTCTTGCTCTTTATGAATTGCACTGAAAATCTATAGAGCAGAAGAAAATACTATACAGATCTATCAATATGTCAGAATTGACATTTTGAAGCAACAGTGCTAATGGTCCTGTATACATAGCACCTTGTAGCATTTAACCCTTTCCCTGTTCTTTATTTATTCCAGATTTTAATACTTATTGAATATCCATAGACAAAATAGTCATAATGAAATCTGGAAGGTGAAACATTGTAGCAATTTTAGAAACTAAAGAAACAGATCTATCGAATTCCATTAGCAAATCCATGTTCACTCAATTACTGTACATTGTAATTACAAGTGACATGTGACCTAATTGTGTGTACAGATAGTTTGTATGGAGCCAAAGTTTGTTTAGGTCTGGGTCTACTCTGTTGGAGAAGGTACCAAAAAGCATGTCTATAGAGTACAGGGTTAATGCAAGAAAGGTTTATCAATTTTAATGCTTCATTGCTTTTTTGCAGATGTTGAACGATGTCCAGTGCCTCCAAAAACCCGATTGTTGGTGTTAGTGAACCCACACAGTGGGCCAGGCAAGGCGATGCAGATATATCGAAGACAAGTCGCGCCTATGTTGGACGAGGCAGATGTACAGGTCAAGGTCATACAGACAGGTCAGTTGTGTCTCCATGTTTAACATATGGGATAAATTAACAACCAACATGTTTTTTATTTTACTGCATACATGTTTCCTTACATGTTTCGATTTACATCTTCATCAGTGCATAACAACTATAATATACTTAACGTCACGGAAGTGACGTCATCGTATAAACAATGGCGGGAAAATTAATTTTGTTCATGTTTAACATAGAAATAAGAAGGATGGAGATCGGGACTAACACCATGCTTCGAATAACACCGGGGCTTCGGATGAGTGGTGTTTTGAATAAACGGGATTCGACTGTATATAAAAGAACCTCTTTAACACATTACCTCATAGGCTATTTCAAGACCCTATCTCTTTTAATAAATCTACTGGAATTGAGCATTTACTAGAGAAAAGGAAAAGTTTAGAATTGTGTAGTTTTGAAACCATTGTGAAAAATAGAGCATTTGCTCCATAAGAGGAAGTACTCTATTTATCGCAATAATTTCAGAAAGTGATTTTTATAGAGGCGTCAATATATATGAGGGAATGGGTTATTGAATTAACATTGAATTAACATAAATGTTGGCCTTTATTCGGACAGACACATTTAGGCAGACAGTTTAGACCCAGATCCAATTGCACTTGAAGGAGCTGCATGATCAGAGTTTACAATATTTATTACTTTGATGTAAATTTATTGCATGTGGTATCAAATGGAATTATTGAGCCTTACGTGCTCTTGGAGAGTCTCAATATTTAGGGTGAATAGGGTACTTATTTTGCAAGAGTGCTTCAGTACGATTTTATTGTATGCAATTATATTGAATTGCTAAAGGAGCATTTTAGAACCTTAACCCTGAGTTAAGTATTAATTCTTGGCTTGCTGTTCACGTTAATATACCTACCTGTAAATAGTGAAGACCCAGATGAGACAGCTCCTGCAGGAGCTGCACTATTTACAAGTTGATTGTGCAACCAGTGCACCCCACAGCAGTGATTGCACAGCGAAATACTTGTACACAGTGAAGATATATGTTATTATACAACAGGGCATGGGTTAAGAAGGAGAAATGTATTTTAAGATTCAGCAAGAGAAGGGTTAAAAAATCTGTGAAACAGTTTTGATCCTGATAAGATGCCAGGTTACAATTGGTATCTCATCTGCAACTGAACTGTTTACAAAGATTCATCCATAGTACAGTAGAATTAGTCTTAAGCAGCCATTCATTTATCGAACACAGGAGTCTTAAAAAGCAGGTGGTTGGTTAATGCAAGGCAAAAGTAATGCAGAAAGCTCCTATAGGCACCTGATGTATTTCTTTTGCCCTGCATTAAGCTACCACCTGCCTTACAGACCCACAGTTAGACTTTTTTTTATAGCCGCTTAACCCTTTCCCTGTTCCATATTTATTCCAAATTTTATTACCTACTAAATATTCATGGGCAAAATCATAAGTGAAATATGGAAAGTGGAACATTGCAGCCATTTAAGAAAGAAAGTAATCAGATCTATCAAATTCCATTGGCAAATAGTGCAGACCCGAACCCTGTGTCTGATCTTGGTCTTCTCTGTTTACAAATGGGAAACGGTTAATACAGGTTCTACTGTATTAGCCCTTGTCCTGCTTCAGAAATAATATCTGCTTAAACCCCAAGCAGTTGCCATGTTTATTTATTTCTGATTCATTCAGGCTTTGAGAAATTATTGACTAAGTATCAGGCAGTTTGGATCTTCATGAGGCACTGAGTTAGTAGGTGTCCGATCTGGATCCAAGCTATCCGCAAATGGAAGTCAGGTCACATATGGCAGGCTAAGGGTGTAAAGAGTTGAATGAATGTTCTAATTGCAGTAAAACCTGTCTTAACACTTTACTCCATAAATATGTATTTCTACGCTTTTGCAAACAGAAGACCCAGATCAGACATCTCCTATGGGAGCCATCTGAACAGGGTCTGCTCTGTTTGCTTATGATATAGTATTGATACGATTCTACAGTTTCTGTTCTTGCTAAAAATTCATGTGTCCAATGGACCATGTGCTATTATAACAATTAATATAATTAATATTCATGATGTCAATTTTGTTACATGAATATTCATGGAGTAAAGGGTTAAGTGGCCATCAGAAAGAGGTATAATTGTAAGTTTGTAAGGCAGGTAGTAGCTTGATGCAGGCCAAAAGTAATGCAGAAAGCTCCCATAACCTGAGCTTTCTGCATTACTTTTACCCTGCATTTAGCAACTACCTGTATTTTGAGACTCCTGTGTTCAGTAAATAAATGACTGCTCTCGACAGATTCTACTGTCAAAACTTTTAAAGTAATGCAGAAAGCTCCTATGATTTCTCATATGTAAATGATTTCTCTGTGTTGCTGCAGACCATGCTGGACATGCTATGGAGATTATGAAGTCCATTAACAGGAAGGACTACTATGGTGTTGTGATTGTATCTGGTGACGGACTCATCTATGAGGTAGGCCTATATACAGTAAAATCCCTCTAAATTGGACATTCAATTTAGTATAAATATTGGTCTTGTAGAAAATATTTAGCTAATAAATATTCATTATGTCATTATTTTTTACAGTGTTAATGAATATAGTTCCTGAAACTGCTTTCAAGCAAGTCTGACTTGCACCTGGAGATTTGGTTACTGGCTACTTTAACCCATTCCTTTTGATGCCTCTGCAAAAGTCACCTGTTGAAACCATTGTGATAAATTGAGCATTTGCTCCTATAGGAACAAATGCTCTATTTATCACAATGGCTTCAAACTACAAAATGTTCCTTTTCTCTAGTTAATAATCCTTTTTGATAGATTTATTAAAAGTGGCTGGATCTAAAAATAGCCTATGATGTAATGTTAACGCTTTGAACACCAGCTTTAGACAACATATTAAATTCTTATGTGTGTCAGTATTTGTCAAGATACGGTTTTTCATTTCTATTAAAAATGAGTTATTAGAATGCCATTAGTTTCAATCCTGATGAGATGCCAAAGTACTTAGCATTTCATCTGAAATCAACTTGTTCACACAGGTTCAAAAAGGCATTTCTATCAAGTTAAGGGATAAGTAATTATTTTTAGCTCGTCTGTTTCGAAGAAAAGTCGAGCTACTGTGATCACTGGGTCGTAGTCATCGTTGTCATCGTCGGCGTGCAAAAAATTTAATGTAGCTCATTACTCGAAAAGTATAAGAGGTATCAAGATGAAACTTCATAGGTTAGTATATCTCATTGAGGGGAAGGCCCCTATATAAGAACCATAACACTTGATTTCAAAATTTTGGAGTTATGGCCCTTTATCATATTCAATTTATTTAAATTTAGCTGGACAAGTACCAAATCAGACGAGCGTTGGTGCCGCACGCGGCTCTTGTTTTAATGAATTCTCATCAAGTAAAATATTAAGGGTGAGTTTGTGTTCCAAATCACTGCACAGTAGAACCACTCTAATCTGGAATTCTAGAAGAAAAGAATTTAGATACTTTTAGGCAGGTGACTGCTTAATGCAGGGGGAAAGTCATGTATAAAGCTCCTCTATATTTATTACTTGAATATATTAAGATTTGACCCTTGCAGAAACTAGAATCAGATTTATATTGTTCATGTCAAGCAAACAGACCTTGATCAAATATCTCTTACTTTTTGTCTAAATGTTAAATTTTCCTTCATTGTTTTAAAAAAGAATGTAGTCAGAATGTCAATTAGCTTGGATCCAGACGAGATGCCAAGTTACTTGGCACCTGATATAGATCCAAACTGTTTACATGATTCCCAGCTAACAGTAACCCTTTACTCCATGAATACACCTTTCTACACCTTTGCAAGCAGAGTAGACCCAGATAATACAGCTCCTGTAGGAGTTGTCTGAGGGGTCTGCTCTGTTTGCTTATGATAATTATATAGATATGATTCTACAGTTTCTGCTGTGGCCAAAAATTTCTGTGTGCATTTGCAATTTAAACAACTAATCTAATTGATATGCTTGATGCCATTATTTCTTACAAAGAGTAAAGGGTTAAAAGAGTAAATTAGGATACACATTGATCTTTTTCAGGTGATCAATGGGTTGATGAGTCGTGATGACTGGCAGGATGCCATGAAGATGCCCGTGGGCTGCATACCTGGTGGCTCAGGCAACGCCCTTAGCTGCGCAATCAACTACTCTGCAGGGTTTGTATAGCTGTTTCACTCATATAAACGCCTTTTCACGCATTTGCAAACAGTGTAGACCTAGATCAGATGGCTCCTATAAGAGCTGCATGTCTGATCAGAGTCTGCTCTATTTGCTTAAGACATGATTTAGATCTGATTCTACAGTTTTTGTTAGAGCAAAAAATGTCTTTGGAAATCTTTTTTATAAAAATTCAGCTAATGAAAATTCATGATGACATTTTTTCTTACATGAATATTGAACGGGGAAAGGGATAGAGTGTTTCTGCTCCTGCTTGGTCCTCCTTTCGTATCCTACATAATTTGACAGACATTCTCGACCCTTACCCTACTGTGTATGCTCAAATTAGTATCTGGTGCAACTTTTAGTGTTTCCAATTCTGTCAAGCTTTTGAGAAATTATTGATCCAGTGTCAGACAGCTTGGGTCATTAACCTTTTCTTCCATATATATGCCTTTCAACGCCTCTGTAATAACCACTTCTTGAAACCATTGCTCCTATGGAGCAAATGCTCTATTTATCACAATGGTTTCAATACTACACATTTCTTATGTTTTCCTTTTTTCTTGTAAATGCTCCTTTTTTGTAGATTTATGCAGTTGGGTAAAAAAATAGCCTATGAGGGAATGGATTAAGAGACGCTGAGTTACTCAGCATCTTGTCTCAATCCAAGCTGTTTGCAAATGCATGTCTGATGGTGAATAGCAGGATAAGATTTGTAGATACTGTAGACCTGGATCACACTACTCCACCTGGATCTACATCATTTGCTAACTGTCCTGGATTAGCAGGTTTGATAAGGGTTTACAATATGTGCTATTTTGTTAGTTTCATTTAACCCTGTACTTCAAATAGAGTAGACCCAGATTAGCCGTCCCTGTACTGCAAATAGAGTAGACCCAGATCAGACGGCTCCTGTAGGAGCCGTCTGATAAGGGTCTGCTCTGTTTGCTTATAATATGATATAGATATAATTATAAAGTTTCTGCTATGGGCAATAATTCCTGTGTCATGATGTCATTATTTCTCACATAAATATTCATCGAGTTAACTATTGCCAGACTTACTTATTCAGCCTTACATGGCAATGGAGAGAGGAGATTATATGAAAGAAAGGGATTGTATATTATACAAACAATGGTGCTCCACCCAGGATTGGAATGCTTGTGTCTATGATCAGAATCTACACTATTTTGTACATGTATAATCAAATGCTATACTTGCTGTTGAAAGGCAAACTGGAAAATGCGATTGATTACTGTTGATGATGTCAGTATTGATTGCATGAATATTCATGGAATAAACAGTTAACAATCTGACCTGCTTGTGTTAGAAAACATTTTGGCTTGTTTTCAGCAGCTCTTTGTATCTTTTCAGATACATATGAACAGTCAATGATTAAAAAAAGATCTCTCCATTTGTACAAAGCTTGTTGCAGAACAACTGAAAATACGTTAACCCTTTCCTTCATATAAAAACATTTTCATGCATTTGCAAACACAGTAGACCTAGATCAGATTAGGCTCTGCTCTGTTTGCTTATGGAATTTGATAGTTCTGTTTCTGTTTCTAAAATGACGACAAATGTTCCACCTTCCATATTTCATTATAACTATTTTTCCCATATTCAGTAGGTATTGAAATTTGGAATAGACCTTGAACAGGGAAAGGGTTAATCCCTTTACCTGATGAAATAATATTACAGTACATTGGCGATATATAGAGGACCACCGGGAATCAGCAAAAACCTCGGATTATCGTGATGTATATTAATTTAGAAAATACATGTACTGACATCATGAATATTTATTACATGTAGCTATTTTTTACTGGTATGTGAACACAGGTTTTTTTCCTCGCCACAAAATGAGCAGATCCAGATTTGACAGCTCCATACAGGAGCTGTTTGATATGAGTCTACACTGTTTTGCAAAGGTGTTAAAAGATGTTATCAAAATAAATATTTATTTCGTTTGCTTCTGTAAGATGCCTCTATCAGGTAAAGTGTTAAATGTAGACTGATGATATAAGATGTGACAATATTGACCATACTGTATAAACATGAACATAACTCTTTCGCTTTCATCATTGAATTTCTTTCATTTCCCTGTTGAATACATTTGTAAGAAATCATGAAATCACTAATGTTTATTAGCTGAATTTTGATACTGGTATTATACACACACAGCATTTTGTGGTATTTGTAGAAACTGTATAGTCACATTTTTTATAATTTTATAAGCAAACAAAGCAGACCCAGATTGAATAGCTCTTAGAGGAGCAGTCAGATCTGGATCCACTCTATTTGCATAGGTGTGAAAAAATGTTTATATGAGAGAAAGTGTTAAAAAACATAATCACTGTATCAAGCAGTTCAAACCCAGATGAGGGGCAGAAAAACTTGGTCTCATCTGGGTCCAAACTGTTTGCAATGATGATCACAGATTGAGTAAACCCTTTCCCTGTTCTATATTTATTCCAAATTAAAATACCTACCGAATATACTTGGATAAAATAGTTGCAATGAAATATGGAAGATAGAATGTTATAGCCATTTTAAAAACAAATCTATCAGATTCAATTAGCAAACAGAATAGACCCTGATCAGATGGCTCCTATAAGAGCCATCTGATCTGGGTCTTCTCTGTTTGCAAATGCATGAAAAAGAGTTTATATGAAAGGGTTAAAGATACATGTGTTTCAAAGTGTCTTGTTTATTACAGAGAGGCCATAGACACAGATATTGTCCTACATTCCACATTCATCCTCATCAAGCATAGGGTTGTGCCCATGGACCTGGTACTGGTGGAGCAGCTCAACAAGCGAGTTTTCTCCTTCCTTTCCATTTCTTGGGGCCTCCTCGCCGATATAGACTACGAGAGTGAGAAGTACAGGGCCATTGGGGAGGCCAGGTTTACACTGCAAGCCATCAGAAGAATTCTGGGTAACATTAATTATTCTCCTTGCATTACTTACCTTTGATAGAGATGTTTTCAAAGTGGAATGGTCCAGAGTGTTTAATGATACACTCAGGTTAATTTATAGGATTTTGAATGCTTAACAGGGCAGACCCTGACCATAGGGCTGGGAGCTCTCTGATCTGGGTCAGCATTGTTTGCAGATGACAGTACACTCATTTCAGACATTTAAAGGATTAAGAAATAGAAGTTCAAGGGAGATAACTATGGCTACCACAAATTTACCCCACCTTTGTATATGACATTGTCTTTACAATTTTAAAACATTTGACCAACCTTGACAGTATGCAAAACCTCTACCTAAACCTACCTATACATACAACTTAGCACTACCTTTTACAATATATCCTATACAGTAAAATCTCGATTATTCGAACACTAAAATACTTATAATTATTGATCTTTAAGAGAGGTGGCAACTTAATTCATGTTGAAAGTCATGCAGAAAGCTCCTCTAGGAGCTTTCTGCATGACTTTCAACAAGCATTAAGCAGCCACCTGCCTAAAAGGGTCTAAATCCATCTATACAGAAAATTCAAATAATTAAGATTTTACTGTATATCCTTTATGACAGTTTTTACAGTAGTTAACCCTTTACTCCATGAATATTCATGTTAAGAAATAATCACATCATGAATATTAATTAGCTGATTTGACATATTTACACAGAAAGTTTTAGCCATGGCAGAAACTGTTGAATCAGATCTATAAGCAAACAGAGCAGACCTTGATCAGAAACCTAATCTTGGACTACTCTGTTTGCATAGGCATTTAATGTTGAATATATGGGGTAAAGGGATAAAAGGTAGAGTTATTGCCCTTGTCATAAGCCGTACCATAGCTAAATAGTCATAAGAAAGTAAAGCCACCTCTTTCCTGTGGGTATAATTACAATTTTATACAGTCATGCAATATGGAAAAAATGAAATTCAGTCTGTGAAAAGTGCTGTTCCAGATTAGGCTGTGTTAGAAATAAAGAGTGTGATGAAGATTTCCACTGATAGTCTCATATTGTGTGTCATATCATTACACAGTATACACGATCCAGAGGTATAGAACAGATGTGTAAATTAATCTTTTCAAATGTACCATTCCTAAATTCAATCATGTCAATCTTTTCTCGAATATTCAGGGATTTAATTAAACTTTACTCCGGTCTCGGTTGTCTATTTTCTTTATTGATCTATTAGTTTCAAACATACATGAATATTCATGTAAGAAATAATGACATCATGAATATTAATTAGATTAATTCTTATAATAACACATGGACACAGGAATAGTTGATCATTGCAGAAATTGAAAACATATCTTTATTATATCACAAGGTGTAAAAAGGCATATTTATAGAGCAAAGGGTTAAGAAAAGTATAACATGACAAACAGTGCAGACCCTGATGATAGGACTGCATATATATAAGTCCTTCACTCCTCCACCAAACCTTATAATTGTGACCACGCTTTAGAAAAAATTCTTCGAGATAGTTCTAGAAATTTGTCACAACATATAACTTGGTGGAGAAATGATAACATTTATGTTAGCTAAGCTTTTCACTACACTTATGTGGACAGGCGACATTGGTGTTCTTTCAAACACTTTTGTAGTACAATAAAAATTTTATTATTTGAAAACAAGAATCATTTTCGGTCTTTACCCCTTTACTCCATAAATACACTTTAGACCCACATTAGGCTGGAGCCGTCTGATCAGGGTCTACTCTGTTTGCTTATGATAATATAATATAGTTATGATTCTACAGTTTCTGTCATGGCCAAACACTCCTGTTTTCATGAGCTGTTAAAACAATTAATCAAATTATTAGTCATGATGTCATTATTTCTTTGATGAATATTCATGGAGTAAAGGGTTAAGACAGGTGGCAGCTTAATGCAGGGTGATAGTCTCCTAGAAGAGCTTTCTGCATGACTTTCACCCTGCATTAAGTAGCCACCTGCCTAAAAAGGCAGGAATTCTTCATTACTAAAATTTCGAAGTATTGGGTTTTTACTGTATTTAAAATATTCACCTTTTTCAATGACTGACAATTTTAGAATTTCCTTATCAGATGAAGCACCACATATAAATACATGTATTTTGTTAGGAAAATCAAGTTTAGGATAAAACTGGTAGACATTTTATATCCATTTCCTGTCAGCTGGTATCCTATTACAGAGCTTCAGATAAAGATGCATATACAAACACTTAATCGTCATTTCTCCACCAAACCCTATGTTCTGACCACTCTTTAGAATTGTCTCTTTGAAACAATTCTAAAGAGTGGTCATAACAGGGTTTAATGGAGTAATAAAGAAGATATTCTTGAAATTGTTTTAATTTTATGCATCGTATCTGGACCTCTGATGTTACCTTTGCAGCACTTTTTTATTTTTGCAGGTCTGCGAAAGTATAAAGCCAAGCTTTCCTTCCTTCCCATCACAGAGTACATTCCAAAATCTTCCAACAATAACAATTCCAAGTCCATGAATATCCCAGTGAAACCTCGCAGAGTCTCTTTGCAGAGTTTAGAAACTGCTCATGATATTGATGCTTTTGATGATACTTTCCGCTCACAATCTGTCCCCAACAGACTGTTTCGGGCTAAGTCTGAGATTTCCCAAGACATCAATGGTGAAGAATTGACTGACTTACCAGACATGTCAGATAATTCCATTGAGAGAACAAACTCAGTTGAAATGATTGTCAATGACTCAGCTCATAATTCCACAGACAAGGTAGAATTTTCACTTCCAACTGAAGATTCCGCTAAAGAAAGAAAGCCTGCATATACTCATGCAAAAAACAACAGCTTGGACAGTCTTCAAGATGTGCTCACCATGCTGAAGATGCCAGGGCAGCCTGCACCCTCAAACCTCCTCCCACCGCTTGACGCCCCTGTGCCTGATGACTGGGTCACCATCGATGATGATTTCATCACCGTTTGTGCTACATATCAGACCCATCTAGGTAGTGATCTTATTATGGCTCCGGATGCGCGATTTAGCGATGGCATTATTCACCTCTGTTTCATCCGTGCAGGGATTCAAAAAACAGAGTTGCTTCAATTAATGACCCTGTTAGAGAAAGGTGCTCATGTAGACTATCCCTCCCCTTATTATGAAATGATCAAAGTTCTGGCATTTCGCCTTCAGCCTGAGGGTAAAGAAAGTGTGATAATGGTGGATGGAGAGCTCATTGATTACAGTCCATTACAAGCTCAGGTCCTGCCCGGCTTAGCTAACCTCATGGCCATTCAGTGATGCAAATTATTTTCCCTTTTGCAAAATGGTGCTGGTAGTATTCAACTTCAGTAGAATCAGGTCCCGAGATTATAAAACTTTTTGCTTGAATTTGAAATCATTTTCAAGCATCTGACCAATCAGATACTTGAAATGATCTCAGACTCAGAAATTATATAACCTTGGGCCCAGAGCTTGAAATTACCAAACATTCTCAGACTCAAAACTCAAGAATATTTCCAGATCCATTTACTTTGTTCCTAGTGTTTGTCAGAATGGTAGGAGTTGGAAACAAAACAATCTTTTTACCTTTTACCTCTCAGAGGCCTTTTGATGCCTTTGCACACTGAATAGACCCAGATCAGATGTCTCTTGTAGGAGCCATTTGATAAAGGTCTACCCTGTTTGTTTGATAGAACTTATGCCATGTGCAAAACCCCCTTGTTCATAATGGCGTTATAAAAAATCAGCTAATTAATATTTATGATGCCATTTTTTTCAGTACAGGGTTAAGGAAGTTCTTGAGTCTCAAGCCAGAGAATGAATTGTTGCAACCAGGCTCCGAGGTTATAAAGCTTTTTGCTTGAGTCTGAGATCATTCTCAAGCATCAGATTGGTCAGATTCTGAGCTTGCTCAGAATCTGACCAATCAGATACTTGAGAATGATCTCAGACTCAGACTCGGAGTTTTATAACCTTGGACCCTCACAAAATACTGGAAACCTCTTAAATCTTAAAGCAATTCTTGAGATCTGGCTATTACCCTTCAACTGGTAACCATGGTTTCACTGATATTTACAAATTTCCTGGATTCAGATCAATTGCTGCTAAATTTCAATGTCTGATTTGCATTTTTCTTAATGAATTTTAAAAGAAACAGTAGTTGAAATCAAGAAGTCCAAGAATATGAGCTAGCAGTAATTTTCTCAACAAAATTAGGGTTAACTTGTTTTATAGTAGAATAAGTTGAAAAGAGGAATCCCCTGAAAAGAGAAAGTTTGAGCTGCGTGTACCTGGCTGGCTCCGGTCTGGTGGGGTTTTACTGTATTCACTTACAATTGCAGGTTCTTTGTTCATTGTTCTCTGGTGCAGAGGGAAAATATTTCTGCAGAAAGTGATATTTTCTTAAACATTTTCCTTAATGAACACTTGTACATGAATTGATCACTTCATGAATATTCAATAGTTGAATTTTTATAATTTATATTTTTCAAAGTCACAATTCTAATTTGTCACAACTATGGGTTAGGTATAGAAATATAAAGTAAAACCCCTCTACAGCAACTATGTAATGAATAAACATGGGTGTCTTGTTGTTTAACCCATTACCTCATAGGCTATTTTTAGACCTAATTTCTTTGAATGAATCTACCCAAAAGGAGCATTTACTAGAGAAAAGGAAAATTTTTGAATTGCGTAGCAAATGCTCTATTTATTGCAATGGTTTCAAGAAGTGACTATTACAGAGGCATAGAAAGGCGTATTTATTGAGGAAATGGTTAACCCTTTACTCCATGAATATTCATGCAAGAAATAATGGCATCATGAATATTAATTCTTTGAATTTTTATAATGGTACTACGAACAAATAATTTTTATTGTGACAGAAATTGAAGAATCAGATCTATATCATATCAAAAGCAAACAGAGCAGACCCTGATCGGACGACTCCATAGGAGCAAATGCACTATTTATCACAATTATTTCAAAACTACACATTTCTAAAATTTTCTAAAATTTTCCTTTTCTCTAATAAATGCTCCTTTTTGGTGTTTTTATTCAAAGAGGATGGGTCTAAAAATAGCCTATGCAGGAAAGGGTTAAAAGTCTAGAAGTAGATCTTGTCTTGGTGGTTGCTGTTGAGAGGTTTTAACTGTAAAATGTATTTTCAGACAATATTACATCAGTGTTTGATCCTGGAGATCTCATGTTGAAAATGAATTATATTTATGTGACTCTAGACGAGTAATAATTATTGGGTTTCTTTAATTCTTTAAGTGCTATTTACAATTTACCTAGATATAATATACTCAATTTTATCTGTGTTAATTTTAACTCTTTCTCTCATATAAGTGCATTTTCATGCCTTTGCAAACAGAGTATACCCAGATTAGGTGTTCTGATAAGAGCCGTCTGACCATGGTCTGCACTGTTTGCTTATGACTTGATGTAGATCTGATTCTACAGTTTTTGTCAAAGCAAGACATTCCCTTGAACATTTTACGTTATAAAAACTCAACAATTTCTTGCATGAATATTCTACAGGGAAAGGGTTAAGAATTACATATTGATATGTTCAAATGTTTCAGAAACTTATTTTTTATGTAAGATAGTTTCTGTCTTGCTTTAGATGTATCTTTTCTGACAATTTATTTAATTCTTCTACTAAAAGGTAAAATAAAAAAACAATATCAGACATTGAAAACTATCCTGACATGTAAACTTAATTAAAATATATAATTTAGACCCAAAGCAAACTGTTTCAGCTAGTCTTAGTCTAAAATATTTGCTATGGCTTGAAAGAAAAAATGGGTGTGTTCTACCAATCTTAACATATTACTCCATGAATATTCATGTAAGAAAAAATGACCACATGAATGTTAATTAGATTGATTGTTATAATAGCATATAGACACAGAACCTTTTGGTCATGGCAGAAACTGTTGAATCATATTTTTATTATATCATAAGCAAACAAAGCAGACCCTGATCAGATGGCTCCTATAGGAGCCATCTGATCTGGGTCTACTCTGCTTGCGAAGGCATAGATAGGCATATTTATGTGGTAGAGGGTTAAACAAGATTTAAAACCTTTACCTGATAGAATTGCAAGCAGACTAGACTCAGATGAGATGTCTTCTGCGGGAGCTGTCTGATCAGGATCTGGTCTGTTAGCTTATAAGATAATATTGATTTATTCTACAGTTTCTTCCATGGTCAATTTGCTTCTTCATAATGCTGTTATATTCAGCTGATAAATATTCAAACAGTCATTATTTCTTACATGAATATTGATCAGGTAAAAGATTAAGCTTGGAACAGTTTTGATCCAAATCTTTTTTTCTTGGGAACTTACACATTGCATATTTTTTGTCTATTGGTTTTATTTGGAATTTTACCAAGATTCTTATGTACAAAATGTGATATTTATTTTGACAGGGAAGTAAACGCATGTCAAAATTGAATGATTTTATGCAATGGTTTTGCCCTGTTTTTCTACATTACTGCCATATTAACTGTTTACTCCATGAATATTCATGTAAGAAATAATGACATCATGAATATTAATTAGATTAATTGCTATAATAGCACATGGACACAGAAACTTTACCATGGCAGAAACTGTAGAATCATATCTATTTTACTTCATAAGCAAACAGAGCAGACCCTCATCAGACGGCTCCTATAGGAGCTGTCTGATCTGGGTCTACTCTGTTTGCAGAGGCATAGAAAGGTGTATTTATGGAGTAAAGGGTTAAAGTATCATAAGGTTGATTATGAAAAAGTTGTATACATGAAGTTAATGTTGATTCTATATACTAGTACAGCCATGTAGTTTAGATGATTAGGCTCAGTATACATGTATGTATTAACCCTTTCCCTGTTGAATATTAGTGTATGAATTGATCACTTCAGGAATATTCATTACTTAATTATTATAATGTAACATGATACAAAAACTGTAGGACCATATCTACATTATATGACTCCATAAGCAAAAGAGCAGACCCTGATCAGATGGCTCCTATAGGAGCCATCTAGTGGGGTCTACTCTGTTTGCAAAGGTGTGAAAATGTGTTTAGATGAAGGAAAGGGTTAATGTTTCACTTACAAAAATGTATTTCACTGCAGTCAGTTAAAACTTTAGCACAGGTGTTATTATTAGGGCCCTGTATATAAAATGCAGGAGCCCTATAGGAATCACATTTTCTGCCTGTCCGTCCGTCAACAATTTTGATGTGACAGGATAACTCATACAGTACTTCACATATTGGTTTCATATTAAGGGAATATGATAAGTATCATCAGAGGAAGACGCCAATAGGTTTTTGGTTGAATCAGATCACTATGTCTAGAGTTATCTGCCCTTGATTACAGGGCCCTCCCTGACTGAGTTAGTTTTCTAGTTTGTTTTGTATTGTATGGATCAGTGTATCGGTCTTTAATGAATATTCATGTAAGAATTCATGTAAGAAATAAAAATGAATGTATGATTTTCAAATTAACTCAATTACTATAATTGCAATATGAACATGGGAATTTTTGGCCATTAAAGAAATGGTAGAATCAAATTGATGTAATTTGGTAAGCAAACAGAGCAGACTCTGATCACACAGCTCTCACGGTTTGATCTGTGTCTATTTTGTTTGAAAAGGCATCAAAAGGCGTCTATAAGGTATAAAGGGTTAAAAGTCACCAGAATCCTGTAGGACTTATTAGTGATGTTTAACCCTTTCCCTCATGTAAATGTGTTTTCATGCATTTGCAAACAGAGAAGACCCAGATCAAACAGCTCTGGTCTGGTCTGCTCTGTTTGCTTTTGGCATGATACAGCTCTAATTCTGTAGTTTTTGTCAAAGCAAAATAATCCCATGAAAAGGTTACATTATAAAGATTTACTTAATAAATATTCATGTTGTCATTATTTCTTACATGAAGACAGAACAGGTTAACCCATTCCCTCATATTGACACCTCTGTAAAAGTCACTTTTTCAAACCATTGTGATATTATAAATAGAGCATTTGCTCCATAGGAGCAAATGCTGTATTTATCACAACGGTTTCGAAACTACACAATTCTAAAAGTTTCCTTTTCTCTAGTAAATGCTCCTTTTTGGTAGATTTCTTCAAAGAGATTGGATCTAAAAATAGCCTATGAGGTAATGGGTTAAGTATGTCTTAGCTCATTCTAATGTGTCATTGATAAAAACAAGATCTCAAATTTTTAACGTTTAATGTTGTTTTGTTCGTAAATTAAGGAACTTCAGTCTGTAAAGTTTTTATTTGGTTCATTTCTGGAATAATTTTTTTTAAGTTTCTTTTCAAAAGCATAATAAGATTGTCAAACAGTTTGGATCCTGTTGAGACCTTGGATAACTTTATATCTCATCTGGATCCAAACTGCTTGCAAAGTTTATCATGAGATCATCTGGAGTGTGGAAGGAGCTTTTCTAAACTAGCATGTCTTTCTTATTCTTTGGATCAATTATTATGTATCTAATAACTGGTGCATGTTACATATCATATTTTCAGATTGACTAAATTGTTAACCCTTTACTCCATAGATACACTTTTTAATGCCTTTGCAAACAGAGTAGTCCCAGATCAGACTGTTGCTGTAAGAGCTGTGTGATTAGGATCTGCTCTGTTTGCTAACTGAACTAAACAGATATGATTCTACTGATTTTGCCATGACATAAATTGCATGTTTTCATATATATAATCAAAATTCTGTTAATTAATGTTCATACAAACACTGTTTGTTACTTGAATATTCATGGAGAAAAGGGTTAACCCTTTACTCCATGAATATTCATGTAGGAAATAATGACCATCATGAATATTAATTAGATTAATTATTATAATAGCACATGGACACATGAAGTTTTGGCCAAGGCAGAAACTGTTGAATCATATCTATATAATATTACATGTATATGTATATCATAAGCAAACAGAGCAGACCCTGATCTGATGGCTCCTATAGGAGCTGTCTTATCTGGGTCTACTCTGTTTGCAAAGGCGTGGAAAGGCTTATTTATGGAGTATATGGGTTAAACTGAGAATTGACTGAATATCTGTTGTTCAACTATATAGCCAATATTGTAACTGATAGAATTATTGCAACATTAGCTGTACTTTTTGATCTTCTGGTTTTATTCTCCTTATATTGAGATTGATTATTCTGCTTCATCTTTCAGTTCTGATCATTTCAGTAATTACACATGTAACAGGCCTTGCTGTAATTTTTAGCAAGAACTTGAGAGAAGGTTACTTTTAGAGTTTGGAAACTATATAGACCTAGTACTATTGACACAGCGTTTGTTGCTGAGAAAATGATAACAGTTGCTATTGTTCCATCCTCTTGATATAATTGCTTAACCCATTCCCTGTTCAATATTCATGTAAGAAATAATGACATCATGAATATTTATAAGTTGAATTTTGATAATGTTAACTTTTCAAGGAACTTTTTGCTTTGACAAAATTTGAAGAATCAGATCTATATCATGTCAAAAGCAAACAGAGGAGACCCGGATCAGATGGCTCCTATAGGAGTCGTCTGATCTGGGTCTACTCTTTTTGCAAAGGCATGTAAAAGGGTCTGTATCAGGTAAAGGGTTAAAGTACAAGCAGCATTAACCCATTGCCTCATAGGCTATTTTTAGATACAGCCTCTTTGAACAAATCTACCGAAAAGGAGCATGAACTAGAGAAAAGGAATTTTTTTAGAATTTTGTAGTTTGAAACCATTGTGATAAATAGAGCATTTGCTCCTATTGGAGCAAATGCTCTATTTATCACAATGGTTTCACAAAGTGACTTCTACAGAGTTGTCAAAAGTCGTCAATATGAGGGAATTGGTTAACCCTTTCCTCCATAAATACGCCTTTCTACGCCTCTGTAAAAATCAACTATTGAAACCATTGTGATAAATAGGAGCAAATTCTCTATTTATCACAATGGTTTCAAACTACAAAATTCTAAAATTTTCCTTTTCTCTAGTTAATGCTCCTTTTCGGTAGATTTATTAAAACAGGTTGGATCTAAAAATAGCCTATGAGGGAATGGGTTAAAGTACAAGCATCATTAAAGTTCAGTTTTCAGATGACAAATTTGCTGCATACAACGGATTTTTCATGAGCGGACAGTTTTATAGCAGTTTAAAGTTTTGCAAGAGGGCGTCAGCTCAGTGCACAGATATGCAATCACCACACTTGTGATATAACATAGATAAATGGTAACCCTTAAGATAATGAGGGCATGACACTTGTACTGATTGTCGGAGTCCATGTCAGCAATGATTTTGCAGTGTATGTAAATATACGGGTTATCATGTAATTAATTCCCAAAACAATTATCATCTGAAAAAAATGTGTTTTGCTTAAAATCGGAAATTGGATTTTTAGAATGGAATAGTCTTAAGCAGTTTGAATGCATTTGAGAAAAACAATGAAAGTCCTAAACCTTTACTTCATGGATTCTCATTTAACCCTTTCCCTCATATAAACATGTTTTCACGAATTTGCAAACAGAGCAGAGCCAAATCAGATGGCTCCTATAGGAGCCATCTGATCAGGGTCTGCTCTGTTTACTAGTGAAATTTGAAAAGATCTGTTTCTTTACTTTCTAAAATGGCTATAATGATCCACCTTCCACATTTTGTCCGGTAATATTCTGTAGGTATTGAAGTTTTGAATAAACATTGAATGGGGAATGTGTTAAGAAATAATTACTTTATGAATTTCAGCAGTGGTATATTGATAATGGACTTATGACTCAGATCTATATTATTCAATAACAAAACAGACCCTATCAGACAGGTGCTAGAGGAGCTGTCTGATCTGGGTCTATATTGTTTGCAAAGGTGTTAAAATACACATATACTAAGTACAGGTTGAAGCAGTTTCCATCCATTGAGAGTTCAGCGTCTTTGTATCTTATCGTGATCGGAACTGATTGCAAGGGTTATCATGCATTGACCCAAAGATAGCTAGAGGTTGAACTGAGCATGCCAATTATGTATCGTGACATACTTTTACTCTGTTCCCATTGCAGATTGTAGGGGTTACATGTTGGCTTCCAACAGGAAAATTTCCATCATCTCATAGATTAGAATAATTAATAAGTTTGAAACAACTAAGATAAAAAAAAATCACGAATACCTTGATATTTAGTTTATTTAACCCTTAACATGATAAATATTCATGTAAGAAATGATGACATCATGAATATTTATTTGTTGTTATTTGGAGCTTATAGTGCAAGGGAAACATCAACCCTGAAGGAGTCTGCAGATTAGCTGTTAATGTCCGAAAGAAATATATGTTAACCCATTCCTCCATAGGCTATTTTTGGACACAACTTTTTGAATCAATCTACCGAAAAGGAGCATTTACTAGAGAAAAGGAAAAGTTTAGAATTGTGTAGTTTTGAAACCATTGTGATAAATAGAGCATTTGCTCCTATGGGAGCAAATGCTCTATTTATCACAATGGTTCCATAAAGTGACTTTTACAGAGGCGTAGAAAGGCGTATTAATGGAGGAAAGGGTTAATGCTATTCTGGCAGAAAAAAAATCATTGGTATTCTTTATTTCAAAGCTTTAGCCTCTTCCCTCATACAACTGCTTTTTCATGCCATTGCAAACAGAGTAGACCCAGATCAGATGGCTACTGTAGAAGCCATCTGACTGGGGTCTGCTGTTGTTTCCTTATGGAATTCTACAGGTTCTACCAATACTAAAGAATCCTATGTTCATATGCCTACATTTATCTAATAATTATTTATAGTATCATTATTTCTAACATAAAAATTAAATATTCAACAGGAAAACAGTTAAACCTCAAGAATATTCATGTACGAAATTGCACGAATACTGGACAGGGTTAAAGGCTATCACAAATCTGCCTATGGAAAAAAATCCACTATCTGAAATTCAATCACATGTGTATTAGCTGTTTACTCCATGAATATTCATGAAAGAAATAATGACATCATGAATATTAATAGATTAACTTCTATAATGGCACACAAACACAGGAAGTTTTGGCCATGGCAGAAACTGATGAATCATATCTACTGGTATATTATATCTATGTTATATCATAAGCAAACAGAGCAGACCCTGATCAGAAAGCTCCTACAGGGGGCCATCTGATCTGGGTCTACTGTGTTTGCAAAGGCATATCTATGGAGTAAACGTTACAGATTAAGATCAGATTTATCATATCAGTCGCACATTGAAGTGTGTCAATGTTTATAGTGGTTTTTAGTGATTAAACAAAAACAAATGAAGCTGAGAATAGAAAAAATTACTAGAAAGTAATGTATAAGAAATATTGTAACATTATACCAAACTTGACAGTTTTTATTATGTACATGTATATCCATTCCTACAATGAACATGGAGAGAGTATATTTCATTAGAAAAAAGTGCCATACTAGTGCAAAAACAGTGGCTGTTGTAATTTCTTCTGTTTATTTCTTACGTATTTTACACTATTCATGTCAGAAATAATGACATCATGGATGTTTATTACCTGAGTTTTTATAAGTGCATATGTACACCGGATTGTTTAGTATTGGTAGAAACGTTTCATATTGAATGGAATCTACTATTGAAGTGAGTCGTCTGATCTGAATCTGCTTTGTATTTGAAATAATGTAGATCTGATTCTACATTTTGTTCTTGGTCAGTATATTCTTTAAAAATGCAGCTATTTAATATTCATGGTAATTAATTCTTACATTATTGTTCATAAACCCTTAACTCCATAAATACGCCTTTCTACTACATTGCAAACAGAGTAGACCCAGATCAGACGGCTCCTATAGGAGCCATCTGATCAGGGTCTGCTCTGTTTGCTTATGACATAAAAGCAATATGATTCTACAGTTTCTGCCATTGCCAAAAAGTCCTGTGTCCATGTGCAATTATAACAAATTTGCATGACATCATTATTTCTTATATGAATATTCATCGAGGAAAATGTAAATGCTTTCATAAACAGAGTAGACCCAGATCAGATGACTCCTGTAGAATATGGGAAACAAGTGCACCAACATTTGCAAACAGTGTAGACACAGATCGGATGGCTCTACAGGAGCCCACTGATCAGGGTATGTAGTGCTTCTCATTCAAAATCAGAAAGGACCATACCACTTTAATAGTTCAACATTCAAAGGGGTAAGATATTAGTGCATGTATACAATTGACCCACAAACAGTTGATATTACATGTCATATATCTAGGTGTATATGTCCAACAGCTGTTTATATGAGGTCATTAAGAATGTTCAGCACTATATTAAGTGCATTGCAAGCATATATTATAAGCTAAACTCTTTGTGCAACAGAGCTAAGTAATTGTTGTCTGCAAAATATATTGTCCTCTACAATTTTCAGTTATTTTTTTCTCTATCTCTCTGATTTTTTCCCCTAATGAATTGATTATTGTATGAATATTCATGAACTGAATTTTATCAATGAATGTTTTGGCTGTGATAGAAACTACAGAATCAGACCTATATTATTCCATCAGCAAACAGAACAGACCATGATTAGACAGCTCTTACAGGAGCCCTCTGATCTGGGTCTATTTTGTTTGCAAAGGCATAGAAAGGCATATTTATGGAGTAAAGGATTAACTTATTCCTTCATACAAACGCTCTTTCATGCCTTTGCAAACAGAGTAGACCCAAATCAGGCAGGTCCTGTAGCAGCCATCTGATCAGGTGTCTGCTCTGTTATGCTTATGAAATTATAATAGATCTGATTCTACAGTTTCTACCAGTACCAAAATATACTGTGTGCATAATTATGCCATTATAAATTTAACCCTTTCCTCCATAAATATGCCCCAGTAAAAGTCACATAATGAAACCATTGAAACCACAATGGTTTCAAAACTACACAATTCTAAAAATGTTCCTTTTCTCTAGTAAATGCTCCTTTTCGGTAGGTGTATTCAGAGAGGTTGGGTCTAAAAATAGCCTATGGAGGAATGAGTTAAGCTAAGATATATTTGTGATGTCATTAGTATACCCCCTCAAACTTGTTTGATGGGGTATACAGGAATCACCCTGGGCAGACTGTCGGTCGGGCGTGTGGTTGGTCGGTCGGCTTGAAACATGGGTATTTTGATTTGCGATCAAGGCTGATGTGTGGGGGTATTCTATCACCTGTAGTGATAGTTCTAGTTTCTTACTTAAACATTCAATAGGGATATTGTTAGTTCTTTTCATGGTAGTGGTGAATTCTGGATTACTCATGCAAACTGTGTAGATCCAGATGAGATGCTGAGTAACTCTGCATCTCATCAGGACTCAAACTGACTGTATTTTCGGCGAGAAAGAAAAAATGAAAGGGAACTGTTGAGAATCGAAGCAGACAAGAACTTTTGCAGATGACAGCTAACTGTTGTATAAAGAGTTGAGGTCTGACAGTTAGATTTGATTGTGCTGATTGATATGTCTCCAATACAAGTTTGTTTTGCCCATGGCAATGGTTATAGTATTAAATTATATCATTGCACTTATGTCAAGGTTCAAAAGTTACTGGCTTACCGTAGTTACCTTAACTCATTACCCCATAGGCTATTTTTAGATCCAACCTCTTTGAATAAATGTACCAAAAAGGAGCATTTACTAGAGAAAAGAAAAATGTTAGAATTGTGTAGTTTTGAAACCATTGTGATAAATAGAGCATTTGCTCCCATGGGGCAAATGCTCTGTTTGTCACAATGGTTTCATAAAATGACTTTTACAGAGGCATAGAAAGGCATCTTTATGAAGAAAAGGGTAAACCCAATAATCCATGAATATTCATGTCAGAAATAATGACCATGACTATCAATTACCTGAATTTTATAATGGCATGTTAATACATGAATTGTTGACCTTGAAGGAAACTGTAGAATCAGGTCTATATATATAATTCCATAAGCAAGCAGAGCAAACCCTGATTAAACAGCTCCTACAGTAACGGGGGCTGTCTAATCTGGGTGTATTCTTTTTGCAAAGTTATTAAAAGGTATATATCTCTGGAAATAAAGGGTTAAATAGTCTGACACCTATTCTCCCAACTCCTTCAGTTTGATCTGGGTTAAACATGCAAGAAGCAAGCTTGACAACCCTTTCCTTCATGAATATTCATGTAAGAAATAATGACATCATGAATATCAATTAGATTAATTTGTCATAACAGCACATAGACACTTTGAAATTTTGGCCAAGGCAAAATCTGTAGAATCATACCTATATTATATCATAAGCAAACAGAGCAGACCCTGATCAGACGGCTCCTATAGGAGCCATCTGATTTGGGTCTACATGTATTCTGTTTGCAAAAACGTAGAAAGGCGTATTTATGGAGTAAAGGGTTAACCCATTACATGCATATTTACATAAGAAATATTCACTTTATGAATATTAAATATCCGATATTTTATAATGTCATATGCACACTGAAATATTTGGTCTTGGCAAAACTATTGGCAGAATCAGATCCATATTATTCTGTAAGCAAACAGAAGAGACCCTCATCAGATATTGCCTATAGACATAGCCCGATCCAGGTCAACTTTTTTGCCTGCTGATAACGTAAAAAGCATTGTCCATATGCCATTATAAAAAAAATCATCCAGTAAGTACAATGTATTGTGCATTATTTCTTACATGAATATTCAACAGGGAAAGTTTTAAGACAAGTGGTAGCATAAGAAAGTAGGAGCTTTTTGCAGTACTTTCATCCTGCATTAAGTAAACACTAGCTTTTCAAGACCACTAAGTATATTCATATTGTGGTCACTATAGAGAGGTTCTACTGTATAGCAGCACTGTTTGGTCAGATATGCCTATGACTCGTTAAAGCTTAATCCTTAGCCTGCTAAGCGTGACCTAACTGACATCTGCAAACAGCTTGGATCCAGATGAGACGAAGAGTAACTAGGCATCTCGTCAGGATCCAAGCTTTTTGACACTCTGTCTATAGTAACAAATCAGAAATAAGTGACGACGGCAATGGATCGGAGCTTAAGCAGACCTCATTTTCATAGCAGGCTAAGGGTTAACATTAGCCCCACTACTTACAAATATTGTACAGAGCTGTTGATAAGAGTTAATTTGCACTTAGAAAATCTAATTGAAATATTGTTGGAATTTCTTTGCTAAACCCTTTGATAGTATTTTGCTGCTAACTCATAAGATTTGCCAGTCTAACGTGATTCTAAAGAGTGGCTGCAAGATAATATTGGACTGAGAAATCCGAGATTTTGATAAATAAGTACACAGCTCCATTGTAAATACAGTAAAAGCTCTCTATAACGGCCACTAAATTGAGATAATTAGCTGGTATTTAGGGCAGGTGGCTGCTTAAAGCAAGGTGAAAATAAAACAGAACGCTCCTATAGGAGCGTTCTGTTTTACTTTCACCTTGCTTTAAGCAGCCACCTGCATTTACATGTAACACAAAATACTTGATGTAATTTAGTGGCCGTTATAGAGAGGTTTTACTGTATTTTTCTTAATATAATTGTACTCACTTCTTTCTGTATTTGAAGTGGTGTCATTATTCTTTCTAATATTATATTGTGATCACTTCTTTCTGTGTTAGAAGTGTTGTAGATATTTTTTTCTAATTTCACTGTGCTCACTTCTTTCTGTATTTGAACTTGAAGTGTTGTAAATTTTATTCTTTCTAATGTTATTGTGCTCACTTCTTTCTGTGTTAGAAGTGTTGTAGATATTCTTCTTAATGATATTGTGCTCACTTCTGTTTCTGTGTTAGAAGTGTTGTGGATATTCTTCTTAATATTATTATGCTCACTTCTTTCAGTATTAGAAGTGATTTAATTTCATTGTGCTCACTTCTTTCTGTGTTAGAAGTGTTGTAGATATTATTTCTAATTTCAATGCGCTCATTTCTTTCTGTATTAGAAGTGTTGCAATTATTTTTCCTAATGTTATTGTGCTCACTTCTTTTTTGTGATGAAAACAAATGATGTCTTATTTTTTATAAAACTATATTTTACAAGAATAATTTTCCAGATGTTTCAGTTAAACTGGGCACTGTGAGACCTTTTTGCAATGCATGTACATGTAATTGTAAATGAACTTAATTGAGCACAAACTTTATTGTCAGTTTTTGACTGAACAACATTCTTTGCAAAGGACCAGATACACATTACATACTTAACCCTTTCCTTCATATAAATGCCTTTTTACGCATTTGCAAATGGAGTAGACCCAGATCAAACGGCTCCTGTAGGAATCACTTGATCAGGGTCTGCTTTGTTTGCTTTTCACACGATATACCAAATTCTACAGTTTTTGCTAAAGCAAAATTATCCCTTGAAAAGTTTACATAATAAAAATCCAGCTAATAAATATTCCTAATGTCATTATTTCTTACATGAATATTAAACAGGGAAAGAGTTAATATAAAACCTTTGAATGTGGGAAACAAGCATACTGACATTTGCAAGCTGTGAAGACCCAGATCCGAGGGCTCCTAGAGGAGCCCTCTGATCAGGGTCTGCACTGTTTGCTATTCAAAATTCTCTAGCCAAAATTCTCTAGCAAATTTAAGACTTTCATAATTTTATTGAATGGACTCTACAGTTAATAACTGATAGGCCATTCCATGTTTACTATTCAGCATTCAAAATGTTAAGTTTCATTATGGGTCTTAAAAAATACTAGGATAGATGTTTCCCAATTTTGACTGTAAATTTCTAACATTGACCAGTTATTTTCTTTTTCATTTTAAACCTTTGAAAACTGGCATTTGAAAGCATCTTGATCCAGATTAGAGGGCTGGTAGATCAGGATCCCTATGATTGGGATCTACACTGTTTGTCGTTCAACATCTGTTTAGATACTAGGGTTAATCCTATTAGATGTTTGATATATATATTTTTGTACTGTTCTATATTGTGATGTAGGAGACAGTTTAGAAGCTGTGATAACCAAGCCTGGGGCCTATAAAACCTTTTGAGTTTGAGTACGATTTTCATTCTCAAGCATTATCTCAGTCATATTTTGACGAAAGCTCATAATTTGTAGCATATATAAATAATCTGATATCGTACTCAATCAATAGATTGGTCAGATTTTAACTACATGTACATCAAAATCTGACCAATATGGAGCTTGAGCATGATTTCATATTCAGACTCAAAAAGTTTTATAGGCACAAGGCGTGAAGATGTAGTGATTTTTAACATTTGCACTCTATAATTGTTGTTTGATATTAATGTGTACATAAAGTTTATGATGATTGTGTTAAATGAAGGCCATTTATTAAATTATGATTTGCACCATGAAGCATACTGTATACATGTACCCAGACCAGCTGCCATGCCAACTGCCATATTCCATATTGTAACCTACTGTGCACTGCTTGCAGTACTAGTGGACAGTATAGAAATAACATATAAAACAACAGGGTAGACTCTGATAAGCTTTTTTCAATGCAGTGGTTTATTTGGATCTACACTGTTTGCATATGCCAGGGACACTTATTCTTGTGATGCATGCAATATTGATGAAAACACTAGTGGGGGTTTGGTTGTTGTTTTTGGTAATTTGTACTTTACCACCATGGCATACAATGGAATCTTAAGCCTTTCCCCTGTGAATATTAATTTAATAATATTTTTACTGCGTGAATATTCATGGACTGAAATTTTATAATTACGCACTAACATGGAAATTGTTGGCTTTGGCAGGAACTTGATAATCAGATGTATATTTGTATTGTTCCATAAGCAAACAGAGCTGATCTAGGTCTACTCTGTTGTAAAGGTGCCAAAAGTCATGTATATGTGGGAAAGAACTAGTGTTTAACTCATTTTCTCCTAGGCTATTTTTAGACCCAACCTTTTTGAATTAATCTACAGAAAAGGAGCATTAATTGTAGAAAAGGGGAGTTTTAGAATTGTGTAATATTGAAACCACTGTGATAAATAGAGCATTTGCTCCTATGGAGCAAATGCTCTATTTATCACTATGGTTTCACAGTGTGAATTTTATGGAGGCGCAAAAATGTGTCACTAGGGGGTAATGTGTTTAATAATTATAAGATAACAAAGTTTTCCTGCTGTTATTAATTTGCTTTTAATAATGATTCAAATATAGTTTGAAGTCTTAGGTTATGAACAGCAAGACCATATTTGTTTCTTTGTTATCCCTTTACCTTATGAATATTCATGAAAGAAATAATGACATCATTAATTGTTACAAAGTGATTTTTTATAATGGTATATAAATACACAATGTTTTGGCTTTGACAGAAACAGTACAGTCAGATCTATATAATTCCAGAGCAGAATCTGATCAGACAGCTCCTACAGGAGCCACCTGATATGAGTCTGCTCTTTTATCAAATGCATGAAAAGATATCTATCAGGTAAAAATCAACCCTTTCCCTCATATAAACACCTTTCCACAGACATGCAAACAGAGTAGACCCAGATCAGACAGCTTATGGCATGACATAGATCTGATTCTAGAGTTTTTGTCAAAGCAAAATATTCCTTTGAAAAGTTTACATTCAGCTAATAGATATTCATGATGTCATTATTTCTTACATAAATATTAAACAGGAAAAGAATTAACCCTTCACTTGCTATTCACTTCAATATACCTACCTGAAAATTGTGAAGACCCAGATGAGACAGCTCCTGCTGGAGCTGTCTCATCAGGGTCTGCACTATTTACAAGTTGATTGTGCAACTAGTGCACTCCACAGCAGTGATTGCAAAGCGAAATACTTGTACACAGTGAAGATATATGTAATTATACAACAGGGCATGGGTAAAGAAGGAGAAATGTATTTTAAAATTCAGCAAGAGAAGGGTTAAGCTTGAAATTCAAATACATTGTTCCCTCAATTATGGTCTTGTAAACTGTACAGTGATAAAACCTACAATGAGAGAGACATTAACTTATAGCTTGCTGAGCCAAATCTCGTCAGCAGCAACTGCTGTCTGCACCAAAAATAGAATAGAATAGCCAAGTCTCATCAGCAGTAACTGCTGTCTGCACCAAAAATAGAATCTTAGTCAAGCAGACAATTTGTAAATGACACATGACAGTACAGAGCAACACCAGAAGCACAATTGATATGCGCGCTCGTACATGACCTTCATAGACTGTTCCTTGCCTGTTCCACACCAACATCATTTAGGAAACTGCGACACCAAACAGGTCACATAGTGCTTAAGGATGTAGAACATAAAGGAACTCTATGAAAACTGATTCACAGCAAACAAAGAGCACTCATACACACATATACCGTACATATATACCGTGCACATACACATAAAATGGTTCCTTGCATGCTCAAATCTGATAATATAGCTTTGTCATTAACCCATTCCCTCATATTGACGACTTTTGGCAACTCTGTAAAAGTCACTTTTTGAAACCATTGTGATAAATAGAGCATTTGCTCCTATAGGAGCAAATTTTCTATTTATCACAATGGTTTCAAACGACGAAATTCTAAAATTTTCCTTTTCTCTAGTTAATGCTCCTTTTCTGTAGATTTATTCAAAGAGGTAGGATCTAAAAATAGCCTATGGGGTAATGGGTTAAACCACCTCTAAAAACCTTTTTTCTCTCTATTTCTTTCCAGAAAAATGATTAGCGTCCAACAATTTGAATCTTGATGAGATGCTGAGTTACTCAGTGGCTCATGTGGATCTAATCTGCACAGATAACCAGTAGTTTACCCATGATATATATTTTTTTATATACATAAGTAATTTTATCATGGCTCCGTTAAAATCATGTCCTTCCAAAATGCCATAAATTTGGACAGTTCACAGTAATCTGCTGGGTAGTCTACATGAGTTTCCTTGTTCAATCAAATGGCATGATATGAAAGAAATTGACAAAAGTCACATTGTTGTTTCGTCGATCCTGTGGATGCTGAATATTCAAAATGGAATGGCCCATAAGAGTTTAACTATAGACCCATTCAGTATAAAAGGGTTTCGTTTATACTGTTTGAAAGTGACAGTTCATCCATTTCCCACTATCAAAGGGTTAACCCTTTCCTCCATAGGCTATTTTTAGATCCAACCACTTTGAATGAATCTACCGAAAAGGAGCATTTACTAGAGAAAAGGAAAATGTTAAAAATTTGTAATTTGAAACCATTGTGATAAATAGAGCATTTGCTCCTATAGGACCAAATGCCCTATTTATCACAATGGTTTCATAAAGTGACTTTTACAGAGGCGTAGAAAGGTGTATTTATGGAGGAAACGGTTAAATTGCACTGAATTGCTCTTGATCGAAAAAAATTTGCCAAACTGACAGTCATTGTCTGATCATTTGTGAATTGGTATATTATATATTCACTTGTGTACATGATTTGAAATCGTTTTCAGGAAATCAATTGAGGATTTCGTATGGTTGTAGTTTGGATTAATTGGCAAGATTTGGTGGGGATATTGACTCATTAAATGTCTAATTTGATTGGTTCATAATTCTCGGTGCTTAAAAATTAATGTATTTCTCATGCAGTCTTGATCCTTAACTCCATAAATATGCCATTTAATGCCATTGCAAACAGGGAAGACCCTGATCAGACAGCTCCTGTAGGAGCTGTCTGATCTGGGTCTGCTCTGTTTGCTTATGAAATAATATAAATCTGGGTCTACAGTGTCTGCAATGGAAACAAAATTCTGCAATGGACAAAACTTCATGTGGTTATTTGTCATTATAAAAATTCAGCCAATTGATATTCATGATGTCATTATTTCTCACATGAATATTCATCAGGTAAAGGGTTAACCTGTTTTAACAATGGCTCATGGAAAGTTAAAATAGGACTCCTAAAGAAAGACAAGAAAGACAGGTATTTATGTAATGCAAGTGTTTAGGCAAGTACTCCCACTGAAAAGCTTCAGATGTCTGCATTACACAAGTTGACTGCTTACATGTAACTCGTCACTCCATGAATATTCATGATAGACTCTACATTAATTAATTACTTAGTTTAGATTGTTATATAAAACATGTGAATACATTATACCTATGCAAAATAAATAGTATAGAATCAGATCTAAGACATTCTATAAGCAAACAGAGTAGGTACAGGGGCCATCTGATGTGGGTCTACACTGTCTGTACAGGCATTGAAAGGTGTATTTATGAAATAAAAGGTTAAGACAATTTCTAGTAAAATATCCTAATTATTCTGTATATACATGTATATTGTGTGTGAATATCTTGCATTGACTGTATGTGCTTCTGTTTCAGAATTTGTCAGGTTGATTTTCTCTCTCCAGTTATTTATGTGTTGTGTTTTGCTTTTTTTATATTAAGTTTTTCTACTATTTTAATCTTTGTTTCTTTTGTTATTTATTTCAAAGTTTATGTATCCATCTTAAATTAAATGTAATATCCAGACATTGTGGAATATGGGTTATAATAAGCTGTAACGAAAAATCACTTCTGTATTATTGGATGCTAGAAATGAGTGTACTAGCATTTGCAAACAGTGTAGACCCAGATCAGAAGGCTCCTAGAGGAGCCCTCTGTTCATGGTCTGCACTCTTTGTAATTCAAAATTCTCTTGCAAACTTTACACCATCACGTTGTTTGGACACTATTGTTAAACAATGATAAATCATTCCTCCTTGAATTTTAATTAGGTGATTTGTTATACTGTCACACAAACACATGAAATTTTGGCCATGGAAGAAACTATAGAATCCGATTTATATTGTTCCTTAAGCAAACAGCAGACACTGATCAGGTGATTCCCACAGGATGGTTCCTAGCCTGTTTGTGAAAGTGTTAAAAGGTGTATTTATTGAGTTACAGGGTTAATGCAGAATGAATTAATGCAGAAAGTTTATACAGATCAGACTTTATAATTTTGTGGTCATTATAGAGAAGTTATACTGTGAACTATACATCTTAATGTGAGAAAGATCAAGTTATACTGTGGACTATACAGCTTAATGTGAGAAAGATCAAGTTATACTGTGAACTATACATCTTAATGTGAGAAAGATCAAGTTATACTGTGGACTATACAGCTTAATGTGAGAAAGATCAAGTTATACTGTGGACTATACAGCTTAATGTGAGAAAGATCAAGTTATACTGTGGACTATACAGCTTAATGTGAGAAAGATCAAGTTATACTGTGGACTATACAGCTTAATGTGAGAAAGATCAAGTTATACTGTGGACTATACAGCTTATTGTGAGAAAGATCAAGTTATACTGTGGACTATAGAGCTTAATGTGAGAAAGATCAAGTTATACTGTGGACTATAGAGCTTAATGTGAGAAAGATCAAGTTATACTGTGGACTATAGAGCTTAATGTGAGAAAGATCAAGTTATACTGTGGACTATAGAGCTTAATGTGAGAAAGATCAAGTTATACTGTGAACTATACAGCTTAATGTGAGAGAGATCAGGTGTGGTTTAGATGATGAAATACTGGTTGAGAGAGAGAGAGAGAGAGAGAGAGAGGGGGGGAGAGAAAGTACTTGAAAGAGGGGTAGAGAGAGAGAGAATAAGTACTGTATTTACCCAAAATATTTGGACACTCAGTCTCCCTTCTCCATCAGTTTGTAAAGCAGACTAGGTGAATTTATCACTGTTTTGATAACTGTAATTTACAAAAACGGAGTAGCAAATTGTGCAGACCCTTACCAAACAGCTCCTTCTGTAGTGGGATCTGGGTGTGCACTATTTGTCTAAATTTGACTGTCCAGATATTTTGAGGGACATGAGGATATTTCATTTTTAGTTAATTACATGTAATGTGTTTCCAGTATGGTTATATTGCATTTAGAGGTGTAATGTTGTACTGTGGTTTGAAATCTTTTTCTTTTTTTTCGTATTCTGCAATTTTAATTGTGAATTAAACAGGGTTTTTAAATGCTCAATACTAGAGACCAGTTTTGATTATATTTATTGTATGCATGTTGACAGAACTGTAAGCAGTTCAAGATAATTAAATGTTAAGAAAATTGATCAACCCTTGCAAAGTTTGGATGTGGCAAATTAGTGCCCTTTACTCCATGAATATTCATATAAGAAATAATTACACTATCACTTAATTGAATTTTACAGTGGCATATGATCAAATGAGTATTTGACCCTGGCAAAAAAGGTTACTAAGAATCAGATTTGTATTATTCTATAAGCAAACAAAGCAGACCCTCCTAGAAGCTAGAAGCTAGGTCATCTGGGTCTGTACTGTTTGCAAATGCATAAAAATGTGTGTATATGGAGTAAAGAGTTGCTAATACATTTGTACATCGATACTTGCCTGGGGTATTTTTAAACATGTTTGACTTGCATTGCATACAGGTGAAAAGGGTAGCTTAGGTATTGCCAAACAGTGTAGATATCAGAGGCTGGGCTAGAACATGGCCTCTGGTCATGTCTTATGAACTTTGACCTGTTGCATATTCACACAAAACTCCACCCATTAGGAAAGAGATTAGTTCCATATTCTTTGCAATTTAGTGATGAAACCATGATTACCTGTGCAACAAAGTTGCTATCATGCAAAGGGTTAATCAGACAACTGCAGAAACTGCCTGACAGTTAATCAGACAACTCATGCAGGAACTGCTTGCTATGGGTCTATTCTGTTTGCAAAGGCACAAAAGCAAAAAGGGATGAGATGTATTATGCTGTCCAAATATCTTATTTCTGTGGCTGATCTAGGTCTAGATGGCATTTTACCATATTTATCCTAAATTTTAGATCACCCAACTTCCATATGTCTGAATATATTAAGTCTGCACTGTTAACCCTTTCCTTTATACAAATGCTTTTCCATGCCTTTGCATACAGAGTAGACCCAGAATGGATGGCTCCTATAGGAGATGTCTGATCTGGGTCTACTCTGTTAAAGTGTTTGTATAAAGGAAAGGGTTATGGTCATTATGGTAATGTTTGAAAGCCCCTGGACACGTAAAGCAGCTCAATTGCAACAGTGGGATAATTGCTTAGGTATGTTGCTTAAATGTTTATAAAACTGTATAGTGATCACAAATGCACAAGTTGTAAAGAAACATTAAACTGTATATTCATTTCTCATGTTGTTAGTTGTTGTTTACAACCCTCCATTTATAAGCCTTAGCTATTATTTACTTACAAATGGTTTACGATTAAGGGGTAAAGTCAAAACAAGGTAAAAATATATTAAAAATCTTAGAATTTGATACCTCACAATTTGTTTTATGGAGGATCAATCCGAATTTGGAACATGTGGTGAAATTGAGAGTAATGACCATTTTCTACTACGATGTAAACTGTACCATGTTCATTGAACTCTTAAACAAGATATTGCATCTATGTAATGTAACGACTGAAATACTTCTGAAAGGAAATCCAAATCTATCTAACGAGATAAATTCTGAAATTTTTTATGCAGTTCAATATTATATCACTAAAAGTGGACCATTTGAGTGACTGAGAACCAAAAATAAAACAAATATTTAATCTACTGCATCTCCCATGCCCCTCAGCTACCAGACTGCAACCCGACCATTTTTTTTCTACTCCCCGTTTTATTCGTATAATGATTTTGTGACCCTTTCCGTCTCCATAACTCCTTTCTTTCATTTTTCTATATATTTCTTTAGTCTAGTTTGAGTATGTATTTTAGTCTTCTGAATATAGTAGTATTTATAATAATGTGACTGTTTGAAAAACACATGACCTCCATCAGGAGAGGATCTATATATGTAAACTTTGCTTCCGATTTCTCAAAATGACTGTTCAGTATTATGTACTTGTATGTATACATGTATTTGGACACAAAATATGTTTAAACTAGATTTGGAACTTTTCAATATAATCATCAAACTTTAAGCTATAGGCAATATTTTATTATGTCCCTCAAAAGAAGTGTTTACTATTATTATTCTCCTTTCTTTCGATTCTTATTATTCCTCTTTCTTTCGATTCTTCAGATTCTTTTCGCTGTGAACTGGTCTAACACATTTCCCGGTAAGTAATAGTCCAAAATCTAATGAAACTTCACATGAACATTGCTGCCTCTCATTTTTTTAGCTCACCAGAGCACTTTTGTGCTCAGGGTGAGCTTTTGGGATCGCGTGATATCCGTCGGCATCCGGCGTCCTTCGTCAGGCGTCAACAATTTGAACCTTTAAATATCTTCTCCTCTGATACTACAGGGTTTCTCAGCTTTCATCTTTGGTACATAGTATCATCTTTTGGTCCTCTACAAAAGTTTTATAAATTAGGCCCCTTTGGTCAAAATTGGCCCCGCCCCAGGGGCGACTTTTTTTCTATAGAAACAAAGTAAAACTTTGAAAATCTCCTCCTCTGAAACTGGAAGGTTCTCAGCTTTAATATTTGGCACATAGCATCATGTTCAGGTCCACTACAAAAGTTATATAAATCATGCCCCGGGGTTAAAATTGGCCCTGCCCCAGGGGTAGCCAGTTTTCAATAGAAACATATAGTAAAAACTTTGAAAATCTTCTCCTGAATCTACAGGGTTCTCAGCTTTCATATTTGGCACATAGCATTATGTTTAGTTCCTCTACAAAACTTATATAAATTATACCCCTGTGGTCAAAACTGGCCAGCTAGTTTTCTATAGAAACATAATTATAGTGAAAACTTTGAAAATCTTCTCCTGATTGTCTGGTGAGTGATGTCAGGGTCATTCTGGCCCTCTTGTTTTAAATTGCTATAGTTACCCAATGGTGGGCTCTTATTGGTCGAAATTTAGATATTGTTTGATGAAAGTTAAATATTGTTTGCTTTTGCTGAAAATTGGTATGTCAGAATATATATCGATAAGTACTACAACTTGATTGGTAGATGTTTCAAAAGTATTGGTTGCCAGGGTAACTGAATGATGGGCTCCGATTGGTTGAAATTTAGATATTGTTTGATTTTACTGGAAAATTGGTATGTAGGGTATTCAGATACTTTTGACCTAGGGCTTAGATATTTGACATGTGGATATAATTATCATCATGAGACGAACTGCTGCATACCATGCAAACCTTCATGTGACCTTGACCTTAAGGTAAAATTTATGTACCTTAAATAGGTAACTTGTCCATGCCAGAACCGTTTTGTTCTTTGAGCTTGACCTTAGATATTTGACATGTGAATGTATCATGATGGGGCCCAGTGTCTCATACCATGAGAACAACATCATGAGTCAAAGTGTCAGGTACCATGGGGGACCTTCATGTGACTTTGGCGTGAAACCTAGAGGTCATATTTATATATGGTACCTTAAATAGGTAACTATTGTCTGTGACAAAAATATTTTGTCTTTTGACCAAGGGCTTAGATATTTGACATGTGGATGTATCATCATGAGACAAAGTGTTATGTACCAAGCAGACCTTCAGGCGACTTCGACCTGTGACCTCAAGGTCAAATATATGTACCTTAAATAGAAAACTATTGTCAGGCCATAACTTTTTTGTTCTCTTACCTTGGCCTCAGACATGTTACATGCGAGTGTATCATCATGAGGCCCCATGTCTCATACTATGATGGCCTTCATGTGACCTTGACTTTTGACTTCAAGGTCAAATTTATGTTTTAGTAGGAAAATACTGTCAGGCCCAAATTGTTTTGTTGTTTGATGTAAACCAGAGATATATTTGCTGTTATAACAATTAATCTTATTACAGTAAAACCTCTCTATAACGGCCACTAAAATGTGTTAATTAGGGCAGGTGGCTGCTTAAAATCCAGTTTTCAGATTTTTTATACACCTTGAATTCGACCTTGACCTGTTCAGCAAAAACAATTTGTTCAATTGATTTTAATGAAGCTCATGTGAAAGCATTATCAAAACTAGAGGGTCATGATGGCCCTTTTTCAATCACCCGAGGCAATAGGATATTGTGTAGCAAGAGCATTGGTCCTATTATTTTCAAAATACATAGCATGACATTTACCCTCTGGCAGCCTTTTTAGCTCCACTTTTTCAAAAAGTGGAGCTATTGTCATGACCCTCTCGTCGGCGTTGATTAACCTTTTTGTTAAGGTCCTTTTCTCAGAAACCATCAAAGATATTTGGTTCATATTTGGTATGTATGTTTACTATCACAAGGGGAACCCATTTCACAAGGGTAGGTAACTCTAAAATTAATTTTGCCATAGTTATGCCCCTTTTTCGACTTAGAATTTTCATTGTTGGTTAAGTTTTATGTTCAGGTCCATGTCTCAGAAACTGTTCAAGATATTTGGTTCATCTTTGGTATACATATTAACTATCACAAGGGGAACCCATTTCACAAGGGTAGGTAACCCTAAAATTAATTTTGCCATAGTTATGCCCCTTTTTCGACTTACAATTTTCATTGTTGGTTAAGTTTTATGTTCAGGTCCATGTCTCAGAAACTGTCCAAAATATTTGGTTCATCTTTGGTATACATATTAACTATTACAAGGGGGACCCATTTCACAAGGGTAGGTAACCCTAAAATTAATTTTGCTGTTGTTATCTCCCCTTTCTTACTTAGACTTCCACTACACTATCACGCACTAAAGAAAGTGGAGCGCGCTGTCTGCGGACAGCTCTTGTTATTAGATATTATTAGACAAAGGAATATATCTACAAAATTATATCGATATCTGGTCTATGGCTTTAAAGGTTTTTGCCCTACAGCCATAATATTAGGAAGTTTAGCGCCATGTGTTGTAGACATATTATTCAAATACTAGTGACTTAAATTTTGACCCAAGGTTACCTAAGGAACAGTTCTGCCATATTTTATTGAAATCAAATCAGTGGCATAAACAGTTTTTGTAGAAGGTCACCTAAGGATCACTTCTGCCAATTATATTGAAATCTACCAAGCAGTTTCAGACAAGAAGATTGTTAAACAGTTTCATTGCCTTGGCAACCAGTTCTGCTTTGAACAAAAATGAACGAGGAGGTCATAAGTACTATTTCTGTCAATGCTAGTTGCAGTTGACCCAGGGGTTTAGGGAGACGAGTTAAATTGTTGATAAATAGTGGACACAGCATTATCACAATAGCTCACCTTGAGCACTTCTTGCTGAGGTGAGCAGATAATTATATAGTAACGACAGAAAGATGTATATTTGGTTGTTTTCCATAATGTCTGACATCATGGGTTCAATCTTTTCTTGAAACACCACAAGTTATGCAAATTTATGCCAGCAGTTTCAGACACTAAAGACAGTAGCAAACATTTTGGAATATAACACATCTTGTTTGTTGACAGTCCCACTTCATGTTTTTCACTCTACTATTACTTTACCCCGTGCATATTCATGTAAGAAATAATGACTAAGGGTATTATTTAGCTTTTTTTTCATAATGGCATTATGAAAAAAACATGTTAACCATGAAAGAAACAAACAAAATCAGATCTGTATTATTTCTTAAGCAAATAGAGCAGACCCTGATCAGATGGCTCCTACAGGAGCCATCTGAGCTGGGTCTACTCTGTTTGCAAAGGTGCCAATAGGGGGTCTCTATTAGATAAATCGCTATAAGCTGCCTATTGAAGAGCGAATTCTACATCAGAGAGCAAGTTTCTTGAAGACAAGAATCTGCCACTCACTGATGGTTTGAATGTAAGTAACAAATTCGAATTGCTGCATACAATGTGAGCCCAGTTTAGAGGGTTCCTAGTAATTATAACCCTTTCTTACAAATGGACTTCATCATTACATATTGATGGACCGTTTCACTTTGAAAAAACACAGGGTTAAAGGCTTATGATCAAAACAAGCAACTTGATTATCATTCTTATATTTTATTGATATCACCATAATAAATATTGTCTAGAAAGGATATGTCAAACAAATTATTTCATCTTCATTCTCTACAATGTCACATCAAATCTACCAGCAATAAATAAGGTTAAATAGTTTGACTGGACAAAGATATGACATACGGTAGTTTCAACAAAATCCTGCCAACACACAAACTACATTGTATATGCACAGTCCTCAAAAAATATAACTGGCCTGGAGAGTTAAACCTTTCATGAATATTCACTTAAGAAAGAATGACATTATGTCAATTTGCTGAAATTTACAGTATCAAATGAACAAGTGAATGTTTGGAATTGGCAACAAGTGTAAAATCAGATATAACTCTGCAAACAGAGCAGACCCTGATTAGATGGCTCCTACAGGTCCCATCGGATTTGGCTCTACTGTTTTTTGCAAGCGTGTCAAAAGGTGTCCATATAGAGTAATGAGTTAACCCTTTACTTGATGATTCAGCTCCTTATTAAAATTAATTTAATTCTTGTATTAGATATATAAAATAATGAATCCATTGCCTAGACAAGTAGTAGAGAACCAGATTTATAAGCAAAAGATCAGTATCATATAAGCAAATAGAGCAGATCCTGGGGCTGTTTGATCAGGGTGCACTCTATTTGCAGATGTTTACCATTTACTCTCACTTGCATAACTGAAAATTCAACAAGATGCGGTCCATATTGTATCTACTGTAAACAAGAGATGTCACAGTCACGTGACAAATGCCCCAAAAATTTGTACCCTGTGACTTGATCTTTGACCCATGGACCAGGGAGCTGACACATCGTCTTTGTGTGGTGAACATTTGTGCCAAGTTACTTTGAAATCCATTCACAGATAAACAATTAATTGTACCCTGTGTCCTTGACCTTTGACATATGGACCAGGGAGCTAAACGCGAAACATCGTCTTTGTCTGGTGAACATCTGTGCCAAGTTATATTGAAATCCATTGATAGATAAAGAAGTTACAGACCGGACACGAAATTTGTGACAAAGTAATTGTACCCTGTGACCTTGACCTTTGACCCATGGACCAGGGAGTTGTAAGCGACACATCATCTTTGTCTGGTGAACATTTGTGCCAAATCATATTGAAATCCATTGATATATAAAGAAGTTACAGACCAGATGCTAAATTTGTGATAAAGTAATTGTACCCTGTGACCTTGACCTTTGACCCATGGACCTAGGAGTTGAAAGCGACACATCGTCTTTGTGTGGTGAACATCTGTGCCAAGTTATATTCAAATCCATTGATAGATAAAGAAGTTACAAACCGGACACGGAATTTGTTACAAAGTTATTTTACCCTGTGACCTTGACCTTTGACCCATGGACCTGGGAGTTAAACCCGACACATCGTCTTTGTGTGGTGAACATTTGTGCCAAGTTATATTGAAATCCATTGACAGATAAAGAAGTTACAGACCGGACATGGAATTTGTGACAAAGTAATTGTACCCTGTGACCTTGACCTTTGACCCATGGACCTGGGAGTTGAACGCGACACATCGTCTCTGTCTGGTTAACATTTGTGGCTAGTTATGTTGAAATCCATTGATAGATGAAGAAGTTACAGACCGGACACGAAATTTGTGACAAAGTAATTGTACCCTGTGACCTTGACCTTTGGCCCATGGACCAGGGAGTTGCATGCGACACATCGTCTCTGTGTGGTGAACATTTGTGGCAAGTTATATTGAAATCCATTGATAGATGAAGAAGTTACAGACAAGACACGAATTTGGGACGGACGTTCAGACTGACAGATGGAAGGACGGACAATGCGATTACTATATGCCCACCGTTGGGGGCATAATAAAAATATCATTATTTTCAGATAGGTCTCTCCAGGTCTCCAGCTTTCTATCTTGCAGATATCCAAACCGTAAATGCTATTTAGGTTGCAAGTAAGTTTGTATTAGCACTCAAAAGGTAAACAATAAAACATTTCAACTATGCTCAAGTTTTAAGAGCTATAAATATCCAGAAGTTGTCTTGAAACAATAAACAAGAAACCTTTTGTTTATGGCAGAAACTGAATAATCAGTTCTATATTATTCCATGAGTAACAGAAGACATCTCTTCAAATGAAAGGTGAATTCATAATACTTTCACAAACAGTTTGGACCCAGATGAAACACCATGTAACACAGTATCTCATTATGCTCAAAATATCCTCTGTATTTAAAGAAATTAATAAAAGTCTATTTACCCTTTACTCCATAGATAAGTCTTTTTATGCCTTTGCAAACCCATATCAGACATCTCTAAGGTCTGATCTACAATTTCAGCCGTGGCCTAAAATGGGGTTGTTCACATGCCACTATAAAAATATTAAAGTAATTGATATTCATACATACATTATTTCTCGTATAAATATTCATGGAGTAAAGGGTTATGTGTAATTTTGATATTGTCTACAAAGGGTTAACTCTTTGAACACTATGTACTGACATTTGATGACCATTGCAAGCAGAGTGGCTCCAGATGAGATGCCAAGTAACTCTGTGTGTCATCAGGGTTCAAACTATCTACTGAGACCCTGAAACTACAGTAAAAGCTCTCTATAACGGTCACTAAATTACATAAAGTATTTTGTGTTAAAGACAGGTGGCTGCTCAAAGCAAGGTGAAAGTAAAACAGAACGCTCCTATAGGAGCATTCTGTTTTACTTCCACCTTGCCTTAAGCAGCCACCTGTCCTAAATACCAACTAATTAAAACACTTTAGTGGCAATTATAGAGAGGTTTTACTGTATTTTCCAAACAGAAACTGAAGAAAAATGTAATCTTAGAACTGAATTAGATGACAAGTTTTGTAGACAAAACTTTATACTTTAACCCTTTCCCTGTTCTATGTTTATTTCAAATTTCAATACCTACTGAATATTCATAAACAAATAAATTATAATGAAATATACATGTAGAAGATGGATCATCATAGCCATTTTATAAAGTAAAGAATCAGATCTTTCGAATTCCATTTACAAACAGAGCAGACCCTGATCAGACGGCTCCTACAGAAGCCATCTGATCTGGGTCTACTCTGTTTGCAGATGAGTGAAACGTGTTTATATGAAGGAAAGGGTTAATACTTAATAGCAATGAAAGGATTAACACTTGGAATGCTGAAAATAAGAGCACTGGTCTTTACAAACAAGGTAGACCCAGATCAGTTGGCTCATATGTGAGCCCTCTGATCAGGGTCTGCATTGTCCGTTACTGAGAAATCCTGTTGCAAATTATACCCTTTCATGCTGAAAGGACTCTGAGAGTTATTGAACAATAATGGACTAGTCTACTTTAAAAACTCAATATTTATGGGTAAAAAACATTGTTTCACTTAGCCCACAAAAATCAATAAGGCACACTAATATCATTGACAATTAACCCTTTCAACACTAAGTACCTTTCAATTCGCAAAACTTGGCAAAACAGTTATCTACTATATCTTTTTAAAAAAAAATAATACAACGGTCAAGCAGTCTGGATCATCATTAAGATGCAGAGTTACTCAGGGCTCAAGTGGATCCAAACAGTTTGAAAAAGTTGTTCCATAAAGATGAAAGAGTTAATGTCATTTGTTAACCCATTACCTCATAGGCTAGTGTTAGACCTAACCTCTTTGAATAAATCTACTGAATAGGAGCAAAAAGAAACATTACAGAATTGTGTAGTTTTGAAACCAATGTCATAAACAGAGCATTTGCTCCATAACTCTATTCATCACAACGATTTCAAAAAGTACAGAGGCATCAAACAGTGTCAGTATAAGGGGATGCGTTAATATGCAACAACATACAACCACTGTATTGCTACAATATATCATGAAATTGACAAAAATGCTATACATGTAGCTAACATAATTATGTAAAGTTTCAATAAACATACTAATGTAAACAAACATATCACAGACAGGGATTCATTGCTTTACATTTACAATTCTATTCACATTTTCCATCATTATACGTACATATACCTTTTGTATAATATTTAACCTTTTACCTCATAAATATTCATGTAAGAAATAATGACATCATGATATTCATTTGCTGAATTTTATGATTGTACATGAATACAAGATATTTTGACCATGGCAGAAATTGTAAAATCTGATCAAAAGCAAACAGAGCTGACCCTGATCAGATAGCTCCTACTGGAGCCATATGATCTGGATCTACTCTGTTTGCATAGGTGCCATAATAAGGTAAAGGGTGAAATACAACTGGAATCTCAGACATTAACCCATTCCCTCATTGGCTATTTTTAGATCCAACCTCTTTGAATAAATCTACCAAAAAGGAGCATTAACTAGAGAAAAGGATTTTTTTTTAGAATTTTGTAGTTTGAAACCATTGTGATAAATAGAGCATTTGCTCCTATAGGAGCAAATGCTCTATTTATCACAATGGTTTCAACAGGTGATTTTTACGTAGAAAGTACGTAGAGAGGCGTATTTATGGAGGAAAGGGTTAATCAGGCAACTGAATGCTCTTCTGTGTTTAACCCTTTACTTCATGTAGGAAATAATGACACCATGAATATTAATTTAATTATTTTATAATAGCAAATGGAAAAAATAATTTTTGGTCATGGAAGAAACTGTAGAATTATATCTTTATAACTTCATAAGCAAACAGAGCAGATTCTGATCAGATGGTTCCTGATCTGGGTCTACTCTGTTTGCAAAGGCATAGAAAGGCATATTTATTGAGTAAAGGGTTAAAACTAATTCTGTATACTGCAAACATTACACTTCAACCTTAGTTTTGAATGAATTCCAGGAAACTAAACCTAATTAATTTTCATGCAAGATATAATGAATTCATGAATATATCTATTAACTGAATATTTGTAATTGAATATGAACATGGGAATTTGATAACATGGCAAAATTTGTAGAATCAGATCTGTTATATTTCATAAGCAAACACAGAAGATCCTGATCTGAAAGATCCTACAGTAGCTGTCTGATCTGGATCTACCTTTTTCCCCCAAAGAGTGTAAAAACATGTCTTTATTAAATAAAGGTTTAATTAAGCTTATACCAAAGTACTTGTTATCTACTAACATGATCATCTAAATAACAATAGATACAAAAGAAGATCTTTTCCAGCTCCTTTTCAAACACAACATTCTCCGATCCAATATTTAGGAAGCTGACGAGACACCAAGTTACTTGACCTCTCATCTGGGTTTGAGATGTTTGCAACATTTACTCACTACAAATTTGCCTAGTACCGGTAAAATTTAAGTTGTCCCAAACCTACTCCTGAACTACAAAACAAAATTATTCTTCACTTGTTTACCAATTCCCTCATTTTGACACCTTTGGATGCCTCTGTAAAAGTCATTTCTTGAAACAATTGAGATAAAATAGAGCATTTGCTCCATAGGAGCAAATGCTCTATTTATCACAATGTTTTCAAAATTACACAATTCTAAACATTTTCCATTTTTTCTAGAGAAGGATCATTTTCAGTAGATCTAAAACTAACCTATGAAGGAAATGGTCAACAAAACACAATAGCACTAGAGTTGTAAACCTTATTCTTCATCTTTTTCAACAAGAGATTGAAAACAATCATTTATATAGAAAAAAAGGCTGTGACAAAGGGGAGTTCACAGAAATTTATATTAACCCTTCACTCCATGAATATTCATGTAAGAAATAATGACGTCGTGAATATAAATCACATTCATTTTTATAATGGCATATGAACATTGAAAACTTTGGCCATGGCAGAAACTGTACATTCATATTTACATAATTTCATAAGCAAAGATTGATCAGATGGCTCTTACAGGAGCCATCTGAACTGGGTCTACTTTGTTTGCGAAGGTGTATAAAACATATTTATGGAGTAAAGGGTTAACGCAACATATAATAGTAGTATTAATTAAGGCCCTTAGTTGGATTGTGGCACTTGTGACGGTGAACAATTACTGTGAAATCTCTCTACATAGACAAATTAGGAGAAGTCTAATTCTGGGATTTCAAGACAAGTGGTAGCTTAACCCTTTACCCCATGAAGATTCATATCAGAAATAATGACATCATAAATACTTACTAGCTAAATTTTTATAATGCTGTATGAACAAAGGATTTCTTGACTAATATGCAAAAAATGTAGAATCAGACCTATATAATTCCATAAGCAAATGGAGCAGACTGCGATCAGACAGCAAGAGCTTTCTGCATTACTTTCAATCTGCAAGAAGCAGCCAACTGCATTAAAAGACAGTAAGCCTTTCCTCATTAACGCATTCCCTGATATTGACGACATTTGACGACTCTGTAAAAGTCACTTTGTGAAACCATTATGATCAATAGAGCATTTGCTCCTATAGGAGCAAATGCTCTATCTATCACAATGGTTTCAAACTACAAAATTCTAAAATTTTCCTTTTCTCTAGTTAATGCTCCTTTTCGGTAGATTTATTCAAAGGGGTTGTACCTAAAAATAACCTAATGAGGTAATGGGTTAAGTGGTCAAAATAGAGAGGTTTCACTGTGAGTAAGTTTCATCAAGCTAGCACCATAGATTTCGTAATACCATGCATTTCGGCAACCACAACATCAAAATCTGTTGTCTTTTTCTAATTGCTAAGACAACAGTAGCCCCTTGCGAGATATACATCACAGGTTTAAAAAAGACTACCTATGCATTATCAAAAGATAAGTCTAATCAAACTAGAAGTTTTTGTCACAAAAACGGATGTCTCCCCTCTAATAAAAACAATATGTAACGGGAAATCACTAAAAATGTTATGGTCTTGATGAATGATACTTCCCCTCATTATGCGTTTTCCACACTACATTTTTCAAGAAGAAAATGATAACAGCTAATAACTCCAAAAATACTGATACCAGATTTATGGCCCTTGTGCATGACACTTACTTTCATCATGCTCTTTCCAAAAATAAAATGTCATTCCAATAGCATCAGTCGAACAGGAGTTATTGATCGGCCAAAAAAATGTAACAAAGGGCAATAACTCCAAAAGTATTGAAGCCAGAATTATGGCCCTTGTTCATGACACTTTCTCTCATCATTCTCTTTCCATGTATGAAGTTTCAATACGATGGCAAGAGCCATGTAGGAGTTATCGTCCGGACAAGAAAGAATTAAACAAATGTACAAGGGGCAATAACTCTAAATTTATTGAAGCTCGAGTTAAGGATCTTATGCATGACACTTTCTCTTATCATGATCGTTCCATGTATGAAGTTTCACTCCAATGGCATGTGTCACATAGGAGTAATCATCCGGACAAAAAATGTGATTCTTTTACAAAGGGCAATAACTCCAATATTAGTGAAGCCAGAGTTATGGACCTTGTGCATGACACTTCTTCTCGTTATGATCTTTCCATATATGAAGTTTCAATCCAATGGCATGAGCCATATAGAAGTTATCGTCCGGACAAAAAAGTGAATTTTTTTACAAAGGGCAATAACTCCTATATTAGTGAAGCCAGAGTTATGTACCTTCTGCATGACACTTCCTCTCATTATGCTCTTTCCATATATGAAGTTTCAATCAACTGGCATCAGGCATATTGAAGTTATTGTCCGGACAAAAAATTATATTTTTTACAAAGGGCAATAACTCCAATATTAGTGAAGCCAGAGTTATGGACCTTGTGCATGACACTTCCTCTCGTCATGATTTTTCCATATATGAAGTTTCAATCCAATGGCATGAGCCATATAGGAGTTACCGTCCGGACAAAAAAGTGTGATTTTTTTTTTTACAAAGGGCAATAACTCCAATATTAGTGAAGCCAGAGTTATGGACCTTGTGCATGACACTTCCTCTCATTATGCTCTTTCCATGTATGAAGTTTCAATCAACTGGCATCAGGCATATTGAAGTTATCGTCCGGACAAAAAGTGTGACGGACAGACAGACAGACAGACGGACAGACGGACAGACAACTCTCACGAAAATAATATGTCTCCCCCATATAAATATGGGGGGAGACATAATAATTTAGAAAATAAGATTTTTGCGCAAGAACATTGCAACAATGGTAAACCTGTTTAAAATGATCATCTACTAAGTAAATATAGGTGTCTTAAAATAGAGAATGACTATTTAACGCAGGATAAAAATATAACATCGCACTGCCTCTACAGGACAGACATTCTTTTGTGAATTTATTCTGCATTAACCCTTTCCTCCATAAATACGCCTTTCTGCGCCTTTGCAAACAGAGTAGACACTTGTGCTGAGCCCTTGGAAAGTTTAGTTTTTTGTCCCAAACAAAGTTATCCCTATTTTCATTCTTATTTGACTTAATGACATACATGTACATGAAGCTCATATGAAGTTTATGCATACTACTAAATCAATACACAATTCAAACAAACAAACATTATTTAACATTAATTGCAAAAATTACATCTAAAATATTGTCTTATATATATATAAAAGTACAAAATTATAATACAACTTATTGTATGCTGCCAAATGTAATTATCTGAGATTAGGCACATAGATACATGTATGTCACATTTATGAAAGACAAGACAATACAAAAACAGTAACAACAACAAAACTTCAATAACATGTACAGTGATACCACTCTAAATCAGACATTCAAATACAGTAAAAACTCTAGAGCCACTACTTTATGAACGATCATAGATGTCTTTAAAAGCAGGTGATTGCTTAATGCAGGATGACTGTAATGCAAACAAGATGTGTTTGTGAAACACTATGTCCACGATATGACCTTTGAAGCATGTATGTTGAATGGTGACACATATTTTGACCTTGATGTATGACCTTAATGAGTCGCCCCTAAAAAAATTTGCCTCCATAACCATGTGCATGCCAAGTTTGAAGTATGTATGTGCAATGGTGACAAAATTATTGCCAACGTTAAAGTTGGGGACAAACTAACCAACAGTCAGACAGACTGAGCAAAAGCAATAGCCCTCCGTGGGGGCATAAAAAGCTCCAGTAGGAGCTTTCTGCATAACCTTCATCCCACATTAAGACACCACCTGCCTTTAAGACCCAGAATTAAACCCCTTTTGTGGTCGAGGTATAGGGGTTTAAACTGCAGTTTTAATGTCCGTCCTTAAGATAGGTGGAAGCTTAATGCAGGGTGAAAGTCATGTAAAAAGCTCCACAAAGGAGTCTTCTGCACAACTTTCACCCTGCATTAAGCAGTTACCTGCCTATAATGGTCTACAGGTTAGAGGGGTTTTACTGTATAATGTAAAAGCTAAAAGCAAGTCTATTGACTATCGTTGTGAATCACTACTATTAGGCCAAAACCTTTCTGCATGTTTCACCTCTATCCTACTGAGCATTTGCCATGCTAACTATGAACTAAATGAAGAGCAAAAGTTGACTAGCTATCTCAATATCTGGATAGGCATCTGAATTATCTGACAAGCTGATTGTATCAAATCAGTATGATGTACATGAGTTCATTAAAAAATGAAACAACCTGGTACATGATCAAACTGCATAATTTTGTAGTAGAGTAATAATCGTACACACACGAGTTGTTTTCATTTGGTTTCATCTGTCAATGTAATGACCATACACACACACAAGCTGTTTTCATTTGGTTTCATCTGTCAATGAACATCTGTATACCCTTCACCTGCTATATGCAACCTTATTATCATTGCAAACAGCTTGGATCGAGATGAGACACAGATTAACTTGGTGTATCATCAGAATCCAAATGGTTTGATACTTCATGTACAATTTCTTAAAAGTTTAAATATACAGTATAACCTCTGTTGATCGGCACCCCTCTTAACCAGAAACCCCTGTTATCCAGCACTGCTGTTTGGTCCCGACAGTTTCCCTATTCGTTTTTATGTATCCAAACTCTCTCTTGATCGGATCCCCTGTTAACCGTTAACCGGCATACCTTGACAGGCCAATAAAGGCAAATTAGCGGTTTTTCACACCTTGTTATCCGGCGGTTTGCTGACCTGTGATCATTGACAGTAAGTGCTTTATATTCAGGTAGGTGATAGGTACCGTTAATGGGCCTAGGGTAAATTGACCGTCCTTTATAGATTTATATTGTTATCGTCATTGAAAATGCAGTAATGGACACATGTAAAAATGGCAATACCAAATTATTTAGCGTCCGGATCTACGCTGTTTGCTAATTGTATAAAAACCAGCGGTGATGGACCACATATACATGTACCTGTGTAGAATCCGAACTTGTAATTAAAATATAGTATGAATGTTCCTGTGTGTTAGTCCAGCCCTTTATACACGTGTGTTTACTTCCGATTGTACGCTTAACACGTTATGCCTATATTTTACATGAAAGACAATAGACAAACAGCGTAGATCCTGATCAAATGGCTCCTATTTAAATGGAGCTATGTGATCAGGTTCGGCGCTGTTGTATATATTTATATGTTATTTGTAAATTTTCATGGTGGAATTCCCCTCGCAGCGGAAAAAGGACTTGCTGGAATGAATCTTTGGGTACGTAAACTTGTGAATCTAGGCATAATTCTGTTAACCGGCACCCTCTCTTAACCGCCATACTGACGTGGAACCATGGGGTGCCGGATAACAGAGGTTATACTGTATATAGAAAAATTCAAGAACTGTAGCAGAGTCGAACAGACATCATTTTTTCATCAGGATATGGGCTGAGATAAGTGTAGGCCTGTTTATAGTCCATTTCTATTGTGCCTCTGTGTATGCTGTGTGGATGACATCTGATCTCAGCTCTTAGGAGAAGAATATGGCATGCATTTGAGGGAGTGCAAGAACAGACTCTGTTCCTCCAGGTACTTCTGGTCCTGTGAATCAAATGGTAATGAGATTATGGAATCATGGAATATGCAGTAAAATTTGTCTTAACCTTTTCCCTCATATAAACCATTTTTCACGCCTTTGCAAATAGAGTATACCCAGAATAGACAGCTCCTGTAGGAGTCACCTGAACAGGGTCTGCTTTGTTTGCTTTAACTCATTCCCTCCTAGACTATTTTTATACCCAACCTCTTTGAATTAATGTACCCGAGGGACCTATAACTATAGAAAAGGAGAAATTTGGACTTGTGTAGTTTTGAAACCATTGTGATAAATAGAGCATTTGCTCCTATGGAGCAAATGCTCTATTTATCACAATGGTTTCAATATGTGACTTTTACCGAGGCGCCAAAATGCCTCACTAGGAGGGAATGTGTTAATATGAAATCATATACATATGATTCTCTAGTTTCTGCCATGGTAAAACATCCCCTTATTAATAATTCTGTTAATAGAAATTCAGCTAATTAATATGCATTATGTCAATAATTCTTTCAAAATAGTCATAAGGGAAAGGGTTAAGTGACCACTCAATTGAAGTCTAATATGTTATAAAAAAACAAACTTAATGAAGGATAACAGTAGCATAGAAAATAATAATCAGAGTCTCAAACTGTTTGAATTCTTCGATGTTCATTTGTTTGTCTCATCTAGATCCAAATTACATGCAAATGTCATCATAAATCAATATAAAAATTATTGTTTACCTATTAAAATATTAATATATCAAATAAGAGATATCTTCATTTCATCATTTTATTAATCTTTTACTCCATAAGTATTCATGTAAGAATTAATGACATGAATATTAACAGTATGTTATAATAGCACATGGGCACTTGAATTTTTGGCCATGGCAAAAAACGTAGAATCATATCTATATTATAGAATAAGCAAACAGAGCAGACTCTGATCATTTGAATTAGTGAGAACAATAAATACATCATTATTTCTGTCTGCATTTCAATATTTCAAGCAATTTCTTACCTTCATTGCCTCCATTTTCCATAGTCGTATTGACCGGTCTGACTTAATGGCTTCTGTTACTGTGTCTACAGTGTTCACAGACAGCTGAACCATAGGGTTGTATGACTGAAATACTGGGGAGAGAACCCCAGGGTCAACCGCTCCATCCCCTTGATAACCGTTCACTGGTTTATTGTTGCCTTGGTAACCATCTGAGGTCATTAGCAACCCAGGTGCTTCATCTGTTACAATACAAACATTATAATTATATCATTTAGAGTTTTAAGCTGTGTCTTTTTACATTTTTACAGTTTATGGCTGTGAATTTCCAAAATGTTTGTTATGGGTGAGAGTTTCTAACATCTTTGTACATTGTTATAGCTGTAAATTTAAAATGGTCAGACAAAACTATAGCTGTGAGTTTCTAAAACATATATTACCCTATTTTAGTACTGTGAGCTTTTACATATCTGTTATTTGTACACTAAATAAATCCTGATTTACTGATGGAAAGATGTGTAGCCCCTTCCCAAGTACTGTATTTATAACCCATTCCCACATATTGATGTCTTTTGACTCCTCTGTAAAAGTCACTTTCTGAAAACATTGTGATAAATACAGCATTTGCTCCAAGACAGCAAATACTCTGTTTATCATAACGGCTTCAAAACTAAACAATTGTAAATAATCCTTTTCTCAGGTAAATTCTCCTTTTAAGGAGATTTATTCGAAGAGGATGGGTCTAAAAATAGCATATGCGGTAATGGTAATGGTTTAATACTAACCTTAAAAGTGCAAAAAGAATGAACCTTTGTCTCCTGTTGAAGTGAAAGTATGAATACCAATTCTAATAGCTCAGCAAATGAGGTGCTGCTGACACTAACGGCTATGCCATGACAAAATGATGATTTCTGTGTCCAACCCTCCCTGCTCCACACACACACAAATACAAACAAAAGACAAGCTAATAAATCTCAGATCTAAGTTTACTCACTTATTTGATAGTTCATATTTCCATTGGGCATGTGTTTGGTTGGGCGGCGGCAATTTGGACACAGCAGAGTATTCCTGAACTTCTCATGTTCACGCTTTTCCTTTGACAAACGCAGTCTCTCCTGTAACAAAAATGAATAATACTGGTTTAACCCTTACAACGCTGAATTTTCAAATGGACTGTTCCATAATTCAAGCAGGTCAATCTTATGGTGAGTATTTAGGGATGTTTCTAAAGAAAAGTGTAACGCAACAAACAGTGCAGACCCTGATGAGAGGGCTCCTCTAGGAGCCCTCTCATCTGGGTCTACACTGTTTGCAAAGGACATTAGTGACTCGTGTCCCGCACTGTAAGGGTTCAAATCTTCCATCACAGAAACATGTTTTCACGCTTTTGCAAGCAGAGTAGATTCAGATCAGACAGCTTCTGCATGAGCTGTCTGTCCAGGATCTGCTTTGCTTGCTTATGAAATTATATCAATCTGATCCTACAGTTTTTGTCTAACCTAAATCTTCCTTTGAAAAATTTACATTATCAAAATTAAGTTAATGATAATTCATGAGGTGATAAATTCATGCATACGTGTTAAATAGGGAAAGGGTTAAAAGAATGCCAAATCATTTTAACTTTGATTCAATAATTATTGAAATATTCTGATAAAAAAGTCTGCTTCCTGACTATGCAGTGTATATTTTAAGTAACTTCTGTTCTGTAAAAGTTAGGAAAAAACTCTCCTCTCCTAATTAAACTTCTGAACAGAAACAAAAGCAAAATCAAAGCATTATTTGGTACACTTACAAAAAAAATCTTTAGAGTGCTTTCCCTAACAGAGATGCCTTTTGAAGCCTTTGGAAACAGAACAGACCTAGATCAGATGGCTCCTATAGGAACTGTCTGATCATGGTCTGCTCCGTTTGCTTATAAATATAAATCTGATTCTACAGCTTCTCCCCTGGTCCATGATACCATAACAAAATTCATGTACTTATTATTCGTATATTCATTATTATTTACATGAATATTCATGATGTAAAGGGTTAAACAAACATCTAATTATTGGTTTTCAAGGCTTGTGATAGCTGAATTCTTTCCCTGTTGAATATTAATGTAATATTTATCAAATGAATTTTTATGACATATGTATACACTACACAGGGTGTTTTGGTATTGGAAGAAATTGTAGAGTCACATCTGTTTCAATTTCATAAGCAAACAGAGCAGACCCTGAGGTCTACATGTTTTGCAAAGGCATGAAAAAGCAAAGGTTAATAAAACATGAAAGTTACCCAGAAATCTCACATAAAACTTTCTGCATTACGTACATCCAGTTTTATGGAACCACCTGCTTTAACCAATTCCCTCATAGGCTATTTTATGGCCGAACCTCTTTGAATAAATCTCCTGAAAAGGAGCATTTACTAGCAAAAAGGAAAAGTTTTAGAATTGTGTAGTTTTGAAACCATTGTGATAAATATTACACAATGGTTTCAAAAAAGTGTCTTTTACAGAGGCAGCAAAAGGTGTGAATATGAGGGAATGGGTTTAAAAGACCTCAAGAATAACATTGAGTGGATGCTGTAGAGAGGTTCTGCTGTATATCATTCTGAACACTTACATCTGAGATCTCTTTCTCCTTCATCTTGAGTAGGTTAAGTTGATGGTTGATGGTGTCTATCCTCTTGCCCTCCTCTGACTCCAGTCTCTGTGCCTCAGAAAGTGCCACCAGACCTTCCTCATGCTTCCTGTGGCCCTCCTACACAGCAAAACATGCACAATAAATACTTAAAACTTTTGAACACTAAAAGTCTATGTTAATTTCTCAGTATTTTCTCTCCAATTTTTCCATCTATAACTAGATGGTTATTAAGAAAAGGGCAGCCATTTTGAACCTGCAAAATACATAGCACTTGACTTATTGAAAAGTAAACAAGATGTGTTTGTGAAACACTTTTGCCCCTACAGGCATTTTGGCATATAATAATTTGACCTTGCAGTTTGACTGTGAACTTGACATCGCATTGCTTATATGTTGCAGCTTAATATGATGAGTATATATGCCAAGTATGAAGTCTCTATCTCTAATAGTTCATGCTTCATAGGTTATATCCATGATTTCAGTTTCAGACTGACACTCAAACAGACAAACAAAACAAGCAAAAACAACATGCCCCCTTATCAATGGACACAATTGTAGAATATAACACACCAGTTCGATGGCAGACATTCAATGATCCTTAAGTTCATCTTTGTACTCACATGAGCTAAAGAAGTTCATCAAAAAACAAAATAGCAGACAAAATCAACTCAACAAGGTTGATGGTAAAAAATTAATTCAAATTGAAGGTTGTTTAGTGGTGATGTAAATCACCATCCCATAGTAGAGTAAAATGATAAACATTCATCAGATATGTGTCCAAAGTGTTTGTAACAAACACTATTAGTGCTTATATCACACTTAACCCTTTCCTCCATAAATACGCCTTTCTATGCCTCTGCAAAAGTCACTTTTTGAAACCATTGTGATAAATAGAGCATTTGCTCCATAGGAGCAAATGCTCTATTTATCACAATGGTTTCCAAACTACACCATTCTAGAAAATGCTCCTTTTCGGTAGATTTATTCAAAGAGGTTGTATCTAAATATAGCCTATGAGGGAATGGGTTAAGTCACAGACTATAACCTACCCTATTTACCCTAATTGTTCAGAGGGACAAACAGGCAAATAATGCAGAATCAGATTACACTGCTCATGAAGGAGTAGTTTGATCAGGACCTAAAACAAATTCTACTATGCTGGTATAATTTTAAGCTATCAAAATGGTGCTAACTTAATTTGTTGAACTTTACAAACCAGTAGAGAAAGGTGATGTGGTGTTCATATGTTAAGTGTCCTATGTTGTGTCCACTCTTTAGAACTGTCTCTTTGAGGTGAGTCTAAAGAGTGGTAACAACATAAGGTTTGGTGGAGAAATAAAGAAGTTATTCTTGAAAATGTTTTAATTTACGCATCTTATCTGGACCTCTGTAATTAACCCTTTCCCTCATAGGCTATTTATAGACCCAACCTCAATGAATTAATCTACCAAAAAGGAGCATTTACTAGAGTAAAGGAAAATGTTATAGTTGTGTAGTATAGAAACCATTGTCATAAATAGAGCATTTGATCCATAGGAGCAAATGCTCTTTTTATCACAATAGTTTCAAAAAGTGACTATTACAGAGGCATAGAAAGACGTATTTATGGAGGAAAGGGTTAATATCCAAGATGTCATTAAAATGTATTTCTTACATGCATATTAATCAGGTAGATGATAAAGAATTACCACAAGTAGCAGCAAAGGTAAATGTCACAGATTGTTCTTTCACCATGCAGAGTATCATTACGATAGGCACTTATAACTTGTTAACCCTTTGCTAGATAAAGACACATATTTACACATTAACCCTTTCCCTCACATAAATGCTTTTTCACGCACTTGCAAACAGAGTAGACCCAGATCAGACGGCTCCTACAGGAGCCGTCTGATCAGGGTCTGATCTGTTTGCTATTGGAATTTGATAGATCTGGTTTTTTACTTTCTAAAATCATTATAACTATTTTGTCCTTGAATATTCATTAGGTATTGAAATTTGAAATAAACATAGAACAGGGAAAGGGTTAAATAGAGTAGACCAAGATCAGACTGCTCCTGTTAGAGCAGTCTGATCAAGGTCTACTCTGTTTGCTTATGGAATGGTAAAGATATGATACTACAGTTTCTGCCATGGCCAGAAATTTTGGTATTTATATGTCATTAAAAATATTTAGCTTCTTGGATATTCATTATTCATTAAATAAAGGGTTAAGTTTTGCCATCATTTACAGATGCCACAAATTGTCCCAACAACAGACAACCGCTGATAAAGGTGTGTGTCATTTGTTAGACTGTCACCAAGTCCTGTAGGCAAGTACACATGTATATACCATATACAAATTACAACAAGCACAAACCAATATTAAATGGCTGATTATTAAAATCAAAATTATTAAATATTTGTACAATGTATATCAAGGAACAATGATACATACATCAATCTCCCTTCAATAAACATTCATGTCATACCTTAACTGCTGTCCTGTCTTTCTAAAGATTGTACACACAAATCTATAACAATTTTTACCACATTGGTACAAAACCAGATAATCATTGAAACATAATTATACAATGAGCACAGACATTGTACAGCGCTTTAAAACTTTGCTTACAAGGGATGGATATTTAACCTTTAACCTCATACTTTTGAGACGATAGTGATTGAGGGTCAAACAGCTTGGTTTCTGATGAGACGCTGAGTCACTCAGCATCTCATCAGGATCCAAGATGTTTGCAAATGACATTCAGATCACGTTTAGCTAGAACAGTGACAAACAGCGTAGATCCTGATCAGATGTCCAACACAGTGACTGATCTAGGTCTACAGTATTTAAAAGTCAAGCTGCTTTCTTCTTCTTGGATGAAAGCTAAATAGCAAAATCTCCACAAATTACAGCGCAATATAAATCTACTTGTCAATCTTTAAGACAGGTGGTAGCTTAAAACATTGCAAAATAATGCAGAGAGAGGAGCTTTCAGCATTACTTATATAGCAGCTACATACATTAATAACTGATTTGTTCATGCACTTAGCTGTTCTGCCCTTTGTATTCCTTAAATATATTACTGACAATATAACCCTTTGAATGAGGAAAACCTGTCATTTTCAAACAGTGTAGACCCAGATCAGAGGGCTCCTAGAGGAGCCTTCTGATCAGGGTCTGCAATGTTTGTCAATAAAAATCCTCTTGCAAATCATGCTTTCATACTGTCAGAATGGATTCTATATCTAATAGAACATTGATGGCCCCCTGACAATATTCTCTCTAGACTCTATATCAAGCACTTTTCACTATATATTATATAGTGAAGAAAATATATAACTCTGGTAAAAATATTCGGAGGAAAAAATCCCTTCTTTAAGCACATCTTCACATCAACGTTGTTCATCTGTGAAAGTTTAAATAAAATCCTGTCATTGATGTATGAGGAGTAGGACACACAAGATTTGCAGGACGTACATACAGAGGTATGTATGGATGGATGGATGAACAAGGCTATATACATCCCCCTTTGTAGTGGGCAATAACTATGACGGACCATTCCAGACTAAACATTTAGCATTGAGAGTGTTGTACTGAGTGCTTTTAAAATCTCTGTGGGTTGTTACCGTGTATGTATCCTCTATCTCCTTGGACCTGTTCTGCAACATGATGGCTGACTGCATGAGCTCTTCCTCTTTCTTGTCCATAACCACTCTCTCCTTCTCAATTCTCCGCCTTTCCTCCTGTATACGATCTTCTTCCTTGCGTATATCCTCCTTCAAGCTCGAATATCTAATACAAAAAATTAACCCATTTATGTCCAGTGTCCTAAATGTGACCTTGACATGTTGCCTGCTTTACTGAACAAACAACAGTATAATTAAAAAGAAAAATTACTTTTTTTTCATCACAAATATTTCTACTATCAAATATTTTTTCTGGTTAAATGAGTTATTTTGTAATTCACTTGTATGGGCCTGTGTATGTAAAATATGCATCCAAGAAATATTCTCTGGAGTATGGTTTCAAGATGGGAGCTGTCTGATCTGGGTCTACTCTGTTTGCATAGGCATAAAAAGCCATATCTCTATCAGATAAAGAGTAAAAGGAAATATAAATCAGTCTTTAAGACAAGTGTAGCTAAACGTCATATGCAGACACAAGCTTTCTGAACTACTTCCATTCTGTATGAAACAACCAACTACATGTACTTTACAGAGAAACCTACTTGTCTTTAGCTTCAGCAACAGCTCTCGTCAGTGCCTCCAGCTCGGCCTTGACTTGCGTTGACTTGATCATGTTCTGACTGCCCTCCTCCCTTGCCATTTTCTGTTTCATGTTGAAGTTCACTTGCTCATCAGCGAAAGTCTGCCTCTCCCTGTGCAGCTGAGCCAAGGTGGACTTTTGCTCCTCCAGCAAAGATTCCTGAATATTTAAAGACAACATTTCTATGAGAATCCTCCCCAACAAGGCATGAACACCTACTGCATTATTACATTTATATTTCTGTAACTACTGTATTTACTCTAATTACAATCAGATCTCATTACAAAGACAACGTTTGTTCACACAGAAAGTGTCACTGTATTGAAAATATTGTTGTACATGGTAACACCTATCTAAACCAGACTTTCAAATTAACACTGATACCGGTCTGTAAGACAGGTGGGAGATTAATGACTTTCATTCTGCATTAAGCAACCACCTGCCTAAAAAGGTCTAAATTCTTCTTTACTAAATTTCTGTTTATTGAGCGTTTTACAATTTATGTTTCCAAAATTTGGATCAGTATAATGAATATTCCATTATATCGAATTTGTTATATTGAGTGTTCAGCGAAATAGGACACCCAATCTCCTCAACTGATTTTAACCCTTTACCCCATAGATAAGCTTTTCAATGCCTTTCTGCAAACAGTGCAGACCAAGATCAGCCAGCACCTATATGACTAGAGACATTTGGTCATGGCAGAAAGTGAAGAATAAGATCTCAATTATCCCATCAGCAAACAGAGTAGTCTCTGTGTCAAAAGGCATATCTACCTTAAGTAAATGGTTAAACAATGACCTACTTCTGAAGACCCTACGTTTATTCACTAATTGAGTACTGTTAAGAGGATCTAGATCAAGAATAGAGGTGTACCCTGATTTTGGTCTACTGTGTTTGCACAGGCATAGAAAGGCGTATACATGGAGTAAAGGGTTAAACAATGAACTTCTTCTAAAGATCACACATTTATTCACTAACTGAGTACTGTTAGGAGGATCTACTATTTCCAGAATAGAGGTGTACCCTGATTTTCTCCATGTTGGTCCTCTCCCGGGCCTGGTGGTCGGCCCAAGCCCGCCTCTCATCCTCCAGTGCTGTCTGTAGGCCCTGAAGTCTAGACTGCTCCTGCTTTACCTTCCACCGCTCCTGTAATATGTAATTATACAATGTGACAGCTCTTGTAATATGAGAACTACAGTACAAACCTCACTAATTAGATCACTCAAGTAAGTATCCCTATGGGTCTTTAAGACAAGTGGCAGCTCAATGCAGGGTGAAAATCATGAATTTCACCCTGCATTAAGCAGCCACCTGTCTTAAAGACCCATGATTGTTTACTTATAGTTGCTAACAGTTACCAACAGTTTTGACTAAAGAGAATTTACGAAGATCAGGGCTCATGTTCACTAAAATTAATCGGTAAGTGCACAAGTCTAAAATCAAGACTCAAACTAAAAAAATATTGTTGTAAGTTCACCATTTGCTAAAACATCTTTCTAAAATTCACAGATTAAGCCACTTGTATACAATTATGCATGTAGAGAAAAACTGAAACAAATATTTTAGAAAATATGAACTATTGAAGATAGATATTTAAATATGCAATCTCTGAGCCAGAGTTTCAATTTTACCCAGCGCCCATATTCACTAACATATAATCTAAATTTTAGACTCACATTTTAAAAAATGATTTTTATATTCAAAACGTCATTTACATTTCCAATTTTGCATATTAATTATCATTATACATGAAGTCCCTTGTTCAGAGTTATGCTTGTAGAGTGTTGTTTACCCTTTTCCCTGTTCTATGTTTATTCCAAATTTCAGTACCTACTGAATATTCATGGCAAAAATAGTTACAACGAAAAATAGAAGGTGAAACATGGTAACCATTATAGAAAGTAAACAAGCATATCTTTCCAAATCCAAAAGCAAACAGAGCAGACCCTGATCAGAAGGCTCCTACAGGAGCCATCTGATCTGGGTCTACTCTGTTTGCAAATGCGTGAAAACATGTTTATATGAGGGAAAGAGTAAATAAGATTTTTCTAAAAATGTGAACTTACAACTTTAAAATACATTATTCAAACTGTTAGTGATTTAACAAGAGTCAACTGTATCTTTTACAGGAGTGTTGCAAATACCAATCAGAAATTGCATCAGAAACACAATCACTGATCTAGGTCTTCACTGTTTGCAAATGGGTGCTGCTTTTCCTGAAATACAGATCTTTAATTCAATCAGTATACTATTAAAACATGCAAAAACAGAAAGTCTAGATATTTTTTAAATAAAATTTATCTTGCTGGTATTCACTAAAATTACATCAGATGAGTACTAACACAACAGGGAATGGTAATAACAAGATTAGGATAGATAATTATGCTGCTTATGTCAATCTCTGTTTACCTCTTCAAGCATGCGCGTCTGCTCCCTGATCTGGGCCTCTAACCGACCAACCAGCTCCTGCAGTCTCTGTCTCTCAGCCTCATTGTCTTCTTGCTGTCTGTTCAGGCGATCTTGCAACACTGGCAAAAAATGGAAATGAAAATCATTGAATGAAAACTTGAAATCTCCAGCACATCCTCAGGTTTAAGATTACAATCCAACCTGTCTATGGCAATCACTTAATGAAGAGCAGGTAGCTACTTAAGGCAGAGTGAAAGCAGCTGCTTAATGCAGAATGAAAGTTATGTAGATAATTTGTATTGGAGCTTCTTCATAACTTTCATCCTGCATTAGGCTACCATCTGCCTGAAAAGCTAAGAACTGGACATTTTTGAGTGCTCATTGCAGAGAGGTTTTACTGTATTCTCATGGTCATTGTATAAAGGTTAACTGTATTCTCGTGGTCTGATAAATCTGATTCAACATGACTCTAATCTGCACACTGGAAACATTGTTCAATGAGACATATTTGATAAACAAGAGTGTTCAAAGGAACACATGTCACCTGCTGGGAGAAGTGTTAGAATAAAAAAAAAGTGTGACAGACAGATGGACAGACAGACAGATGGACGGACGACAGAAAAGTGATATCTATGTGACACACTGTCTCTCGGCAGATGACACAAAAAGGACCCATAATCCTATACCCACTAGTCTAAATCCTATACCCACTAGTCTTAATCCTATACCCACTAGTCTTATTTGGTCCATGATCAGTCTTGCAGAAGAAATGTTCAAGCACTGCTTCTCAACATGGTGACCAGTCTGCCATCTTGAATCCCATCAGAAAAATATTTATGTCGCTCACTGCCTTCAAAAGGTTAATCACTTCTATGAAAATGGAGCTTAAGTTTGTTCCACACAGAAATTAAAATATGCACAATGGCAATCTTGAAATCAATCAAAAAAGAATTATGTCTTGCACAACTGCTAAACATGTTGATCATTTCTGTAAGTTTTATAACAAGAGCACCGCGAGACGGGGCAATATACGCCCGAAGGCTTGCTACCCGAAACTATCAAAGGGCAATAACTCCAGAATGAAAAATGATATGAGAGTTATCTCACTGATATGCACAACTACACATCAATATCTATCATTCCTGAAAGTTTGAAGAAATTATGATGAAAAATAAAGGAGGAGTTAGTTGCACAAGAAATTGCTACCCGAAACTATCAAAGGGCAATAACTCCAGAATGAAAAATGATATGAGAGTTATCTCACTGATATGCACAACTACACATCAGTATCTATCATTCCTGAAAGTTTGAAGAAATTATGTTGAAAAATAAAGGAGGAGTTAGTTGCACAAGAAATTCGTACCCGAAACTATCAAAGGGCAATAACTCCAGAATGAAAAATGATATGAGAGTTATCTCACTGATATGCACAACTACACATCAGTATCTATCATTCCTGAAAGTTTGAAGAAATTATGTTGAAAAATAAAGGAGGAGTTAGTTGCACAAGAAATTGCTAACGGACGGACGGACAGACGGACGGACGTACTAACAAATGGGTAGTTGTGTGACTTTTTCCTTTGATCTTTTCTTGTGTGACTAGTCCCACAAGAAAAACTATTTTTGGCTCTAACTTTGGAAAAGAATGATCTGGAAGCTAACCCTAACCCTAACCCTATGTCCCACAACTGGCCAGGTTAATGTCACAAGAAATGGCCAGGTTAATGTCACAAGAGATGGCCAGGTTAATGATTTTACTTGTGGGACTAGTTAGAAAAAGTCACACAACTGCCCTTTGGTGAGTGCGGACAGACGGACGGACGGATGACATGCGCCATACCATAATACGTCCCTTCGGGCGTATAAAAAATGCTGCTAATACTGTACAATTAGTTCACTCCACAAATTGCACTGACTGATGCCACCAATGCAACATGATGCTCGATGACATCAACAAGAAGGTGAACAGTTAAATGGGCCAAAACAGGTTCTTCTTATCTTTTATCTCTATGGGACATACAAAGAAACTAATATTAAAAGAGACTGATGTACAATTTGACAAATGTACTACAGAATGTAGTACGACACCTACTTTTGAGCTGCTCATCTTTAGCTCTGAGGTTGATCTCTCTCTCATCCAGACCCTGTGCATTCCAGCTGTCTATCTTACGCTGCAGCACACCTAAATCCTTGGCATTGTTCTGTATCAGTTCTACTGCCGCCACCAAAGACCTGTGCATTTAAGCATAAACAGGTATTTTTTAAATTCAGGAAACAAGTGTACTAGCATTTGCAAACAGTGTAGACCCAGATCAGAGAAATCCTAGAAGAGACATCTGAGCAGGGTCTGCACTGTTTGTCATTTAACCCTTTATTCCATATACACACCTTTCTACACCTTTGCAAACAGAGTAGACCCAGATCAGACAACTACTACAGGAGCTGTCTGATCAGGGATTGCTCTGTTTGCTTATGACAAAATATAGATTCTACAGTTTCTGCCATGGTCCAAACTTCCTGTGTTCAGGTGCTATTATAACAATTAATCTAATTAATATTCATGAGGTAATTAATATTCCTTACTTGAATATTCATGGAGTAAAGGGTTAAAATTCTCTTGCAAATAATAAAATATACAAGCAAAGAATTATCTTTATTGTCCTGTATATGTAATACTTCCCTTCTAGTAAATATTATGAGCTAGTCGTAAACTCACTTACTGCTTTTTGTTTTTCATAATAATTAAAATTACAGATAATGTGAAATGTTACTGTGCCTGCCTTTTTAAATGCATATCTTTATGTCACACAAATTTAATTATACAAAATTTCGATTCTACAATAGGAAAGTTCAGGGCGTGATCTTTTCATAAAACCAAGCCTAGACTGAATTTCATAAGCAAGCAAGCATGAGCAGAGCCTGATCAGAAGGCTCCCGCAGGGGCTGTCTGATCCTGGTCAACTCTGTATGCAATGGTGCTAAGAGCCAACTATTGATTAAGGGCTAAGTTTGACTGAAATCACACAAAAAGTAGAAATGAAATACATGTAGCTATTTTAAAAGACATAATCTTCAGATATTGTAGAAGCATTTTCTACAGACAGAGATGAATTGAACTGAATGTTGGACAATTTGTAAAAGTATCGAGTCTGACCAGGATCAGGTACATAAAAAATATCAAAAAGACTTCAAAGATCATTAAACCATGTTCAGGAAACGTAGGTAAGATTCATGAATTTAGTCTTGGACAGGCCAACATCTTGAAAAGAGAACGGTTTACTCACCTAGATGTATCATGGCTGGCCGCTGCTACCTCTATCTGCTGATCTTTTGACCTCTTCAGCCTGCTCAATGTCTCATCATGATCCTTTCTGATAGTATCCAGAGCTAACCTGTATACAAATGTACATTCAAATCCTTTTCATTAACCATTTCCCTGTACTATGTTTATTCCAAATTTCAATACCTACTGAATATTTATGGACAGAATAGTTGTAAATAAATATGGAAGGTGGAACATTGTAGCAATTTTAGAAACAAAATAAACTGTCTGATCTGAGTCTACTCTGTTTGCAGATGAATGTAAACACATTTATATGAAGGAAAGGGTTAATCCTTTACATCATGCATATTCAAATAAAGAAATTGGAAAACTATGAAAATACATTGTCTATCTGCATTTAACATTTCATTATGAATGTCAAGTTTGCTTGTGATCCATTTTACTGAAAGTCATAGTATGAAGGAATCCACCATAACCAAACACTTAACCCTTTCCCTGTTGCACGTTCATGTAAGAAATAATGACATCATGAGCATTTATTAGCTCATTTTTTAGAATGGCACAGGAATGTTGATACTGGTAGAAACTGTTGTCAGATCTGTTATGATTTCATAAGCAAACAAAGCAGACCCTGATTAGACATTTCCTATAGGAGCCATCTGATCTAGGTCAAATCTGTCTGAAAAGATGTGAAAAGGCATTTATGTGAGGGAATGGGTTACATAAGTAAAGCAAAGTAGGGGGCATTCCTGAAAAAAGAAATCTATAATTTCACACTATTACCAAAAGAACCATTCCATGAACGTCTGACAGACACATACACAGACAAGGCATCAGATGATAGAGAAGTCACTCCTAAGTGTCATCTAGTTAGAGCAGGTGACACATAAAATATGTAGCAGAACTATTTTGCAAAAATCAAAGCCTGGTGGTGATGTATCTTAATAGATGATATGGCATTTAAATCTGTTATATATCATGATTTCTCATTTGAATGTGGAAAACAAGTTAACATGAAACTGCAAGCCATGTAGACCCAGATCACATGACTTCTCTAATAAAAGTCTGCACTATTTGGCCATTCAAAATTCATTTCATCAGCAAATTGAGCCCATACTAAGTGGACTTTACAGTTAAAGATAATAGAAAATTCCACTTTGAAAATTCAGCATTGAAAGAATTTCTTATCTCTACCTGTGTATTTCCTTGAGTCTCTCTATTTCCTGGGCCTTCTCCTGCTCACTGTCTTCAAGCTTCTTGTACATAGAGGAGACCAGTTCTGACTTCTCCTCTTCCAACTTCCGCAGCTTAACCAGGTGCTGGCTCATTAAGGTCTCATTCTCCTCTCGCCATCTACATGCAGTAAGCATTATTGAAGACTGTATAACCCTTTACTCCATAAATACACCTTTCTATGCATTTGCTAACAGAGTAGACCAATATCAGACAACTCCTGGAGCCACCAGATCAGGGTCTGTTCTGTTTGCTTATGATATAATAATATAGATATGATTCTACAATTTTTGTCATGGCCAAAACTTGATGTGTCCACATACTGTTATAACAATTTATAAAACTAGTATTAATGATATCATTATTTCTTACATGAATATTCATGGAGTAAATGAGTAAAATATTATATGAGCCATTACATGACAAAACCTGTATCAACCCTTTCCCTGTTCTATATTTAGTCCAAATTTCAATAACTACAGAATATTCATGGACAAAATAGTTATAATGAAACATGGAAGGTGGAACATCGTAGCCATTAAGCTGCCATTTAAGAAAGTAAAGAAACAGATTTGTCAAATTCCAGAAGCAAACAGAGCAGACCCTGATCAGACAGCTCCTAGAGGAGCCATCTAATCTGGGTCTACTCAATCTGAATTTGAATTGAGATTTTTTTTTATTTCTTACCGGATTGAGATCAAATTTAAACCACTTGTGTCATCATTTTTCAGGAACTCTGTGTCCGAGTTTCCTTCGAATCCATCTTTAAATAAAGATTTTATGCATAAAAACAATGTTTTCCCACTGTAAACATGTTCATTTCAAATTGCAAATGGCGGAAGATTGACGTCGAGTGGAACTTTCAAATTTAACTGAGGGTAATTATAGCTCTTAAAAGTTGACGTCATACACAAAATTACGTCATTTATTTTGTATCAGTATGCAATTCACCCCTGTTGAAAAATGATACGCTCCACTATCCATACATATGGTGGCCATTTGCAAAGAAGCAGCTGATCGAATTAGCATGCAGAAAATGCATTTTCGGCATTTTCTTCCTTGTTACTGCATGATGTTGAGGGATATTTAGCATGGGAGTTCCTGTAAAACGATGCGATAAAATGAAGTAGATTTAAGGTCAGTCCGACTCGAAATGAAAAAAAAAAATTGATTCAAATTTAGTGACAAAGTAAATTGAAATGGACAGTAGATATGATTCTACAGTTTCTGCCATGGCCAAAAAATCCTGTCTCATTGTGCTATTATAAGAAATTAATCTAATGAATATTCATGGAGGAAAGGGTTAAATGGGTTTGTAAGGTTTCAGTCTTAAATCTTTATTTAAAGATGGATTCGAAGGAAACTCGGACACAGAGTCCCTGAAAAACGATGACACAAGTGATTTAAACTTGATCTCAATCCGGTAAGAAATAAAAAAAATCTCAATTCAAATTCAGTGACAAAGTAAATTGAAATGGACAGTATATTATATTATAAGCAAACAGAGCAGATCCTGAAAAGATGGCTCCTATAGGATCCGTCTGATCTGGGTCTACTCTGTTTGCAAAGGCATAGAGAGGCGAATTCATAGAGTAAAGGGTTAAACAGGCTGAGTATCCTATTTAGAGAAAAATAGTAGTTACTATAGTTTTATACTTAGCCATTGTTTTGGTAATTTCATTTCCCTACCTTTGTTCCCGTTTCGTGTTGGTCTCCTCAGTTATTTGCACCCTGCTTCTACAAGGATAACAGAAAAGAAATATGTGTATATATATATGTGTATATGTGTATACAGTAAAACTTATTTATAACGAACTCTGATAAAGCGAATTTCCGCTTATAGCGAACTAAATTTCGTTCCCCGGCCGATATCTTCAATAAATCTACACAGACTATACTGTTTAGTGCGAAGTTGGTTAGAGCGAATTTTCGCTTATGGCGAACTGATTTTCCAGTACCATTATTCACAAAACACTTTAAAATTCCTTCATTAAAGCAAAGTTTCACCTTCCTACTATCTTCAATCTCCTGTGTATTTCGCACGATTAACACCATGTCGCATAGGTGTTAAAACACATAATAGTGTTGGGGCGAACTGTGAAGCGATCCGTAAACATTATTCTCCTTGGTGGTATGGTATAATTAAACACCGCTAGCCGCGGGGCATATATACACTTAAAAGTTTGGGTTATAGCTAAACATTGCTAAGATATGATGCTCGTTTTTTATTTTCAAAATAAATACTTTAAGTCTTTTGGTTTTGTTATTCCCTCCCCGTTCGCATATTATTTCAGGATTTTCCGCTAAAAATAGAATCTACCGCTGACTCCGATGACGACACAGAACTATAAGGAATATTTGCCCCTGTCCACATACAATTTGCATCGGACATTGGAGCAACAACCAAATACTCCTGATAATTGTTTTTAAACACTGACATTTATGAAACAGTTATTTGGCAAGTGTCAAGCATCAACGTGTGTTCAAAAGCAAATGACCGATTTCTTCCACAAAGAGTAAGCTGTACGATGAATGATGTGCATTTTGGGAGTTTGATCGCTACGCATACATGTCTGAATTACGGTTTAATAAATACCAATACCGGGTATTGAACAGTCGTGTGTCAAAATCATGATTTATAGCGAACTTTGTACTATCAATATAGCGAATAATGTTTATAGCAAAGTAAATCCTTTAGTCCCTTGGAATTCGTTATAACCGAGTTTTACTGTACATGTATTAACCCTTTACCTCATAGAAATACCTTTTAAACGCCTTTGCAAACAGAGTAGACCTAGATCAGTGCAGCAGCCGTCTGATCAGAGTCTGCTCTGTTTGCTTCTGATATTATACAGATATTATTTTATTATATAACACTGTTATAAAATTCAGCCAATTAATGTGCATATAGTCATTAATTCTTCCTTACTAAATATTCATGAGGTAAAGGTTTAACTCTTTACTTCATATATACATGTACATATCTGCAAACAAGTATGCTTTGTTTACATTTGGGATAATATAGATCTTCTGCCATGGCTAAAACTTTCTATGATCATATGCCATTTACAAACTAATATCTAATCAATATCCATAAGCCATTACTTCTTCTATGCCTTTTCACAGTTTTGTGAACTAAGAAAATTCATATCAGACAGCTCCTGAAGAAGTCATGTGCCATTAGTCAATATGCAATTTTAAAAAATAATCCTAATAATAGTGATGATGTCATCATATTTTACATGAATATTCATGGAGTAAAGGTTAAGTTTATTTAAGTATAACTCCAGGGTTTCTTAGGAAACTGAATATAAAACAAGCCATACACAACATCTGCTATTAAGTCCTATAGACTGTTGTACCCACTATTTACAATTTGTTTGCATAGCTACCTACTTGTAAGAGTTTTCCAGTGCCAGTATTTCCTCCTCATATCTGTTCTTTGTGCTAGTGAGAATGTCCCGTGCATACTGAAGTTCAACTTCCAATCGACGGATCTGTGGAACAAAACCAGTTTATATGCCAAGATAAGAATCAATATGGATCATTAACAATACAATATATGTATTTGGACATAAAACCTCCCCACCCCACACAAACTTATAAAGCTGAATTCATTAGTCATTTTGGAACTATTCTGATAGCTTTAAAGGAAATTTCTGGTGTGACCAAACTGATCCTTCAGGAGCTGTTTCATCTAGGTCTACACTATCAGTATTTTCCTAAGTTTGTCTAGCTGAATATTTAGGGATATTAGGGTTATTCAAAGACATGTTTCAGCAAAATCAAATCTTTATATATAAACTTATCAAATGACATACCTAGTATTCTGAAAATGAACTTGACAATAAAATTGTGTAAACAAAATTTTGCTATGCAGGTTAAGCCCTTGGCTCAAATCTGACCAATCAATAGCTTGAGAACAAACTCAGACTCAATTAAAAAGCTTTATAAGCATGGACCCAGATGATTTCAATAGGAGCCATCTGATTAGAGTCTGCTCTGTCTGCTTTTGAAATAATACAGATTTAATTCTACAAATATTATCATGATCAAAAAATTATATGAACAGCATTACAAAATTCAGCTTTTACTATTCATGATGTCATTATTTCTTAAATGAATATTCATGTTACAAAAGACCTACAAGACTTACCTTTGACTGAGCATCCAGGTCCATCTGGCTTCCCATCCCAAAACTCATGTCATCCATGAATAGAGGTCTTTCCACTCCAAACATCTGAAACAATAAGAGACATATTTAATCTGTTTATTACAATGCTAGTTTTGCACATAAAGACAGGGATTTTATATACCCTTTTTTTAATAAACCTACAATTATTAAACGCAATATGTCAATGATTTACTATAAACCTACAATTATTAAACGCAATATGTCAATGATTTACTAAGACTATGAACCTAGCCATATAACAATAACTAAAATTGAGGTTTTTAACTCAATGTGCCGAGAATCCCTTAAAATGACATATACAAACAGTGTAGACCAAGATTAGAAGACTCCTGAAGGAGCCCTCTGATCAGGGTATGCACTGTTTGCTGAACCAATAAATGTCAATGCCTTATACTAGCAAATATTTGATGGGTTCCAACATAAAACCAGTACGGGCTTTTATTAACCCTTCACTTCAGATAAAAACAACATGTTTAACACGATTACAAACACAGTAGACCTAGATCTTATGACTTCTGTATTAGCTGTCTGATCAGGTCTACTCTGTTTGCTTAAGAAATTATAACAGATCTGACTTTACAATTTCTACCAATACCAAGCTGTCCATTCGCCATAAGAAAAATTCAGCTTATAAATATTCATGATGTCATTATCTCATACATGAATATTCAACAGGGAAATGTTAAAGACATTAAAGCGTATCTATGGTGTTATCTCTGACATGTGCTATAATTCTAGTGTTACTGGGTACCCACCCACTTACTGTGGAAGTTCACATAAACATTAACACTTTCCCTCATATAAACGACTTTTCATGCATTTACAAACAGAGAAGACCCATATCAGATAGGAGCCATCTGATCAGGGTCTGTTCTGTTTGCTTATGAAATTGTAATAGATTTGACTCTGGTTTTCACCAATACCAAAAAATCCTGTATACATATGACATTATAAGAATTCAGCACTTGTATATTCATCACATCATTATTTCTTACATAAATATAGAACAGTGAACGGTTAAACAGTCTATAAATGTTCAACACTCACTTATAATACTAAGTACTTTTTTTTTTCTATGCAAGAACACAGAATGGTTGGACAGACATGCAGACAGTGGGAGGATGGTATATGTAATCCCTACTCCTTTAACCATTTCCCTCATATGAATGCCTTTTCACGCATTTGCAAACAGAGTAGACCCAGATCAGACGGCTCCTATAGGAGCCGTCTGATCAGGGTCTGCTCTGTTTGCTAATTGAATTTGAAAGATGTTTCCTTACTATTTGATCGATGAATATTCAGAAGGTATTGGAATTTGGAATAAACATAGAACAGGGAAAGGGTTTAAAAGAGTGTTAGAAGTGACACCGGTATTAACTGAGGAAAGAAGTGTGACAAAAAAGTGTAACAGACAGATGGATGGACAGACAGACAATGGAGAAGTGATCCTTAACCCATTACTCCATATATACACCTTTCTATGCCTATGCAAACAGTGTAGATCTTGATCAGATGGCTCCTGTAGGAGCTGTCTGATGAAGGTCTCCTCTGTTTGTTTATGAAATAATATAGATATGACTACACATGTTTCTACCGTAGCAAATAATTAATGTATTCATGTGCCATTATACAAAATTATTTGAATAAATATTCATGATGTTATTATTTCTTACATGAATATTCATGAGATAAAGGGTTAACACAGGTTTAAATGTACCTGTGTTTCAGGTGTGAAGTTCATCTGTTGCAGCTGCTGTAACTGCTGCTGTTGCTGTCGTTGGAACTGTTGCTGCTGTCTTTGCAGCTGCTTCATCAGCTGTTGCTGCTGTCTAGCCTGCTGCTGTCGCTGCATCTGCTGTTGCTGAAGCTGCTGCTGCATTTGCTGTTGTTGTAGCTGCTGGAGATTTACCTGTAGTGACCCTGTCATTGCATCGGGGAACAGAGTCTGGTCAGTCTGAAATTGTGGAGAGCTGACAATATTCATTTGGGGTTGTCTAAGTGGACCAGCTGACATCTGTAGATCATTTGGTAAATTGTTTTGAAGACCAGACTGAGTTGCAGATTTGTCCTTTGCCTCTTCACTAGGTTTCTTCTTGAAGCTGAAGAAGTCAGTGGAAGAGTTGAGTTCATCTTCTGGCTCTTGGGATGGTTCCTGAGCGAAATTCAGCTCTTGCTGGTGGGACTGGCTATGAGCTATATTACTGTCCTGTCGAGGCTCAGAGCTCCTAGTGTCTGGTACTGTATGACTTTGCATGTCAGCCAACTGGGAAACAAATGATCTTGGACTGGTGTCCTTTGCTACAGAACAGAAAATGAATGTTAAAAGATTTAATCACTGAATTATGAATTCACTCATACAAAAGGCTTTTTCACACCTTTGAAAACAGAGTATACACAGATTAAATGACTCCTGCAAAAGCCATCTAATTTAGGGTCTGCTCTGTTTGCTTATGAAATAATATAGATCTGATTTTACATTTTCTGCCATGACAAAACCATCACGTGTTCATAGTGTTATTATAGAAATTCAGTTAATTAATAGTCATATGTCATTATTTCTTATATGAATATGCAGCAGGGAAAGAGTAAATGTCTACATGAAACCCAAAGCTGTGACTCTCTGTGTGTTGATTTTAATGAGACATTACAATTATGGATTTGGTGGAAAATTTTGATTCTCAAAAACAGTACAACCTCTCTAAACCAAACACTCAAATCAGTACATGTACCAATGTGTGTCATTTACCCATTCCCTGGTGCATACTCATGTAAGAAATAATTATGACATCATGAATGCATATCAGCTGAATTTTTATAATGGTATATGTACACAAGATGTTTTAGTATGGAAAGAAACTGTAGAGTCTGATCTATTATCATTTCATAAGCAAACGGAGCGGACCTAGATCAGAGGGCTCCTACAGGAGTCCTCTGATCTGGGTCTACTCTGTTTGCAGAGACATGAAAAAGCATTTATATGAAGGAAAGGGTTAAGACAGGTGGCAGCTTAAGTCATATGGTGAGCTTTCTGTTGCATGGTTTTCACCTTGTATTAACCACTTACTCCATGAATATTCATTAAGAATCAAGCAAATTCACTGAATTGAGATCCTTTGCCATACAAGTACTGGCCTCACTGGCTCAGTATTTAACTGAGTTATTGACCAGGCAATAAAAAAATTAAGGTTTTGTAATACAAAGGTCTATAAGTCTGGTGTTCAAAGATCTGTATCTTTTCAAAAGCAGTGTCTAAGCATCAAACAGTTTGGAACCTGATGGATATATTACAGGAAATAATGATATTAAATATGAATTGGTTTATTCTTATAACAGTATATAAACACAGCAATTTTTCGCCAAGGCAAAAACTGTAGAATCACATCTTAATTATTTCATATTATCTCAGGTAACGTGTTATGCTTATTTTGTAAATGATCGCTATACACGCAAGCCACATTTTGTGACAATCTATGCAAACAAGTTTGGATCAAGATAAAATGCAGAGTAGCTCAACATCTCATCAGGATCCAAACTTTTTGACCATCTGATAGTATTTAAGCAAAATATTTGAAGAAAAGTCTATTTTGAAATTTGTGGCAGACATCAATTTTTGCAGATGACAATTACTTAGCTTGCAAGGAGTTACTCTACTTACAATGGGTCTGTTCTGTTTGAACCTTTGTAATAATATGTCTATATGAGCTAAAGGGACAACCCATTCCTTCATATTGACGACTTTTGATTCCTCTGTAAAAATCACTTTTTGAAACCATTGTGAATAATAGAGCATTTGCTCCATAGGAGTAAATGCTCTATTTATCACAATGGTTTCAAAACTACACAATTCTATAATGTTCCTTTTCTCTATCAAATGCTCCTTTGTGGTAGATTTATTCAAAGAGGTTGGGTCTAAAAATAGCCTATGAGAGAATAAATTATGATAACTATGATGGTATACTTACGCTTTCTTTCCGGACTTCTGCGAGGACTTTCCTTCAGTCTAGGGGACATAGACATCTGGTTCCTCCTGGCTGCAGATTCAAACAATGGCTTCCGACTGCAAAAAGAATACAAAACAACCTGTTAGAACATCCTGCATTAAATCATAGTCTCTATTTGCAATGCATTTTAAAACTGCCTAAAAATTACATCAATAATTTGTTTATATGCTGAAAAGAAAACCGACGAAATAAATGCTGAAGAAGACAAATCTTTCATGTGTTTGATATCGCCAATGTATTACTAATTTACTGTATTAGTATTTAACCCATTCCCTCATATTGACGATTTTTGACGGCTTTGTAAAAGTCACTTTGTGAAACCATTGTGATAAATGCTCTATTTACACCATTCTAACAATTTCCTTTAAACTAGTTAATGCTCCTTTTCGGTAGATTTATTCAAAGAGGTTGTATCTAAAAATAACCTATGAGGTAATGGGTTAAGTACTTATTCGGTTTGCATTTTAATTCATAACTGCTCAAAATAGGAGGATAATATTTTGTTGTACAACAAAATATTATAAGTATGACAAGTTTATTTTATATCACAGAGGAATCACTCCATATCAGTTCAATTTACAATCTTCATAAGAATATTGAATATTACCAATACAATGTTTTATGATTTTAATGAAAATATGCATTTATTGTAAAGACTATCCATTTTCCTAATAAATATTCATGTAAGTAATAATGACTGTATATAAATATTAATTAGCTGAATTTCTACAATGACCTTATGTATGAGACCATGACACAAACTGTACCATCAGATCTATATTATTTCATAAGCAAACCGAGCAGACCCTGATCAGACAGCACCTACAGAGCTATCTAATCTGGATCTACTCTGTCTGAAAAGGTGTTAAAGGCATATCTATAAGGTAAAGGGTTACAGGATCAATTTAGAAGTTTTACTGAATATGAAAGGTTTTAAAAAATCTTCCAAAACATTTGATGTCAAGCTGTGATGCTTAAATTTCAAAAACTGAATTATGCTGCAGTGCTGCAAAGAGCTAGTTAAAAATGAGTCATTTTAAAAGTACACTGTAATTTTACTCATAGAAAAATAGTAACGGCACTTATAAATGGCTTTTGAACCCTTTGTCCAATGAACAATCATTTTAGAAATAATAACTTTCTAAAATATTATTAAGGTTTTGTAATGTTTGTAGATTTTGTAAATATCATATACATGTGTTAAAACTGTAATATACCAAAAAACATTGTTTACATGTTCCATTATAAAAGTTCAGCTAATAACTATTCATGATATCAATATTTCTTACAGGAATATTCAACAGGGAAAAGGTTAAGAGTAAGAGGAGATGCCAAAAAAACTTTTATTTTCCTTTTTATCATGAGTGTTTTAACTCTTATAATCACGCTAAGCCCAACCTGATATGCATTTGCAAACAGCTTATATTTCGATGAGCTACTGAGTAACTCAGCATCTTATCAAGAACCAGGCTGTTTAACCCTTTCGCTGTTGAATATTCATGTAAGAAATAATGACATCGCAAATAATAATTTGTTTAATGGTTATACTATCTCATGGACACAGGAATGTTTGGCCATGGCAGAAACTGTAGAAGCATATCAGCAAACGGAGCAGACCCTGATCAGACGGCTTTTATAGGAGCCATTTGATCTGGGTCTTCTCTGTTTGCAAATGCATAAAACGGTGTTTATACGAAGGAAAGGGTTAACAGCTAGTCGTTTCTCAAAAGCTTGAATAAATCGAAAGAATGCAAAATTTACAACAAATTGGATTTTTTGCAGACTTTTTTGTTCAGCAAGATATAGTGGGTTAATTTGGTTTAAAGCCAGAAAAAGGTGTCTTCAGAAATTTTGTAAACAGTGTAGACCTAAATCTGATGTCTAATCAGGGTCTTCACACATGACACTTGTGAGAATCTGCAGCTTTTCACTCTACATTTTGACAAACTGATGATATGCAGTCGCTGGTCTTGGAAAGGAAAGCTACTCTGTGTTGAAACAAGTAACCCTTTCCTCCATGAATAATTATGTAAGAGGATCACCTAAGGATAATTTCTGCCAAATCAGGCTAATCGTTTAAGAGAAGATTTTTTTCCCCTTTTGGTTGCCATGGCAATCAGAGTTAAGCAAAGAATGAAATTATTTGAACAAATTTAAAAGGTGACCATAACAGGAAGATTTCTGTAAAGTTATAACTTCCTGTCAGCAACTTCACAGGAGTGATGTATAAAGGAAAAGTGAACAGACAGAGTGACAATGGGTGATCACAATAGCTCACCCTCAGAACATGCTCAGGAGACCTAAACATGTACAATGTATGTTATTTCATAAGAAAACAGAGCAGACCTTTATCAAATTGCTTCTACAAGAGCAATCTGATCTGGTTCTGCTCTGTCTGCAAAGGCATGGTAAAGGTGTTTCTATGTGGGAAAGGGTGAATATTCATGTAAGAAATCATGACAGCATAAGTATTTATCTGCTGAATTAATTTTAAGAATGTTGTATAAATACAGGATTGTTTTGTCATGGCAGAAACTGACATCTCACAGGAGCAATCTGATCCCTATCTACTTTGTTTGCAAAGGTGTGAAAAGGAATTTATATAAAGGAAAGGGGTAAAGGGTCCCTAACTGGGAACAGATCTATCAGTGTTCATCACATAAATAACAGTGGTATAGGAAAGAATTGACAACAGCAGAATGTGCAAAGAACATGACCTGTATAGATAGTGAACTTATGTCTGTTGTGAACATATTGTGTGGGAATATACAGTAAAACCTCTCTATAACTGCTACTTAATTACATCAAGTATTTTGTGTTAAAGGCAGGTGGCTGCTTAAAGCAAGGTGAAAGTAAAACAGAATGCTCCTATAGGAGCATTCTGTTTTACTTTCACCTCGCTTTTAAGCTGCCATCTGCCCTAAATACCAACTAATTAACTAAATTTAGTAGCCGTTACAGAGAGGTTTTACTGTAAGAGTAAATAGTTGAATTATCTGTGTTTTTTAAATTTCCATGTTTTTGAAGAAAGAAGATGATTTAAGTTTCGAATTCAAGGTAACAAACTAATTCATGTGACTAAACTTATTTTTTATTGCTTTTGTGAAACAAACAATAATACATGTACACATAAAATAGTGTAATGCAACTAAAAACAATCCCTCTGAGTCAGTCATCCTGTCACTATCTATATTTTGATTCTTTAAAAATCTAGGTAAAATTGTTTGGATCCTGATGAGATACAGAGTTACTTGGTGTTTCATCTGGATCCAACCTGTCATAGATTTGCCTGTACTAGGCTAAAGGTTGAATCTTTCAAAAATAAATATTTTCAACAAAGTATTATAACCTACATAATTATCCTAAAAACAGTATCCTAATTACCAAAAACTGACAAACTTGGGCAAATAGTGTAGACGCAGATAAAGCAATCCCTTAAGACCCCATTTGATCAGCGTGTTAACTATTTGCTACAATGTCAATCTGATTTAACTATGTCCATACAACATGGATGCCCCATTTCTGGCTATATTGTCTCTAAATAAAGCATATCTTTCAGTGAAGAAAGTTACAAAGTCCCATATCTTTGGTAAAAATGCCTTGAGCAAAAATAGTGTACTTTATGACCATCTTCAAATCAGGACTGTTTATCTGTGAATATTTGAAGCAATCCTCCAAGTGGTGTATGAGGAGTTGGACACAAACGATTTTTTCACTAGTCAACTCTCGTTACAACTACCTCGTTCGTTCCAAACAAGAGTGTTGTTGTATTGAAAATCTTGTACTGAACAATAAGTTTATATGTCAAATAGTTTTGTTTCCAAAATGTATATCAGTACATGTATATGTATAATGAATATTCCGTAGGATCAAATGTTACTATAATGAGAGTTCACTATATACATTTTATAGTGAAAAACATTACATAGCTCCATAACTTTTGTACAAAATTGTCGCAACAAAATTTCCCTTCTTTATGGCTATCTTCACATCAATGTTGTTCATCTGTGACAGTTTCAAATAATTCATTCAAATGGTGCATGGGGCACACAAAACTTTCACTATATTTTATATAGTGAAGAAAATTCCCATAAATCTAAGGATGGGGCATTATTCCCTTCTGTACGATTATCTTCATATCAAGATTGTTCATCTGTGAAAGTTTGAAATAATTTCTCCCAATGAGGAATTGGACATACAAGATGTATTCACTACATCTTACATAGTGAAGACAATTACAAAGTGTCATAACTCTTGTAACAAGAGGGCCAGAATGGCCCTGACATCGCTCACCAGGCAATCAGAGGAGAAGATGTTCAAAGTTTTCACTATATGTTTCTAGAGAAAACTAGCCACCCCTGGGGCGGGCCAATTTTGATCCAAGGGGCATAATTTATACAACTTTTGTAGAGGACCTGAACATGATGCTATGTGCCAAATATGAAAGCTGAGAACCTTCCAGTTTCTGAGGAAAATATTTTCAAATTTGACACTATATGTTTCTATTGCAAACTGGCTACCCCTGGGGCGGGACCAATTTTGACCCCGGGGGCATAATTTATACAACTCTTGTAGAGGACCTGAACATGATTATATGTGTCAAATATGAAAGCTGAGAACTTTCCAGTTTCTGAGGAGAAGATTTTCAAAGTTTTCACTATATGTTTCTATTGAGACATGGCTATCCCTGGGGCGGGGCCAATTTTGACCCCTGGGGCATAATTTATATAACTTTTGTAGAGGACCTGAATATGATCCTATGTGCCAAATATGAAAGCTAAGAACCCTGTAGATTTAGAGGAGAAGATTTTCAAAGTGTTCACTATATGTTTCTATTGAAAACTGGCCACCCCTGGGGTGGGGTCAATTTTGACCCCAGGGGCATAATATATATAACTTTTGTAGAGGACCTGAACATGATGCTATGTGCCAAATATGAAAGCTGAGAACCTTTCAGTTTCAGAGAAGAATATATTCAAAGTTTTACCATATATTTCTATTGAAAACTGGCTACCCCTGGGGCGGGGCCAATTTTGACCCCAGGGGCATAATTTATAAAAATAATTGTAGAGAACCTGAACATGATGCTATGTGCCAAATATGAAAGCTATGAACCTTCCAGTTTCAGAGGAGAAGATTTTCAAAGTTTCACTATATGTTTCTATTGAAAACTGACCACCCCTGGGGCGGGGCCAATTTTGACCCCAGGGGCATAATTTATACAAATTTTGTAGAGGACCTGAACATGATGCTATGTGCCAAATATGAAAGCTGAGAACCCTGTAGATTCAGAAGAAAAGATTTTCAAAGTTGTCACTATGTTTCTATTCAAAACTGGCTACCCCTGGGGCGGGGCCAATTTTGACCCCAGGGGCATAATTTATATAACTCTTGTAGAGGACATGAACATGATGCTATGTGCCAAATATGAAAGCTGAGAACGCTGTAGATTCAGAGGAGAAGATTTTCAAAGTTGTCACTATATGTTTCTATAATGAAATCTGGCTACCCCTGGGGCGGGGCCAATTTTGACCCCAGGGCCATAATTTATATAACTTTTGTAGAGGACCTGAACATGATGCTATGTGCCAAATATGAAAGCTGAGAACCCTGTAGATTCAGAGGAGAAGATTTTCAAAGTTGCCACTATATGTTTCTATTCAAAACTGGCTACCCCTGGGGCGGGGCCAATTTTGACCCCAGGGGCATAATTTATATAACTTTTGTAGAGGACCTGAACATGATGCTATGTGCCAAATATGAAAGCTGAGAACCCTGTAGATTTAGAGGAGAAGATTTTCAAAGTTTTACTATATATTTCAATAGAAAACAAGGCACCCCTGGGGCGGGGCCGATTTTGACCCCAGGGGCAAAATTTATATAACTTTTGTAGAGGATCTAAAGATGATGCTATGTACCAAAGATGAAAGCTGAGAACCCTGTAGATTCAGAGGAGAAGATTTTTAAAGGTTCAAATTGTTGACGCCCGACGACGGACGACGCACACCGCACGACGGACAACGGACGACGCACGACGACGGACGACGGACATCAAGTGATCACAAAAGCTCACCCTGAGCACAAAAGTGCTCTGGTGAGCTAAAAATGGCTGGTGCAAAATTTCCCTTCAATACGACCATCTTCTCTTCAAGGTTGTTCATTTGTGAAAGTTTAAAGTAAGCCCTCCCATTGGTGTATGAGAAGTTGGACACACAAGAATTTGTAGGATGTACATACACATGTCTATACTGTTTGCAAATGCCAGTACACTTATTTTTAATAATACAATGTGTCAATGTCAGTTTGACTGCATCCAGGGAGATAATATTACACTTATCACATAAAACTGCTACAAATAGTCTGACATCGTAAGACATAATGTATTATTGATTTGGGGGTCTTGGTTTGTTCCTAAACAGTCTAATTATCCTTTCCCTCATAATGACAATTTTTGGCACCTTTGCAAACAGAGTAGACCCAAATCAGACAGTTCCAGTGGGAGCTGTCTGATCAGTGTATGCTCTGTACTCATGCTATAGTATAGATGTGATTCTGAAGTTTCTGTAAAGGCCAACAAATTTCATTTTTAATGTGTAATTATAAAATTTCAGCCTGTAAATATTCATGGAGTAATAAACTCTTAAATTACTGGTAATATTCAAGGGGAAAAGGATTAATCATTAACTTAATGGTATGACAAATGATCTCAATAATTCAATCATTGATGTTAAAACATAGTTTACCATGTTTTTGATCAATGGTACATTTTGTATTTGGAAAGATGTTAAAGATTATTTTCTGTTGTATGTGATAAACAGAATCTCACATGCATGTTTCTTTCTGATAGAATTTATCAAATTCATTGACTAAGAATAATATGATACTTGCTTAAAGCTCATTTCACAGAGTAGACCCTGATCAGACGGCCCCCATAGGAGCCGTCTGATCTGGGTCTACTCTGTTTGCAAAGTGTAGAAAGGTGTATTTATGGAGTAAAGGGTTAAGTCAACTTGTCTGATAAAAATGATAAGAAAGAATCACTCATGTTTGATTTCTATTAACATGAGAACATATCGAAGTGTTTTACCCTGTCTCACTGTCATCTTCGTCTGAACTGAAGGCAGTGATAAAAAGCAAATATGAATTGGAAATTTCTGTAATACAGTCTTTCTGCATCAAACAGCCACCTACCTTACATATCACAAATGTTTCATCATTTGAGTCAGTGGTCACCTACAAAATGTTTAACTGTAAATCTTCCAGATCTAATATGTGCTTAGTTTGAAAGCCCTGAATGCACTTATATCAAAGCGTTATTATAGAGAAAACACCAGTAATTTTTTTAATAGCTAATTTGAACATCATCAATTTTTTTTTAACAATTTACTTGTTGAATATTAATGTTAGAAATAATGACCACATGAATACTAATACGCGGCATTTTATCAGTATTATTAACAAGGAATTTTTTACAGTGGCAAAAACTGTAATTAATAATTATTCATTAGTGGTAACCCTTTCCCTGTTCTAATTTCAATACCTACTGAATATTCATGGACAAAAAGTTTTTTATGTAATATGGAAGGTGCAGCATTTTAGCCATTTTAGAAAGTAAAGACACAGATCTTTGAAATTCTATTAGCAAACAGAGTAGACCCTGATCAGACGGCTCCTCTAGGAGCCGTCTGATCTGGGTCTACTGTGTTTGCAGATGCCTGAAAACATGTTTATATGAGGGAAAGGGTTAAGTCATTATTTCTTACATCAATATTCATGGAGTAAAGGGTTAATGTTATAGACTTATTATAATGGGAGACTCAGTGTAAATAAAGTATATACAGCATAGACAGCACACATGACCACTTACGCCTGATCAGGCTTATCAGTTTTGCCTGACGTTGTCGTTTGAGTGGCAAATATGTCATCCTCCTGTAACACACTTTTAATGTCTGGCCCACCACCAAATTTGGGAGAGTCCGGCTTACTTCTGAAAGTAGGGGTGTAGAGGTAGCTAATGAGTACAGTTCTATCTGTCTACAGCCCTTTGAATGTGGAATTTTCAACATGGAATAGTCCATTATTGTTTGATATCAGCACAGTCCATGCAGTTTGAAATGATTAAGTTGAATGACAAACAGTACAGAACCTGATCACAGGACTTCTTCATTAGCCTTCTGATCTGGGTTTACACTGTTTTTTCAATGCCAGTTAACTTGTTTACAACATTCAATGGGTTAACTATGAAAAACTATAAGCGGTCCATTACTGACAGTGTACTACAAAAGCATTCGTGTTTCTATTCATGTATCAGTAATCCCAAGATTTTATTAGTTCAACTTGAACAAGAGCATGCACATGCCAACATGTTATAAAAATAGATGTTTTAACCTTTATTTCCATAGATACACCTTTGAAAGCCTTTGCAAACAGAGTAAACCTGGATCAGACAGCTCCTGTAGGAGTCCTCTGATCAGGGTCTGCTCTGTTTGCTTATGCAACTACATGTATATAGATCTAATGCTACAGTTTTGACAAGAGGCAAAACCTTTCTTGTTCATGTGTCATTATAAATGTTAAGCGTATTAATGTTGATACATACATACAGTAAAACCCCGCTAATGCGACCACTTAAAAGAGGTATAATTCTGGGTGCTAGATGCAGGTGGTAGCTTAATGCAGGACAAAAGTAATGCAGAAAGCTCCTAGAGGTGCTTTCTGCATTACTTTTGTCCTGCATTAAGCAATCACCTGATGATAAAGACACTCATGTTTATTTATTAAGTGGTCGCATTTGAGGGTTTCTACTGTATTTTTTTTTTACTTTAATATTTATGGAGTAAGGGCTACAGGACCATTACTTTTTAAAGATGCATGATAGAGTAATGACCCTTCCCAGGTTGTAGCCCTTGTGATTATAAGCAAATGTGTGAAGGTTGATATGGATAGCTTAACTGATGTCAAACCAGGAACGAAATGTTGCAGATTTTGCAAAACAATGCCAAAGCCCACGATGGTGAGAACCATCATGAAACCAGCACTATAATAATAAATCTTATATTCTCAAAAACGTTAAAAGCTGAAACCAGTACAGACTCTATTAAATCAAACATTTGATACAAGATGCTTTGACTAGTCTGAATCTACACTAGTTTCAATCTCTAAACATTTTTATAAAGAGACTCAACCTATGATTCTGTGAACATATTCAACAACACACACTTCTGTCTGATAGAACCACTAGTAACTACTATGACCACTACAAGAACTACAGTAAAACCTCTCTATAACGGCCACTAAATTACATCATGTATTTTGCTGCTTAAAGCAAGATGAAAGTAAAACAGAACGCTCCTATAGGAGTGTTCTGTTTTACTTTCACCTTGCTTTAAGCAGCCACCTGCCCAAAATACCAACTAATTAACACAATTTAGTGGTCATTATAGAGAGGTTTTACTGCATAAGGAAAACTAAGAATTATGAAAGTATTGTTGCTATGAAAGCATTGCTGTAATACCAGTATCAGAGCAACAGATAAAGGTGCATACTCAAAATACTAAAATCGTCATTTCTCTACCAAACCCTATATTATGACCACTCTTTAGACTCAAGAGACAATTCTAAATAGTGCTCACAACATAGGGTTTGGTGGAGAAATTAAGGAGTTACTGTTAAAAATGTTTAAATTTATGCATCTTGTCTGGACCTCTGAATATGAATCATCAGAAAAAGTTGATGCTGAATATAGAGTAGGTTATCATATGAGTCTACATCTAACCCTTTCCCTGTTGAATATTCATGTAAGAATTAATAAAAACATGAATATCTATCAGCTAATTTTTTTATTATGGCATATGTACACTGGAATGTTTGGTATCGGTAGAAACTGTAGAGTCAGATCCAATATAATTTCATCAGCAAACAGAGCAGACCCTTATCAGATAGTTCTTAAAGGAGCCATCTGATCTGGGTCTACTCTGTTTGCAAAGGTGTGAAAAAGTGCTCATAAGAAGGAAAGGGTTAAAAAACATTCTACCTTTCACCCATTATAAATCATTGAAGATTTTACAATTCGTAATACAGTAAAACTTATATATAAAGAACTCTGATAAAGCAAATTTCCGCTTAAAGCGAACTAAATTTAGTTCCCCTGTCGATATCTTCATTAATTCTATACAAACTATAATGTTTAGTTGGTTAGAGCTAATTTTCGCTTATGGCGAAATGATTTTCCAGTACCTTTATTTACAAAACTCTTTAAAATTCCTTCGTTAAAGCGAAGTTTCACCTTGCTATTATCTTCAATTACCTGTGTATTTCGCACGATTAACACCATGTTCCATAGGTGTTAAAACACACACTAGTGTTGGGGCGAATTGTGAAGCGATCCGTAAACATGTATTTTTCACTGTGGTATGGTATAATTTACATTGTGTAGTGGTAAGGTATAATTAAACACTGCTAGCCGCGGGGCATATATGCACTTAAAAGTATGTGTTATAGCTAAACATCGTTAAGATATGATGCTCGTTTTTTTATTTTCAAAATAAATACTTGAACTCTTTTGGTTTTGTTATTCCCTTCCTGCTTGCATATTAGTTCAGCATTTTCCGCTAAAAACACCAATGACTCCGATGACGACACAGATAAGGAATATTTGCCCGTGCCCACATACACGGAGTCTTTGTCTGCTATATACAATTTGCACCAGGCATTGGAGCAACAACCAAATACTCCTGAAGATTTGTTTTAAAACGTTGACATCTATGAAACAATCTTTTAGCAAGCAGGGTTTCCCCTGACCCCTTATTTCTATTGAAATGACCCTCACATTTTACAAATGACCCTCAAAATTAAGAGGGTCTGTTCTTTACTTTATAAATTATAAAGAGGGGGTCAAGAGGACCCTCAAATTGGACTTTTTGAAGGTGTCGAGCATCAATGTGTGTTCAAAAGCAAATGACTGATTTCTTCCACAAATGAGTAAGCTGTACGATGTATGATGTACATTTTGGGAGTTTGATCATTAAGCATATTCGTTTGTTTGTCTGAATTACGATTTAATAAGTTTTGAACTGTCGTGTGTCAGTCATAATTTATAGCAAACTTCGTACTATCAATGTAGTGAATAATGTTTATCGTGTAGTAAATCCTTCAGTCCCTTGGAATTCGTTATAACTAAGTTTTACTGTACAGGCAACCCTTAAAAATACATACATGTTGTTTGCTTTGACCAAATTAAACCCTTAACCCAAATTTGAAATCAAAACTTTTTTAATTCAGAAAGATTACACTTGTTATAGTATTAAATGAAAGGCACCACAGGAAAAAATTGGCACTCAAACATTTCACTCAAACATTTCACAACAGTTTGAACCTTGGTCAGATGCTGCACAAGAAAATTGTCATCTGTTCAGTGCTTACACTGTTACTTGTCGCAGTCAATGATAGTTTTACACTCTATGTGCAAATTAATTTCCAGATTGGGTGCTGACACTAGTCTACACATCTGTCTAATATATAAGTCCCACTTTCCATGGCGGCAATTTATTTATCTATGCTGAGCAATTTTTGTTTAAGCAAATTTTATCAACTTCATTATCAAAATACAACATACATTAAGTATTCAGCCAGAAATAAATAGGCAAATAATGAAGATTTAAATGAAACTGCTCATTCCATGGTGAAGGGAGACTGGGTGTCATAATACTTAGGGTAATTAGGGTGCAGTTGAACACCTCTAATGCAGCCACTTAATGAATAAACATGAGTGTCTTTATAAGCAGGTGGTTGCTTAATGCAGGACAAAATAATGCAGAAAGCTCCATTGTCCTGCATTAAGCTACCACCTACCTCTACAACCCAGAATTATACCCCTTTTAGGTGAACACATTAGAGAGGTTTAACTGTATATTCAATTTATGAAAAGATGCAAGTGGACTGTAAAAGAAGTTGGATTCTGAAGAAAAAACAAGTTACGCTGCATCTTATCAAAATCTAAACTGTTTGCAAAGTTTATCACATATTTGCCCACAGCAGTTGAAATGTTAAATACATAGTAGTAAATGTCCATGACTAAAGAATACCTCAATAACTTGCTGGGGTCTATTTCCTCTCCTAGTCCAAGGTAGTCCTCCTTGCCACTCTGGGCTGCCTTGGCTTCAGGTTGTGATGTCTGGAACTTTTGGGCATGATCTGTCTGATCTTTAGAAGCAGGGCTCTGCTGAATTGGTTTGGGTTTGTCAACTTCCTTTTTTAAAAAAGAAAATGAAATATTTTAATATCTAGACCAGTTCAAATTTCCACATTATCTTAAACCAATACATTGTACTTCATAAATATTCATGTAAAAAGTAATGATATCATTAATTGGCACATGCATTACAAGGGCATAAGAAAACAGCATTTACGGCCATGGCACACACTGCAGATCGTATCAATACAAATCCATAAGCAAACAGAGCAGACCCTGATAAGATAGCTCCTGCAGGAGCTGTTTGCTCAGGGTCAATCTGCTTGCAAAGGTCATCTAATTTTAAAGATCCCAATCAACAGTTTACAGTAGAATGTGTCTCAAGATGCCATCAAAAAGATGTCTAAATATGGGTCTGTAAGGTAGGTGGTGGCTTAATGCAGGGCAAAAGTAATGCAGAAAAGCTCGAGCTTTCTGCATTACTTTTGCCCTGCATTAAGCAACCACCTGCTTTTTAAGATTCATATGTTCTATAAATGAATGGCCACTTATGACAGGTTCTACTGTATTCACTATGTAGTCGCATTAATTCTTTCTTACAGAAATATTCATGTAACAAAATAATGACATCATTGATATAAATTATATGAATTTTGGTTATAGCAGTAACTGTAGAATTAAATCTATATAATTTCATATGCAAACAGAGCAGATCCTTATCAGATGGGTCCTATGGGATCCATCTGATCTGGGATTACTCTGTTTGCAAAATCATTAAAAGGCATATCTATGGAGTAATGGTTTAAACAGTTTTTATTACATAATCTGTCGTGTGGAAGTGCCAAAACAGAGTTCCGTAAATTGTTGAAATGCACTAGTGTATTTTTATGCAAATTAGCAGTTTGAATCTGGCTGTACTTCGCTGTAAACAATGGGCAAAACAGACGTCCGATATAGCCCATTTCACTTTCTATGGCATTTTTAAGGGTTATGTGATAAGAAGAATCTTACATTCGTTTTAATTACAAATTGTTTTCATGAAACTCGTTTACTATAACGAATATTACACATGCTAAAGCTCGTGTCATATTATTATAGTAAACTTGTTTCATAAAAACAATTTGTATTGAGCACTTATGTAAGATCCTCTATATACTGTAGATACCGGTATTTATAATGAAGTTACCTGCATAACTGCTTGCCTTGCCGGGGCAGAGAATGATGATGCTTTCAGAAAGTCGTATCCCTCCGATTCATCATCATCTTCTTTTAATTCCAGCCAATCAGAAGCTGATGACTTGGGCTTGCTTGGGGCTGTTGCAGGTTTCTGGGGTTCTGGTTTGGGTTCTGTCATCTTGGTGGTAGGTTTGTCAGCAGATGTCCCTCCAGTGGCCATTTCAAGCCAGTCCATATCATCTGCCTTTTTCCCAGTGGATCGAGCTGGGGTAGGGGCATCATTCAGTCCAAATATATCATCATCATCTTGAAATCTGACATAAAAGACACATTTTTGTTTTGCATCAAATATATCATAAGCTACATACTTATGACAGATCGTTTACTTTGAATACTGAAATATTGTTAACCCTTTTCTTCATGAATATTCATGTAAGAAATAATAACATCATGAATATTACTTAGATTCGTTTTTATGATGGCACATCAACACAGGAATGTTTTGCCACAGAAGAAACTGTGGAATCATATCTATATTATTGCATAAGTAAACAGAGCAGACCCTAATCATCCTGCTCCTACAGAAGCTGTCTGATATGGGCTACACTGTTTGCAAAGGTATAAAAGAGTGGGGTTCACAAGTCAAGGGTGAATATACTACATGTATTTAGCACACAATGCCCTGAGAATGATTCTGCATCATTAATATATATGAATTCCTCCCAATGCCAGAGACACTGTACATCATATTAGAAAGTGATTGTATTGTCTTCCATGTAATGGGTTTGAGGTCTGTACCATGAAATAAAATTGAGTTGAGTTGAAAGACCAGATAATGATTTTACCCTTTACCTGTAAGGGCTGTCTGATCAGGGTCCTCTCTGTTAGGTTAAATAATATAGTTTCAGTTAATCAACCCTTTCCCTCATATAAATGCCCTGAGAATGATTCTGCATCATTAATATATATGAATTCCTCCCAATGCCAGAGACACTGTACATCATATTAGAAAGTGATTGTATTGTCTTCCATGTAATGGGTTTGAGGTCTGTACAATAAAATAAAATCGAGTTGAGTTGAAAGACCAGATAATGATTTTACCCTTTACCTGTAAGGGCTGTCTGATCAGGGTCTGCTCTGTTAGTTTAAATAATATAGTTTCAGTTAATCAACCCTTTCCCTCATATAAATGTGTTTTCACCAATTTGCAAACAGAGTAGATCAACATGATTTGCACTGTTTTGATGTTGGATTTCATACTGTAGGACTCGCATTTATGTAAAATGTCCCAATTGCCTACCTGACTGATCTACGTGAGGTGGGCCTGGAGCTGTTGGAGCCAACGGCTGACGGCATATAGCTGCCAAACAGATAGTCCTCCTCTTCCTTATCATCTTCCTGAGCACCTGTAGAAGCTAAACACAAAATAACAAGAGTACCGCATACGATACATAATACGCTCACTTGCAAACTTTCTCTGATTCAACATGCCAAGTATAAGTGCTGACATTTTCTAATCTGTGCTTCAGATCTTGATTTCCATATTAAGGTGATACTATTTTTTTAAAAAAATGAAGTGAATATCTTATTAAATAAAAAAGTTACAGCTAATCCTCATTTTTGCAGATTTTTGTAAAGTGCAACGGCCATAACTCTGTAAAGACAAACTGAATGAACCTCAAAATAAACTCAGCTTCAAATTGTGTTGCTTAAAACATTTGTGTTATGTTTCATTTATATCATTTTAACAAAGCAAACAAAGCAACGAACACACAAAGTTCAAGGACCATAACTTTAGAATAAAATGACATATCAAACCTCCGCAATATATGTGAAAATTCATATTAAGGTTTAACCATATAAAAAAATTGAAGTAAATATCATTTCAAATGAAAAAGTTATGGCCATCCTCATATTTGCATAGATTTGCATTATTTTTTAAGTGCAAGGGCCACAACTCCGAAACAACAAATCAAATGATCCTCAGAATCGACTTAGCTTCAGGTGTTGATGCATTAAACATGTGTATGAAGTTCCATTAATATCTGTCAAATAGTTTTCCCAGAAAACAGCGGACAAACTATTTGCATGTATTTGCATTATTTTTTAAAGTAAAAGGGCCATAACTCCGAAACGACAAATCAAATGAACCTCAGAATTGACTCAGCTTCAGATCTTGATGCATTAAACATTTGTGTGAAGTTCCATTAATATCTCTCAAATAGTTTTCCCAGAAAACAGCCGAAAACTATTTGCATATTTTTTAAGGACAAGGGCCATAACTCTGAAATGAAAAATCAAATGAACCTCAGAATCAACTCAGCTTCAGATCTTGATGCATTTAACATGTGTATGAAGTTCCATTAATATCTGTCAAATAGTTTTCCCAGAAAACAGCGGACAAACTATTTGCATGTATTTGCATTATTTTTTAAAGTAAAAGGGCCATAACTCCGAAACGACAAATCAAATGAACCTCAGAATTGACTCAGCTTCAGATCTTGATGCATTAAACATTTGTGTGAAGTTCCATTAATATCTCTCAAATAGTTTTCCCAGAAAACGGCGGAAAACTATTTGCATATTTTTTAAGGACAAGGGCCATAACTCTGAAATGAAAAATCAAATGAACCTCAGAATCAACTCAGCTTCAGATCTTGATGCATTAAACATGTGTATGAAGTTCCATTAATATCTCTCAAATAGTTTTCCCAGAAAACAGCGGAAAACTATTTGTATATTTTTTAAGGACAAGGGCCATAACTCTGAAATGAAAAATCAAATGAACCTCAGAATCAACTCAGCTTCAGATCTTGGTGCATTAAACATTTGTGTGAAGTTTCATTAATATCTGTCAAATAGTTTTCCCAGAAAACAGCGGACAAACTATTTGCATGTATTTGCATTATTTTTTAAGTTAAAGGGCCATAACTCCGAAACGACAAATCAAATGAACCTCAGAATTGACTCAGCTTCAGATCTTGATGCATTAAACATTTGTGTGAAGTTCCATTAATATCTCTCAAATAGTTTTCCCTGAAAACAGGGGAAAACTATTTGCATATTTTTTAAGGACAAGTGCCATAACTCTGAAATGAAAAATCAAATGAACCTCAGAATCAACTCAGCTTCAGATCTTGATGCATTCAACATTTGTGTGAAGTTTCATTAATATCTGTCAAATAGTTTTCCCAGAAAGCAGCGGACAAACTATTTGCATGTATTTGCATTATTTTTTAAGTAAAAGGGCCATAACTCCGAAACGACAAATCAAATGAACCTCAGAATTTACTCAGCTTCAGATCTTGATGCATTAAACATTTGTGTGAAGTTTCATTAATATCTCTCAAATAGTTTTCCCAGAAAACAGCGGACAAACTATTTGCATAGTTTTTAAGGACAAGGGCCATAACTCTATAATGAAAAATCAAATGAACCTCAGAATCAACTCAGCTTCAGATCTTGATGCATTTAACATTTGTGTGAAGTTTCATTAATATCTCTCAAATAGTTTTCCCAGAAAACAGCGGACAAACAAAATGTTGACGGACGAACGAACGAACGAATGAACGAACGAACAAACAAACGAACGGACGGACGGACAGGGCCACGACAATATACGACCACCTTTATTAGGTGGGCGTATAAAAATAAAAGAAAATGTATCCATGGGACACGGATGCCCCCGCGAGCAAACAGGAAGTAGATGAATGACAGACCTGAAAAGGGGAGACACGGTACAACTCACTAGGATTATGATTCAGTCCAAATATCAAATCATTGCAGCTTACACGAGCGAAGAAATCTTTTACAAAAATTTTTGTCATTGAACAATCACCAAAGTTCAATCAAAGTGTCGGCAAACAGATGAACAACAGACCTGAAAAGGGGAGACACGGTACAGCTTACTAGGATTATGCTTCAGACCAAATATCAAATCATTGCAGCTTACATGAGCGAAGAAATCTTTGAAGAAAATTTTTGTCATTGAACAATCACCAAAATTCAATCAAAGTGTTGGCAAACAGGAAGTAGATGGACGACAGACCTGAAAAGGGGAGACACGTTACAACTCACTATGATAATGCTTCAGACAATATATCAAATCATTCCACCTTACACAAGCCAAGAAATCCTTCACAAAAATTCCGTACATACGTATGTACGTACGTACAGACGGAGGGAAAGACAGACGGACGGACAACGGTAAAACTTAATGCCCCCGTCGCCTAAAGGTGGGGGCATAATTTAAGAGCTTGTCACAAAACTATTCTATTAATTTCTTAATGTTTTACTCCATGAATGTCCATGTAATGAAATCATGACTTTATGAATATTAATTAACCAATTCCCTGTTCTATGTTTGTTCCAAATTTCAATACCTATTGAGTATTCATGGACGAAATAGTTATAATGAAACATGGAAGGTGGAACATTGTAGCCATCTTAGAAAGTAAAGAAAAAGATTTATCAAATTCCATAAGCAAACAGAGTAGACCCTGATCAGACGGCTCCTATAGGAGCTGTCTGATTTGGGTCTACTCTGTTTGCAAATGCATGAAAAGTCATTTATATGAAGGAAAGGGTTAACAGAATGTTCATAGTGGCAAATGAATCAGATCTATATCATTCTATAAGTAAACAGAGCAGATCCTATAAGAGCTGTCTGGTTTGGGTCTATTCTATTTGCAAAGATGTGAAAAGGTGTACATATAATTATGAGGTAAATGGTTAAATCATCAACTCTTTAAAAGCTGAATGAAACCTATTACTTATCTGAATTGTTCTGATAGCAAATGACCACAGAAATATTTAGGCTTGCCAGAAACTGAAGAATGATATCTATATAGCCCAATAAGTAAACAGAGCAGAATCTGATGAGATAGCCCCTATAGAAGCATTTTTACCAGCTCTACACTATTTGCAAAGGCAATAAAAGGCATATACACATAAATAAAGTAAAAGGTTAACTCTTTCCTTCATATAAACATGTTTTCACGTATCTGCAAACAAAGTAGACCCAGATCAAAAAGGCTCCTATAGGAGCTGTCTGATCAGGGTCTGCTGTGTTTGCTAGTGGAATTTGATAAATCTGTTTCTTTAATTTTTAAAATGGCTACAACTATTTTTTACATGAATATTCAGTAGGTATTGAAATTTGGTATAAACATGAACAGGGAAAGGGTTAATCAAAGTGGAAAGGTCCATCATTGTTTATTGATAGTGTTATTTCAGTATAAAACGCTATAATCTATGAGAGGATTTTTAAAGACAAACAGTCAAGGGTCCTGATCTGAGGGCTCCTCTAGGCGTCCTCTGATCTATGTCTACACTGTTTGCATATGCCAGTGCACTTGGTTCCAGCACTCAATGGATGAACCCTTTACTCCATTTATATGCCTTTCTACACCTTTTCAAACAGAGTAGACCAAGATCAGAGGGTTCCTAAAGGAGTCTTCTGATCAGGGTCTGCTCTGTTTGCTTATGGTATTATATAGATCTAATTCTACAGTTTTTTACTAGAGTCAAAACTTGTCTTGTTCTTATGCATAATAAATATTACAGTAACTAATATTCATGAATAAATTAGATCTTACATAAATATCCATAGAGTATCGGGTTAAAAAGAACAGCAAAATTGGTGTCTGTTGAAGCTTTTTTAACAAGAATATATTTTTCCTTTTTCAGAAGCAGGGTGTCAAATAGTTTAGATGCTAGTGAGACTTCAAATGATCATCATTTTATCTATACAATGTACTTATGACAGATTTGCACTAAGACCTTAATTGCCTTCAAATAATCATTCTAGCTGATTCACTGTAAAGTTGCCGAGCAGACAAAAAAAAAGAAAGTACATGTACCTACTTTTTCTCTTAAATAGCATATGAACAAGAATTTATTTTTTCCATGACAGAAACTGAAGAATCAGACCTATATACATGTAACTGAATATGCAAACAAAGCAGATCCTGAGAAGAGAAGCTTTCTGCATGACTTTCACCCTGCATTAAGCTGCCACCTGTCTCCAAGACCGTTATTTATACTGAATTGAATGTCCAGTTTAGAGGGATATTACTGTATATATTTATTTGAAGGAAAAGACATGCAACATATTGAAACAGTAAAGGTGACAAAATCAACATGTCAAAATTGACCAATGAACTGTACCTTGAGGCTGAGTATATTTAGAGTCCAGTATAAATTCTCTCCTTTCTTTTCGTGGTTCTAGATGCTTTGCAGCAGAGTCCTTTCCCAGAAGTTTGTCCATGGCCGATCTCGCAGGCCTGTCTTCTTCTTCATCAATTTCCACTGCTTTAGGTTTCTGCTTGGGCTGTGCAGATTTCTCCTCAATACCAAGCCCACCAAGGAAGTCATCATCATCACTAAAGAGAGCTTCCTCTACTTTCTTCTTTGCTGGAGCTATCACAGAATTTAAATAGTGCCAAATTTATGCTCTTTTCTTTTGAAATGCGATAACAGCACTTACCTAGTGAACAGTATTATGTTCTTCATGTATTCAGTTGGATTACTGTAAAATAACTTATAGAGATGAAACAAATGAGTATGCTCTCTTCAGTTACAATAACTCATTAAAAAGGCTGACAGCATGCATATGCTAAAGCTAATCTGTCAGTGATATTCTAAATTTCTACTTACAAAGGAATATAACATTATAATCATTATGCATTATATCATCATAATACTCTAATTATAACCAGTTTCATGAAAGGTTAAGACGACCACACCATCAAAAACAATGATTACCAAGGTTAACAACATACCTCAACCATTTTGACTTTTAAAATTGAGCTAAAAACTATACATTGCTATAAAACTCAAACTTTACCAGTATTTTATCACCAAAAAAACTGATGCTGCAAATATAAATCATATACATGTACATGTAATGACTTTTTAGTGTTATTGATCAGAAACTATGTGTACTTTTGACAAAAGGATAGATGCCCAGAAGTAAGAATAACACAGTCTGCCATCTATGGGTTGAATCCTTTGGTTGTATATCCCTTTACACCATGAATATTCATGTATAAAATAATGACATCATGAACATTAATTTGATCAATTGTCAAAATGGCATGTGAACACAGGAAAGTCTAGCTAGAGCAGAAACTGTAGAATCAGATCTATATTATTCCATATGCAATCAGAGCAGACCCTGATCAGATGGCTCCTAAAGGAGCCATCTGATCTGGCTCTACTCTGTTTGAAAAGGCATAAAGCATCAAATAAATGTAAAAAATTGTGCTTTGTCATAATATAGTTTAGAAACTTTAGAAACACAATAAACATGAAACCATTGTTAATTAACAATGGAGTACAAAGGAAATGGTATGTCAGTTTAATTGATCACATTGCTCAATCTGAATATAATGGTATAAGGATTTCTGCTACATGTGGCACTTGCGATTATCAATCAATACATTTCAGCTAAAAATGAAGATAACCGTTTTTAAATTTAAATAGCGTATTTTCAGTATTTTTTTTTAACTTTCAGAAACACATTTGAGTATATTTCTGGAGTATAATAAGAAAATCTAGATTTAGCCAGCAGATAAAAATTATATCAGCATTGCATACACATAACTCACCAGGTTTTTGAGCGACAGGCTGTGGCTTAGTGTCAACTTCTTTGTCTGGACTTTCAGTTTTCGTGCTCCCACTGCGAGTTGGTGGTCTGTCAAACAAATTTCTTTGTCTTGGAGATTCTGCAACATAAAATATAGACGATAACATATAACACAGCCAAGAGAGAATCCTGAAACTTTTCAAGAGATGCCACCGATACCAAATAAAAGTTCCCTGTCCTTAACCCTTTACTCCATGAATAGTCATGTATTGTAAGAAACAATGACATTATGAATATAAATTATTTTTATACTAGCATATGAACACATGAAACTGTATAATTGGATCTTTATTATACCATAAAAAACAGAACAGATCCTGATCAGACAGCTCCTACAGGAGCCGTCTGAACTGGGTCTACTCTGTTTGCAAGGGTGTAGAAAGGTGTATTTATGGAGTAAAAGGATAAACCTTTACCTGATGGATATTCATGGTAGAAACTGTAGAATCAGATCTACATCAGGTCCAGATAAGATGCGTAAATTTGAACATTTTCAAGAATAGCTCCTTTATTTCTCCACCAAATCCTGTACTGTGACCACTCTTTATAATCGTCTCGAAGAGATGATTCTAAAGAGTGGTCACAGTATAGGGTTTGGTGGAGAAATGACAATTTTAATATTTGGGTAAGCACCCTTATCTATATCATAATTCCATATGCAAACAGACAGAGCAGACCTTGATCTGATCTGGTTCTACTCTGTTTTCAAAAGCATGAAAAAGCATTTATAGGTGGTAAAGGATTAACTATGGTAAAAAATATTCACTGATTAATGTGTGCACTCTGATAACTCTGTAATGAACTAAACTAGTTCTTTATGAATATTACATCATTTATTTCTTTATATCAAATTACAAAAACAACAATGTTTCTGCAACTGTAAACAGTCGAGGTCTTTGACATATAAACAAACAGCGAAGATCCTTATCAAACAGATCTAGCAGGGGCTGTCTGATCTGGGTCTACTCTGATTGAAAAGGTGTGAAAAGGCAGGATTATCAAGTAAAATATTAAATCATATTTTAAATAACATATCAATGTACATGCATGATTAATTTTAGCTGTCTGCCATCTATGGGTTGAATCCTTTGGTTGTATATCCCTTTAAACCATGAATATTCATGTAAGAAATAATGACATCATGAATATTAATTAGATGATTTTTTATATTGGTACAAGAACAAAGAAAATTTGGGCTATAGCAGAAACTGTAGAATCAGATCTACAAAGTATATAATTTTATAAGCAAATAGAGCAGATAATGATCAGATGGGTCCTACAAGAGCAATCAGATCTGCGTCTACTCTATTTGCAAAGATGTAAAAAAGGCATATATAGGATAAAATAATGTGAGCTGTTAATAAAGGTGATTTATACCCAACTAAAAACTTATAATAGCAGGTTTTACTTCAATACAGAGTACCTCTATGAACATAATTGGGTCTCAGGGCTCTAGGCATGAGGTATATATTATAAACCTTAAATTGCTTCAAAAGTGTTTTTTACTTGTTCATATGCAATTATAGATATCAAGCTCATTACAGTTAATACATATATTATTTCTTGCATGAAAATCCATGGAGTAAACAGTTAATCCTTTCGCTGTTTGAATATTCCTGTAAGAAGTAATGACATCATGAATATTAATTAGATTATTTTTTATAATGCCATATGAACACATGACATTTTGGTTCAGGCAGAAACTGAAGAATCAGATCTATATTATATCATAATATACCTATATAATTCCATAAGCAAACATAGCAGACCCTATTCAGATGGCACCTATAGGAGCCATCTGATGGTGGTCTACCCTGTGTGCAAACGCATAAAAAGGCGTTTATATAAAGGAAAGGGTTAAACACTAAAGGGCCTTAAGAACTAATACCTTGCTTGGACTCAGTGTTTACTATGGCGGCAACACGGGGTGAAGTATCCTTTTGCTGCTGCTGCTGCTGCTGCTGCCTGGCTGGTTGTCTTTTAACAGGCAGACCAAGATCTTCATCTTCATCTGATAATGGTATACCAGCAAGAGGGTCATCTGCGTCAAACTCTAAACAACCAAAATAACATAGTTTGTACATTCCTTTAGAGTACAAATGTACATCTGTTCATATGCTCAAATGAGTTTTAACTGATCAAATATTTCATGGGTTTGGTGAAATGTTTTTTGAGCTGGAACATACTATATAAATAAAAATTGAAGGAGACTATCGCAGATTCTCCTGCAACACAAAATTCCTGCAGTATCGGTCGGATCAGGGTTTGCTCTATTTGCTTTTATATGTCACATATCTCTACTGTTTGCCATGGCAATAAATTTCTGTGTTTCATATTTTCAAATATGAATTGAACTAATTAATGTTCATAATTGCCATACACTGGCATGAATATTCATCAAGTAAAGGGTTAAACAAATCTCAAATGTAATACCTCCGAAGTCCAGAGACTTGGCTTTGGGTACAGTTCTAGGTCTTTCCTGCTCTTGTCCTGGTTTAAGTCCAACACTTGCTCTCTCACCAAGATCTGAAAAAAATATTATTTAAGAGTTTGTATTTGCAGAAAAGATTATTCCAACTCTTAACCCTTTCCTTCATATGAGCATGTTTTCACACATTTGAAATCAGAGAAGACCCAGATCAGACAGTTCCTATAGGAACTGTCTGATCAGGGTCTGCTGTTTGATAGTGGAATTTGGAAGATGTTTCTTTACTTTCTAAAATGGCTATAATAATCATGCAGTTCGTTCCGATTATTGAATTCATCCATGTGAAGCGCTTTTGAACGCACATATCCTGTGTGAAAAGAGCGCTATATATATGTGGTATAATAATAATAATAATAATAATAATTTGGAATACACACAGAACGGAAAGGTTTAATTGTGACAGTTGCATTATCAATCAGTTGCATTATCAATAAGTACTTTCATGCTACAGGCCATGTGTATTCAGAACTGCTGTAAAATAATGTACTATCTCACAGCAGAATTCAAGTTAAGAAGCATATTTAACCATTTCCTTCATATAAATGGCTTTTCACGCCTTTGCAAACAAGGTAGACCCAGATCAGATGGCTCCTTTAGGAGCTGCCTGATCAGGGTCTACTCTGTTTGGTTTCGCTATAATATAGATCTGATTTTAGTGTCAGTAATAACAAAAACTTCTTTTGGTCAAAGAGCCATTACAAAAAAATCTGTTAATTAATATTCATACAGTCATCATTTCTTCCCTGAACATTCATGAAGTAAAGGGTTAAAGTTAAAGGCATTTAGAAAGGAATGTTGACCCATTAACCCCATGCTGTGTATTTTGGGTGCTAACACTCTGGCATTTAATATACAAACTGATAAGGCGGGCTACTATCACAGAAGATCAAGGTATAATTGCACAACTTTATCTCTTATGGCTATGGACCAAGGTTTTTTATTATGTTTCTCTAACAAATTCTACTTTATTGGTACTCTAAAGAGTACCAATGTGATACAAAATGTATATAAGAGATCTGGACAGAATATGTCTCTTAGTTGTGTAATAATTGTGTATTTGCCAGGACATACAAATTACAATGAGTGTCAAACAGCCTAGACCGTAATCAAATGTCATATCATTGCATAGAGTTCTGTCAGAATCTATTGTTTGCAAAATCCCAATGGTATATCTCCAATGGTGTAGTTCATATAATTATGAATTGAAACATGAGTCTGATATAATACCAGTCATTTTGCCAGGTGCCGTAGTGGGTCGATACTCTGGAATGACCTCAGGTGGAGTTTGGGGCTTTCTGGTTGGAGATTTTTTAGACCCACTTCCTGCTCGGTTGGGATCTATTCCAGCTGGACTGCTTGGTGTCTCTCTTCCTGTTGGAGTCCCTCTAGCAGGAGGGGAGGTAACCCTCTGGTGAGTGGGTGATATCACTCTATTAGCAGGGGAGGTAAGTCTAAGTGGAGGTGAAGCAGCCCTGGGAGTTCCTCCTCTTGACCTCGGAGTTCCTGAACGCCTTGGGGTGTTCGGTTTTCCTGACTTGTCCTTTAAACTTCCCCGTTTGGGGGTCTTTGCAGAGGTAGATGTGCCAGTTGGAAAAAGGTCTGCATCCAGATCATCCAGATCCTTGTTAAAACAAACATGCACAGTTTAAAATATGCAGGTATAATAACCCTTTTGAATGTGGAAATCAAGTGTAACCGGTGTAGACCCAGATCAGAGGGCTCCTAGAGGATCCCTCTAAACAAGGTCTGCACTGTTTGTCATTCATATATTCTCTAGCACATTTAGATCCAGATCATCCAGATCCTTGTTAAAAACAAACATGCACAGTTTAAAATATGCAGGTATAATAATCCTTTTGAATGTGGAAATCAAGTGTAAACAGTGTAGACCCAGATCAGAGGGCTCCTAGAGGAGCCCTCTGATCAAGGTCTGCACTGTTTGTCATTCATATATCCTCTAGCACATTTAAGCCTTTCATGTTGAATTAAATACTGGATTTAACCCTCTTCATAAATACGCCTTTCTACGCCTCGGTAAAAGTCACCTGTTGAAACCACTGTGATAAATAGAGCATTTGTTCCTATAGGAGCAAATGCTCTATTTATCACAATGGTTTCAAATTACAAAATTCTAAAAATATCCTTTTCTCTAGTTACTGCTCCTTTTCGGTAGACGCATCCAAAGAGTTTATATCTAAAAATAGCCTATGAGGGAATGGGTTAAACACTGATGGACTATTCTACAATGAATGTTAAGCATTCAATGGGTTAAAACTGCACTTACATTTACAAGCATTTCTAAACAGCCAGCAGCTACTGAAGCAAAGTAATATTTCTTTCTATCTCTGAATATCTGTTAAATGTTTGAAGCAATCAGTTCACATGCCAATTTCCTTTGCGCAAATTGACCTGGATCTCATCCAGATTGCAATTTATGTGATCTCAGCTTTGTTTCACGTTCTGCTACAATAATTACTCTTATCATCAAACAGTAGTAGTGTAGACACAGATCAAACTGTATCTGATGGACAGGTTTGATCAGGGTATATACTAGTTGCTATTAATTAATCAATTTAATTGAAAGGTTTTACATAAATACTTGACTGCTATTAGAGCAGTCAAGTATTTATGTATTATATTAATTCCCTATTTTGGAATATTTTCTTCATTGTGAAAGGTTTTATCAAAACAGTGACAAATTGACTTACAGTAAAACCACTCTTTACCGGAAGTTAAATTCAGTATAAATATCGGTCTTGGAGACAGGTGACAGCTTAATGCAGGGTGGAAGTCATGCAGAAAGCTCCTAGAGGAGCTTTCTGCATGACTTTCACCCTGCATTAAGCAGTCACCTGCCTAAAATATCTAAATTCTTCTCTACTAGAATTCCGGTTAAGAGAGGTTTTACTGTACTTAGCTTTAAAAAATCGGTGGAGAAGGGAGATTGGAAGACTGATATAATATTTAGAATGAATAAGGTAATTGTAGCAGACACTCACAGCAATGCTCTTGGCCATCTGGTTGACATCTGCTTCTGACACATCTGATAATTCATCGTCCTCTGCTGCTTGAGCCAGACTGCTGTAGAAGTCCTCATCCTTTGAACTGTGATTAAAAAACAAATGTAAATGACAATGTTAGTTTGATTTTTATTTAACTATATAGATACACCTTTTAGTGCCTTTGAAAAGAGAGTATACCAAGATCAGATGACTCTAGTGGGAGCTATCTGATCAGAGTCTGCTCCGTGCGCTTATGGAATTATATAGATCTGATCTTAGTTTTTTTGCCATGGTCATATCCAACTATAAAAAAATAACAATTCATCATGTCATTATTTCTTGTATGGACATTCATGAAGTAAATAAGATGAAATCAAACTACAAACAATTTGAAGTCAGCAATACTGTTAAATATTTCAATTAACATTGTTTTTAAATACAAACTGGAACTATCACCCTAACCCTTTCCCTCATATAACACACTTTCATGCATTTGCAAACAGAGTAGACCCAGATCAGTCGGTTCCTATAGGAGCCATCTGATTAGGGTCTGCTCTGTTTGCTAATAGAATTTGAAAGATCTGTTTCTTTACTTTCTAAAATGGCTACAATGTTCCACCTTCCATATTTCATTAGAACTATTTCTTCCATGAATATTCAGTTGGTATTCAAATTTGAAATAAACAGAACAGGGAAAGGATTCTGTGATGAATACCCTCCCACCCCCACAGCTGCCTTGATTGCAATCCAAGGCTGATAATGGGACACAAACTACCCATGTCACAGGCCCCAATACTCAAAGTTTAAGGGGACATAATTCTGCAATGCCAGATGCTAAACACATGAAAATTGTATCTTGCACATTTACTATTCGTGGTTATTATGTATGCCAAATATGAATTCAATAAACTTCAATTTGACGGAGGAGTTTGCGACACCAACTACAGTATACCCTCTGTTATCCGGCACCCCATGGTTCCACGTCAGTATGCCGGTTAAGAGAGGGTGCCAGTTAACAGAATTATGCCTAGATTCACAAGTTTACTCACCCAAAGATTCATTCCAGCAAGTCCTTTTTTCGCTGGGAGGGGAATTCCACCATGACAATTCACAAATTACATATAAATATGTACAACAGCGCCGAACTTGATCAGATATTTCCATTTAAATAGGAGCCATTTGATCAGGATCTACGCTGTTTGTCTATTGTCTTTTAAACTACATGTACATGTACAATATAGGCATAACGTGTTAAGGGTACAATCGGAAGTAAACACAAATGTATAAAGGGCTCGACTAAAACACCAGAACATCCATACTATATTTCATTTGCAAGTTCGGGCTATACACAGATACATATATATGCGGACCATCACCGCTGGTTTTTACACAATTTGCAAGCAGTTTGGATCCGGACACTAACTGATTTGGTATCACCATTTTGTACATGTGTACATACATGTATTTTCAATGATGATAACAATATAAATCTACAAAGGACGGTCAATTTACCCTAGGTCCATTAAGGGTACAATGTACTTATCACCTACTTGAACGTAAAGCGCTTACTGTCAATGATCAAAGGTCAGCAAACTGCCGGATAACGAGGTGTGAAAAAACCCTAATTTACCTTTAGTGGCCTGTCAAGGTATGCCGGTTAACGGTTTACAGGGGTTCCGATCAAGAGAGAGTTTGGATACATAAAACAAATAGGGAAACTTTCGGGAACAAACAACAGTGCTGGATAACAGGGGTTTCTGGTTAAGAAGGGTGCCGATCAACAGAGGTTATACTGTACCAATATTTAAATGCGGGCAGACAGAAGAGACTTTTGAAGCTTTGTAACAATATTGAATCAGGCTGACTTCTGCCACAGTATTAGATACACTGTGCCAGATCAGCTGTCAATACAGAATATTGCTGCAGTATTAGATATACTATGTCTGATCAGCTGTTAATAAGACACTGTCACAGTATTAGATACACTGTGTCAGATCAGCTGTCAATACAGAATGTTTCTGCAGTATTAGATATACTCTGTCTAATCAGCTGTTAATACAGACAGCTGTCGCAGTATTAGATACACTATTCCAGATCAGCTGTCAATACAGAGTGCTGCTGCAGCATTAGATATACTCTGTCTAATCAGCTGTTAATACAGACTGCTGTCACAATATTAGATACGCTATTCCAGATCAGCTGTCAATACAGAGTGCTGCTGCAGCATTAAATATACTCTGTCTAATCTGCTGTTAATACAGACTGCTGTCACAGTATTAGATACGCTATTCCAGATCAGCTGTCAATACAGAGTGCTGCTGCAGCATTAAATATACTCTGTCTAATCAGCTGTTAATATAGACTGCTGTCACAGTATTAGATACACTATTCCAGATCAGCTGTCAATACAGAGAGCTGCTGCAGCATTAGATATCTCTGTCTAATCAGCGGTCAATACAGAATGCTGTCGCAGCATTAGATACATTCTGCCAGATCACCTGTCAATATTGACTGCTGCCGAAACATTACATGTAGAAATGTTTTGTGACTTATCATCCGACATGACAACAATAAGTAAAATCTCCCTACACTGATCACTAACAGAAGCCTTATTGATTTTTAACACAGGTGGCAGCTTAATATATCATGTAGGTATGTTGAAAGCTCATATGGAAGCATTTTAGCATTTTCTTCATTAAGCAGCCAATTCCTTCTGAAGAAAATCAGGTTTACATGTATTTATTAATCCAATTCCTGATATCCTTGTGATGTCTTTGCAAACAGAGTAGGCCCCGATCAGACAACTCCTGGAGGAGCCATCTGATCAGTGATCACGGTCCTCTCTGTTTTACTTATACGGAATAATAATATGTATATCTGATTCTACAGTTTCTTCCATGGCCAAACTTCCAGTTATCATATGCCAAAACATGTACAAAAATTCATTTAATTAACAATCAAGATGTCATTATTCCTTACATGAAGAATATTCATCAGGTAAATAGCTAAGTGGTCATTATGGAGAAATTCTATTGAGATGCTGATCAGACAAAGGCTTTGAAATGCTGCTGTTGGACTTGGGGTAAAAGCTGGTGCAATTTTTTGCCTTATTCTAGGGGCCAATTTTGTTGCTTAATCCTTTTTATATTGCTAAACAATGCTGTTGAATTATATTTCCCAGAATTAAGCCACAAATGAACTTCAGGGAACCACTGTCGCTAGACATTGACATATACATTTGTACTTATATACGAAGAGGCTTGTCACAATAGTGACAACATGGTGACGTCATGGCGTCACCATTTTGTCTTGGTATATTACACCCAGTACTATTGCGGTTACAAAAGCTTTTTTGAAAACCAGACTGTGCCTTTTCCTTTAGTCAAAGCTGAATTGATAAAACCTCTCACCTCTGCTTTTTACTGCTGAACTGCTGCCGAGTGGCTCCTGCAGATGTGCTCTTCTTCTTTGGGGGTGCATCTGCAATTATAATATAACTGTCTCTGAATGAAAGAGTGATAAATCACTTTTGTTATAATTTTGTTAAACTCTTATCCTTCTGTAAAAATGATGTCTGCTCTAACTCTGATCTGCTACAAATTTTGATTCTTTCAAGCTTTTGAAAACCCCTGAATCATGTGTCAAACAGATTGGATCCTGTTGAGACTCCAAGTTACTCTATGACTCAAACCACAGCAGAACATGTCGTACTTAACCATTCATTTACTGAAGATAGGAGTCTTAATATGCAGGTGTTTGCTTAATGCAGATAGCTCATGTAGGAGCCATCTGATCAGGATCTGCTCTGTTTGATTATGAAATAAGATAGATATGATTCTACATTTTCTACTATGGTCAAAACTCAAAACTTCCTGTGTCCATTATAAAAATTAATCTAATTAATGTTCATGATGCCATTATTTCTTACATAAATATTCAAGGACATACTGAATGTTAGTATAACCAAAAAGGTAACAAGTATGACCAACTGATTTTTCAACTCATTTTAAGTCAGTTAACCCTTAACCTGAAAAATACAAAGTAGACTGAGATCAGTATCCATGCTTATGAAACTTTTTAGTTGAGTCTGAGTTCGTTCTCAAGTTTTTGATTGGTCAGATTTGAGCCTATGGCTCAAATCTGACCAATCAAAAGCTTGAGAACTCAAATCTGACCAATCAAAAGCTTGAGAACGAACTCGGACTCAACTAAAAAGTTTTATAAGCATGGACCCAAATAATTCCTGTAGGGGCAATCTGATTAGGCTTAGCTCTACTTGCTTATGAAATAATTTAATTCTGATTTTACAATTTCTGCCAGGGTTAAAAAATTTCTTCATATTGCCATCATAAAAGTTTAGCTAAATAATATTTTCAAAGTCAACATTTCTTACATGAATACTCATTTAGTAAAGGGTTTACTCTGTCATTCATACAAACACTTTCTTTGAGCATTTACAAACAGAGTAAATCCTGTAGGAGCTGTCTGATCAGGGTCTGCTCTGCTTGCTTATGAAGTTACAATTTATCTGACACTGAACTGTAGTTCCAACAAGTATCAAAGCATCTTGCATATTATAAAACAAAAGCAGCCTGCAGCTACCAACACTCATCTGTTTGATTGTAGCCCTTGTGACAGTGAACAAGTGTGTGAAAATTCATAACATATGCATGTATAGTAAAGGAGTAATAGCCAACATTAAAGTTTCTGGATGACGGAGTTACAACAATAGCTTGTATCTTTTTCCTTGAAAAACAGATGAGCTAAAAAATACAGCTAATAAATATTCATGATGCCATTATTTCTCACATAAATATTCAAGAAGGAAAGGATTAACCCTTTACTCCATATATCCTTTATTCTATGCCTTTGCAGAGAAGACCAAGATCAGATAGCTCCTGTAGAAGCTGTTTGGCCAGGCTCTGCTCTGTTTCATTATGAAACAATTTCCTTTAAATTTATTACAACAAAAAACTTACCATCATCAAGCAAGTCTCCTAGTAAGTCATCCAATGTATCCTTTGCTGCTTCTGTAATAACGAACACACATTTAACAAAATCATATTTTAGATCCAACCAATTCAAATTTATTAACTTATGATTAATTTATGGTGAAAGTCAAGCAGATAGCTACTCTGCAGGGCTTTTTCTCTCTTAATTGGAAAAAGGCCTTAGCCTGCTGATTTTGGGAAGAATTATCGCTAAAATTGCTGATTTGGAAAACAAAAAAGCTGGTGTAAGTTTGGATTTTTGGGAAAACTGCATGATTTTAAAGAAATTTTCAATTGGGAAGGGGCCTTTTACAGGCCTCTGTTATAGAAGGTGAAAAACCCTGCTCTGGACTTTCACTCTGCATTAAGAAGCCACCTGGCTCATAAGATCTAAATTCTTCTTCACTAAACATTCCAAGTTTACAAAAAGTCAAAATTAGTGGAATTGTACTCTAATTGAAACAATGTTGAAAGCTATTATAATCTTTAATCATAGACAGTTTTACCACTTCCTATTTTTACAGTCAAAGTGGAATCTTTTCAACATTTACACAATTTTTTAATAAGATTTAGTGACGACCCTTCGATTTTACTTTCTGTTTTTTATTTACATGTATCAATCAAATTAATTAAACTTTCAAATAAAGTACAGAAATCAGAATACCCTAGGGTAACATGAACCCTTAACCACTTAACCCTGAAACTATTCATACTTGTGTGAAATACCGTTAATGATATCATGAATATTTATTCCTTAACCTTTTACTCCATGAATATTCATGTACGAAATAATGTCTGTTAATGATATCATGAATATTAATTTAAATTAATTGTTAGATACATGTATGTATTAAGTTTTGGCCATGGCAGAAACTGTAGAATAATACTGTATATCCCATATAATTAGAATGTATCATAATAAGCAAACAAAGTAACCCTGATCAGACTGCTCCTACAGAAGCAGTCTGATCTGGGTTTACTCTATTTGCAAATGTGTAGAATACCTACATAATTCCATAAGCAAACACAGCAGACCCTGATCAGATAGCTCCAACAGGAGCTATCTGATAAGGGTCTACAATATTTGTATATAGGCATCAAAACATGTCTCTCTCAGGTAACGGGTTAACACTAAATCAGATATTTACTTTTCTGGCGACCTCCTGCACCCGGTGTCCATCCCTGCAATGAGAAATTTGCTTCTTTGATCATGAAATTATCATACAATGTGGTAAATATTGCAGGCCTTTTTCCGATTTTTGGTCGCATTTTAACTCATTTTGCATTTTTTAGCATTTTAATCAAAATTCAGTCTATAATATATTGGATTTTTTCCCCAAACTGGGAAAAATTTAAAGTTACCTATTTTAATATTGGGAATGAGTCTTTACAACATTCCCATGTAGAAGCCAGAAAAAAGGCCTGTGGTGTGATCAATTAGCCTAGTACAAAGTAAGTATTCCAATTGTTTTAACTCAAGTCCTCATGACTATGGAATTATGTCTTTCACTTAATGTTCATAATAGCACATTAGCTAGGAAATGTACAGTACGTCTGGTCAATATGGTTGTGACCCTTTGTTTCCATTATCTGGCACTGGGCAAATAACAGCTAATGGCTCAAGTATCCAGATATTGTAAATGTGAGAAGTGACTAAACTTATTCAGAGTAATCTGAAAGAAAAAGAAAAACTTCCTGTATTTCTTTCTGCACATATTGCCAGAGATTTACTTATTTAACAACAACTATTTGTTATGCTGATAAGCTAAAGCAAAGCTGTTTTGCACCTATTATAGTGGTTTCGTCAACCAACCAATTCGTCAAACTCCATTTAATTTATGAACAAAATGGGTAGTGGTTTCATCAAACTGGCAATTATATAGTATACCTTGTTATACATGCACAGACTTTAAATAAAGTTTGTATTGTATAATAGCGGAATATGTGTTAATTACAGTACATGTAATTAAGTTCATAATTGAAAGGAATTGATATGTTTGAGACACGTTTGATTTTGATGACCATGTTTGATCGAAAATAGTTTGGAATCCGACCATTTGAGGAACATTTCTATGATTTAAATCATACGAAGTTGCACTGATCCTGCATGATTTAATGATTTATAAGTTTAAACAGGCTTGTAGTTGGCAATAAAAATATTATCTTTTAATTTTTATCTTTGTTCATATGATATTATAGATTATGATCTCAATTATTATAAGCAATCTTGAGCTTTCTTGGTATTATTGATTTTAAATTATATACTAAATTACTTAATGGAAGTTGAAAATAAACAAATTATAGGCATCACATGATAGTTGTAATATTAAAAACGTTAAACTATATAATGACCTATTTTGTATCATCTAGATACAAACTGCTATTAAATTATTATTTTTCTTATTTTCGCTATCTACCAAAGCATGCATCCATGCTAAAATTTTGTAATGTTTCTAAATTTGATGAATTAAATGTGTATATATACCACTAATTTAAGCACTACCCACTATATTTAGAAATATAAGTTTGACATAACCACTTTTTGCCTACTAAATAAAATCAGTTTGACGAACCGGTAGGTTGACGAAACCACCAACACCGAATAGCACAAGTAGATCTGGGTCTACTCTGTTTGCAAATACTTGAAAAAGTGTTTGTATGAAGGAAAATGTAAACCCTTTATGCGATGATATAGACACTTTTCATGCCTTTGCAGAGTAGATCCAGATCAAAGAGATCCTGTACATTGTAGGAGCCCTCTGATGAGGATCTGCTCCATTTGCCTATGGCATAATTATAAACACCTGATTCTGCAGTGTTAACCCTTTCCTCCATAAATACGCCTTTCTACGCCTCTGTAAAAGTCACCTGTTAAAATCATTGTGATAAATAGAGCATTTGCTCCTATAGGAGCAAATGCTCTATTTATCACATTGGTTTCAAAACTATACAATTCTAAAAAATTCCTTTCTTTAGTTAATGCTCCTTTTCGGTAGATCGATTCAAAGAGGTTGTGTCTAAAAATACATGTAGCCTATGGAGGTAAGGGTTAAACTTTACCATGGCCGTTGTCAACTATCTTTAAGTCTCATCAATGACTTAAAGATAGTTGAATATCAGTATTCCGAGAACACATAATGTGGACTACTGAAAGTAAAGACCAATTATTTGTAGATATGCTGGTTGGGTGCCTGTCACCCTTGGCCGCCACGGTAGCCAGACAGGTTTACATTGATCGAGGGCCAGAAATGCAGTTGCTAGAACTTTTGCTTCCTTCTACTCTTTGAACCAACTACGCCTTAAATTTTTCTCATCGATTCGTGGGTTGTATAACCCCGTAGTTTTCTCAAAACAGAGTTAATTTCTGTGACCCAGTTTTTGTCAATAACCTCTATGAAAAGGGCTCGTTAATATGTGGACCTTTCTGCAGACCCTTACATGGACCTTTTTGGGGCCATCTATCAAAACATTAAATTGGATTTTATTTATCCGCCATTTTGGAAAACGCCATTACGTTATCGAAGGTTATGTTTATTTTTCTTCAATTGTGTTACATATAACCATTCATTTCAAATAATCATTGTTACGATTTTTTGTCAGACCGAATCGTCCCGCAAAAAATCCCGCAACATGAATTTTCTTGCCCGGAAATGATATTTTAAAACTGACCAATTTGAGCCCACGAATCAACAGGAAAATAGGTCAAGATCTCGTAGCAGCCGACTCGGTCTATTTAGCAAGTAAAATTAACACTTTAGATTATTTTTGTCTGAAAAATTATTATTTCAAGATAAAGAAATGTTTTAAAATATTACTATGCAACAAAAAAACACTTGGAAGGCACAACTGTCATACTCATAAGATAATTACAATTTAAGAACCACGAATCCACAGGAAAACAGCATAGCCTGGGTCCCCACAGTACCGGTGTACTTAATGAACTCAACACTCATACAAAGAAAATATAATTTAACTGAAAAAAATCAGCAAGCCTTTCCTTCACTTGTCTCTAATCTTTCAAATTGTCTCAAGTACAAGATTATTTCTTTTATATTACTAAGTCTGAGAAATGTCAAAATAAAGCGATCACATTGAATGACGCAAGGGAACCAACTCCATGTAACCGGCCGGTGCAATGGTAAAAATTGTCGTAGTATGGAAAGTCGTGTTCACACTGCTTTAAATGTACATTTTCACATAGATTCAAAGTCACACATAACATATTATAACCGTTAATCATTTTTTCAAGTTCCGAAAAGTTCAATCTAACAGGAAAATTAATTAACAGTAGCACAATATCTCAACATGGAAGTTAACTGTTTTTACAGTATCACACTTTAACTCATCACTTCTACGCATGACACGGACTCTAGAACACATTTTCATGAACATGAAATCGCTCCATTATAGCGTGAAAAATAATTTCACATTAGAATAGCAGAAGTTACTAGTGCTTGACAAAGTTGACAATTGGCAGGTGGCGAGATTTATATTTACACCCGTATTGTGAGGACACCGGTATCATATGGGGTGTTACAATACTTTCTATCCTATTTTCCTTTTCTTTTCTTCCGCCAACGTAGCACAACGAAACTAAATGGTCTATTTAGACAGAGTTTCGTACCATGTAGACTAAACTTTCAAGCAGATAAGCAAAATTTAGCATACAACAGTCATGGGAATGCAGATTGAAGCTTCTGGAATATTAACAATTGAACTTATTTAAACCATGGATAAAAACAGGCATACATTAACTTTTCCAGATTACTAATTCTTTGATTCAAAAGTCAAATGTACATGTCTTATGCACCAGATGCAACGCCGGATGCAACTATGCATAATGTGTTTCAAACTGAATTCAGGTAAAAACATGTTTGGTATTTCCGTTTGAATAAAATGCGTGCGGTTTTCTTAAGTTATGTCCATTAAATTCTCAAGACATTAACGTAAACCTTACCGAATCCATTTGTGCACATTAACTACACACTTGATATGAATAGTATCATTTATTTCCCAAAATTTCGGAAATCTTCCGTCAAAATTTTAGTAGGAAACCATTTTGTAATTAATTTCGGATTACTACGGATATCTTCCGTGAAGAAGTAGAACAGATGACCGAGTGACTGCGATTCAGAAAATCACGCCCTGCATGCGAGAAACTCCGAGACAATAACAGAATCTTAGCAACCAGGGAAGCCACTAAGATCTCGTTGGCCAAAACTGAAATATGACAGGAGAAAACACAGACGGCGTTACAATGGATCCACCACACATTTATGTGGAACGGACATTATGCATCATAAAGCCAGATGCTGTACATAAATCAGAAGAAATTCAAGACATCATCCTTCGATCAGGATTTGCAATACTGCAGGTACTTTCCTCATGTTTTGTGGGTGGGGGTTAAACTCAGCATATTGAAAATTGATAAAACAGACGTGATCCATAGATTACTATTTGATAACACGTTATCAGTTGCTTATGGCTCAAATTTTATATTAAAACACTTTAAAATTCAAAGACTTGTTTATATAGAGCATGTCATATATTCCTTTGTATGAACCATGTTACTCATCCAGATACAGTTTTGACAGACACATTTCACGGGGTGTAGTTTATCAACTATCAACACTTGTACAGCCTTGTACAGCCTCGAGTTCGATCCCCACACCGATGGGTATATTTTCTCTCAGAGAAACCTAACTTAACTAACTTAAACATGAAAGGAATATATGACTAATTTAGCTATAACCCTAATTAAACTTAGATAGCAAAGACATTCTTAATAAAGTATAGCTATACCTATTGGCCAACGACCCAGCAGATGTTAAATTACTAATGTTACACAGCCTAAACAAACAGGCGAAGACTGGTCCGTCATTCTGTAATATGGTGAAAAAGTTGTGAATCGACTTGGACTTGAACCCAGGGTCTTTGGCTTTCCATGCCAACACTCTACTGACTGAGCTACCAAGCCACACAGTAAAGCCTATCAACTGTTTCACCACAATCCCTATCCGGCTACACACACCCCTAGCGCTTCTACACAAGAATTTGTCCCGAATTCTTACTCAAAGAACACTCCATGAATTTCTTATTAAAACAAATTGGCTAGACTGCACTTTACCGGTACGTGAACTGTGCATGTGCATAAACAACAATGGCCGCTGCCATTTTTAATTGAATTGGGCGATTGCCTTCATAAAAGCGGGGGTTTGGGGGCTGTAGCCCCTGACATGAAGCAAATAAACGCATGAACTTGAAGAAAAAATAATCAAATAAGTCCAGGTTCTTAGTCTGCTCCGATGTAACAAAAGTTGTCAAAGTGCTCGTACAAGTACCGGTAAAGTGCAGTAGTCCCAAACAAATTATCTTCCTATAAATCACTTTATGGGTTATTTATATTAGGTGCCAAATGTAACAAGGTGAAAAAGTTGTGACTTGACTGGGACTCGAACCCAGGGCCTCTGGCTTACCATGCCAACACTCTACAGACTGAGCTACCAAGCCACACAGTAAAGCCCATCAACTGTTTCACCACAATCTCGGCTACAATTCTGTGTCATGACAATGATATTCAAACACAGGGGTTTTTCACCTTCTATAACAGACGCCTATAAAAGGCCCCTTCCCAATTGAAAATTTCTTTAAAATCATGCGGTTTTCCCAAAAATCCAAACTTACACCAGCTTTTTTGTTTCCCAAATCAGCAATTTCAGCAATAATTCTTCCCAAAATCAGCAGGCTAAGGCCCCTTCCCAATTAAGAGAGAAAAAGCCCTGAAACATGACTTTCACCCCTCATTAAACTATGTATCATCTGCCTTGGAGACCTAGAATTGGAATTCTTTGTAGAGAGGTTTTAGTGTACATGATTTAGATTAATGCAATTGGAAATCCTCAAATGAATCCGGCAATCCGGCAAACCTGGGTAGGTTTAACCTAGCCAACATCCCTGAAGGGTTCCAACTTCCAAGTGAGATAAATGCAGTCCTTGATCAAAGTTTTTGTTTGATTTCAGCAACGGAGAGTCCACTTAACTCCAGAACAGGCCAGTGATTTCTATGCTGAGCACTATGGCAAATTGTTCTTTGCAAGTTTGGTAGCATATATGTCCAGTGGACCAGTCATTGCCATGGTTATTGCAAGGGATCAAGCCATTTCATATTGGAGGGAGTTGATAGGCCCAACCAACACAATCAAAGCAAGACAGACTCACCCAGACTGGTATGAATAAAATCTTTATCAAATTTCACAAAAGCAAGGTACTGATTACTATGCTGCAAGAGAAAGATACCTTTTAACTTGATGCTCCATAAATACGCCTTTCTTTACCTTTGCAAACAGAGTAGATCCAGATCAGATAGCTTATGTAGGAGCTGTCTGACCATGCTCTGCTCTTTTTGCTTATGATATAATATAGACATGATTCTACAGTTTCACGTTATACAAGATGGAAATCAATAGCATTCATATAAGCAGAGTTTAAATATTCACAAAGTAAATGGTTAAACTGTCTTTGAGTTTGTGTTGACTGAACTGAAATATAATTAAGCAAATTGCTGGAGTATGTCTTTGTATTTTTGCTGCATTTCATTTTAGTTATATCAGTAACTTATTATAATACTGCACAGTCCAGGTTCTTTACATACAATTTTACATGTTATGATGTGATTTTTTTTTTATTTCTATCACTGTTATAGAGCTTTGTTACTCTTCAATCTCATGAATATTCATGAAAGGAATAAAGACATCATGAACGCTAATTAGATGAATTGTTATAATGGCATGTGAATACAGAAAGTTTTTCCCATGACTTAAAATGTAGAATCAGATATACCAGTTTATCATTCTATAAGCAAATAGAGCATACACTAATCAGACATCTCCTATAGCAGCCGTCTGATCTGGGTGTGTTCTGCTGGCAAAGACATTAAAAGGCACATCTATGGGGTACAGGGTTAAATAGTTGAATTACTTTAACCCATTCCCTCATAGGCTATTTTTAGACCCAACCTCTTTGAATAAAATTAATTTACCAAAAAAAAAAAATTAATTACTACAGAAAAAGAAATGTTTAGAATTGTATAGTATTGAAACCTTTGTGATAAATAGAGCATTGGCTCCTATGGAGCCAATGCTCTATTCATCACAATGGTTTCAAAAAGTGACTTTTACAGAGGCGTCAAAAGGCGTCAATATGAGGGAATGGGTTAACACTACATGTATTTAATTTTTTTGTGAACCATTTCAGTCACAAAATGCTATATTTCAGTCTACGAGCTATTTATGGTACAGATGAGCAGAGAAATGCCCTTCATGGCAGTGAGAGCTTTACCCAAGCAGAGAAAGAAATTAGATTTTTCTTCCCCGATAGTAAGTATGCTAGATTCACTTTAACCCTTTATATACCAGGTAACCAGCATTTTCAAACAGTCTAGATCAAGGTCTGCACTGGTTGAGGTAATGCCATGTAGCTTTGGTATCAATGTTGTTGCTGGGGGCATTCTCTCAGATGTCATTGTTATATCGTTGTGATTTATTTTTATACGACCCCCTTTATTTGGTTTCTGAAGAGACACGGGCAATTGTAGCTTAATGCAGGTGTAAAGTAATGCAGAAAGCTCCTTTAAGAGATTTTTGCACAATTTTTGCCTGCATTAAGCAATTACCTACCTAAAAGACACCAGTTTTAATCAATAAATGGTTGCTTAACCCTTTCCCTCATATAAACACCTTTCCACACATTTGCAAACAGAGTAGACCCAGATCAGATGGCTCCTATAGGGGCTTTCTGATCAGGGGCTACTCTGTTTGTTAATGACATTATGTAGATCTGATTCTACAGTTTTAGTAAAAGCAAAACGTTTGCTTGAAAAGATAACCTTACAAAAATTCAGCTAATAAATAATCATGATGTCATTGTATCTTACATGAATATTGAGCAGGAAAAGGGTTAAGACAGGTTCTGCTGTACCAGGGTTACAGATAAGGTTTTGATGCAATTGGGTATTTACTCCTTGATTATTTACAGAATTGGGTATTTGCAATTTTTATTAGGTATTGGCAATTTTCGCAATTGGGTATTATTCATATTCTCATTAGGTATTCTAAATTTATTTTGCTTTTTGCTATATTTATTTGCTTTGTGTTACTCATTGTTTTGAAAAACAATCGCTTTTTCCACAATTTTAATTGGGTAAATACTCCAATACTCCCCTTATCTGTAACCCTGGCTGTACTCTGTATCTTGTGCTGAATCGACACAGTTTGCAAAGGTTATCATGATTTCTCTCATAGCATGCTGAGATTAATTGTCTGGATAGAGAGATACAAGTTTTACATGGGTTTCTTAGTATTAAATCAGTAAAACAGGATCATATAATAATTTCAGTTTTAACCCTTTCTATGCCTTTGCAAATAGTGTAGACCCAGATCCAGTGGAGCTGTCTGATTGGTATACCTGTATATTTTTGAGTTTCAATGTTTTGAATGGATCAGAGAGTTCAAGTCTAGGTCTATGCTTTTTGCAAGCACTGACAATGTGTTTTCTTCTGGCTTTGCTGATCTGCATTAAAATCTCTCAACAGCAACCACTTATAAACATCTATGCAGAAAGCTTCTGTGGGATGCAATGTGATATGATGTGCCTTAATTCTTTATTTCATGAATATTAATTAAATGAATTTTTATAATGGTACATGTATATGGAATTTTGGCCATGGCAGAAACTATAGAATCAGATTTATATTATTTCATAAGCAAACAGAACAGACCGTGATCAGACAGTTCCTACAGGGACTCTCTTATCTTTGTTTACTCCGTTTTGAAATATATCTAAAAGTGTGTCTGTGAAGCAAAGGCTTTTGTAGCTACTTGTTGTAATAGAGATGGTCTACTGTATTTGCTTTGTATGGGCTATTTAGTGTAACATGCAGTAAGAAAGTTCAATCAGAAATGTAATTTTGTTGGTCATCTTTCTTATCAGGCATTGTGGAGCCAGTTCCAGTTGGACAAGCATCCAAAGACTATCTATCCAGAAAAGTTAACCCAACATTGTTGAAAGGTCTGACAGAATTGTGCAAAAAGAAGCCTTTGGATCCAGTGGTAAGTATCATTGATCCTATGAACCCAGAGTTCTCAAACTGGAATGTTCTGATATTGTCTATGGTTTAACCCTTTCCCTCATATAAACATGTTTTCACGCATCTGCAAACAGAGTAGACCAAGATCAGATGGCTCCTATAGGAGCCGTCTGATCGATCTGCTCTATTTTGTAATGGAATTTGATAGATCTGTTTCTTTCCTTTCTAAAATGGCTACAACATTCCACCTTCTATATTTCATTATAGCTATTTTGTCCATGAATATTCGGCAGGTATTGAAATTTGGAATAAACATTTAACAGGGAAAGGGTTAACCCTTTCTCAGTTGAACATTTATGTATGAATTGGTCATTTCATGAATATTCATTTGCTTAAGTTTTATAGGTAAAAATTAAAAGGGAAGTGTTGGCTTAGTTACAGATGTATATAACTTTATAAGCAAACAGAGCAGACCTTAATCAAAAGACTCCTGCAGGAGCCATCTGATCTTGGTCTACTCAGTTTGCAACAGCTTAAAAATGGTAAACCTTATCCTTAGTGAAAAATGATGTTTGCTCTAACGCTGCAATATTTACTACGTTTGTACTTCCTGTTTATTCAAACTTTTGAGAAACTACTAAAATCATGTCAAACTGCTTGGATTCCAGGATCCCCTTCCCGAATTACCAAAGTGCAGGTATTCGGACAGACATGCATGTATGTATGCAAATATCGCAGATCCAGATCAAATGACTCAGGGAGAGCTGTTTGATCAAGGTCTGCACTATTTGCTACTAGGTCAGTCTAATTAAACCCTTTACACAATAGATACACCTTTTAACACCTTTGCAAACAGAGTAGACTGATATCAGATTGCTCCTGTATGAGTGGTCTGATCAGGGTCTGCTCTGTTTTTTATGAGATAATTATATAGATCTGATTCTACATTTTCTGCCAATATAAAAGATCTAATTAATATCCATGATGTCATTATTTCTTATATGAATATTCATCAAGTAAAAGAGTTAAATTTATCAAAATGGTGCCAAATTGAATTCTTCAGCTTTACAAACTGGTGGAATGGGATACTAGGTTCTTAGATTAATTAGGACATTTCAGGGACATTTGCTTTACTTTTCTTACCTGATTGCTACTACATATATTTTCATTTCAAATGTCGTTTTTTTTCAGATTTGGCTTGCAGACTGGTTGCTTGAGAATAACCCAAACAAGCCCAAAGTTGCACAAATGAAAGTAGTTGAACCAGACAACTGAACTCTCCAAAGTGTAATCATAGTAATACCATTTCTTCCCATTGAATCTGCTGCTTAGAAAAAGTTAATGTTTAGCGGATTGATCAAACTGTCATTATGAAAGATTTCTAAAGATTCAGTTCCCAACTGTAGTTATTTTATCCACTATTTGTTCAAAGACACAGGATAGTTACTAGCATTACTAAGCATCGTACCTGGATTCACGCTGACTGCATACATTTGCTGGTAGTTTTGTGAAGTTTAGCATTTCTGATTTATTCTATACTGTACACATTTATACTCATTCATATGACATTTGTACTGAATATGACAACTGGATTATTAAAACTGCTTGTATGAAACAAAATTGAAAGTGATATTTGAAAATACCTGTATACCAACATTATTCTAAGTGTTTATATATTGGTACACACTTGAGATTCGAACCTTAGACAGAATTCAACCCTTAGAACATTTTAAATCTGTGTAAACAGAATAAACAGTAGAACCTGTCTTAAGCAGCCATCAAAAATAGGTCTAATTATGGATGTCTAAGACAGGTGGTAGCTTAAGTTAATGTAGTTTAAAAGTAATACAAAAAGCTCCCATAGGAGCTTTCTGCATTATTTTTGCCCTGCAGTAAGCAACCACCTTTTTAAGACTGCTATATTCAATAAATGAATAGCCATTTAAGGCAGGTTCTGCTCTATACCCAGATCAGACAGCTCCTATAGGAAGGAGCTGTGTGATCAGATCTGCTCTGTTTGCCTATGGAATAATACATTCTGAATCTACATTTTCTGTTATAGCCAAACGTTCCCCTGTTCATTTACTTTAATGAATTAGTCCTTATTTCTTACATGGATGTTCATGAGGAAAAGCATTAAACAAGTAAGGGCTCCAAATAAAAGGCAAATTAATTTAGAAAACTGAAGTTGTTTTGCTTTATTTCTCTGCCAATTAAATCCTGTCTTGTAGGTACCAGAGGTCTAGATAAGATGCATAAATTAAAACAGTTTCAGATAGAACTTCTTTATTTCTCCACCAAACCCTGTGTTGTCACCACTCTTTAGAATCGTCTCAAAGAGACAATTTTAAAAAGTGGTCACAACAGAGGATTTGGTGAAGAAATGACGATTTGAGTATGCACGTTTATCTGTTGCTCTGGGTACTTTATGAGTACTGCTAACCTCTGAGGTAATTCTAGTGATTATAAACAATGTAGATTTTTGCAGAACAAAGAGAGATTTGAGCAGAACAATGTACTATATGTTGCGTTTTAACACTGCATACAAGCAGCAAAATATTTTGTGATTGCCATTTCTAAGGAAGTATTTGTTAAGATTAAAAATTCATTGACATGGCTAACTGTTATGTGTAAATAAATTCATTGAATATGGAAAGAAGTTTTCATTTTTTTTGTTTTTTGTTTTTTGTTGCTCTTTTTTTTTCTTTTTTTTTTTATAAAAACCTAGTCGGAATTTTTGTCTTCTTATACTTCCTGTTAAAACAGTCTGCTGCATATTGTGGAAAATGTACCATTGGATACAGGCGAGAAGTAAATCAGCATTTAATCAGAATCCATGCCATTTGACTTTCGGTCTAATGTTTTCCAAAAACTTAAACAAACAGAAATTATAAATAGCAGATAAGAGTTTGAGGAGTCATTAATTATACTCCCGCAAACTTGTATTAAGAGTTATACAGTGAAACCCCGCTAATGCGACCACTTAATAAACAGCCACTGGCGTCGTTTAAAGCAGGTGGTTGCTTAATTCAGGAAGAAAGTTATGCAGAGGAGCTTTCTGCATAACTTTCATCCTGCATTAAGCTACCACCTGTCTCTGACAACCAGAATTATGCCCCTTTTTGGTGGTCGCATTAGAGGGGGTTTACTGTATTGGAATCACCCTATCAGGCGGTTGGGTTGGCGGTTGGATTGTCCGTCATTCGGTTCGTCTGCATTTGAACATGGGTAGCTGGGGTCGCAAACTCCTCCTTCAATTTTAAAAGTTATTGACTTTATATTTAGTATACATAATAAGCAGCACAAATAGTAGATGTGCAAGACGCAATGTTCATGTGTTTACCCATGCGCTTTACAGGATTATCTCTCCTTGAACTTTCAGTAATTTTGTTGTCAGTTTGGCTTGAAACATGGGTGCAGTTGAATCCCGTTTATCCAAACACGGCTTATCCAAAACCCCTGCGTTATTCGAAGCATTGTGCAAGTCCTGGGCCGATTGCTATCCTTCTTATTTCTATGTTAAACTTTTTAGATTATTTAAATTTGCGTTGTCCGAAAACCTGGCATTAATCGGAAGTCACATTTTGTCCGGCATGAATGTACACCAGCAAAGTCGCATTGGTGAATGGGTTTGATAGACTAAGATAGGAACCGTAAGACAAATGTTATATAGTAGATAGACCTTTATGATTAATTAAATGGCAGTATTTAAAATTAGAAGAAAGGTGTTCCTCGGAACACATGTGTCGCCTGCCTGCGTACCAACCCTTTTCCCACTAATTCAAAACTTAACACAAACGCAGTACATGTATAGGTATAACATGAACCCAGCTTCGATGCTACGTAACTGGGAGCATGATCTATAATGAAAAAAGTGTGAAACTAAGACTTAATTATAACTATCAGTAAAAGTGATGAATACCCCCGCATATTGCAGCATTGATTGCAAATCACAGTCTGTGACACTAACAACCCATTGTCACAGGACTGAAACACAAATATACTCGAAGTTAAAGGGGATATAATTCTGGAATGCTTGCAACAAATATATGAAAATTGCATTATGCACATCTGCTATTCATGGTTAGTATGTATGGCGATCGAGTATCAATTCAATAACTTTCAAATTGAAGGAGGAGTTTGCGACACCATATTTCATACCAAAAGGTGCCCAACGCATGCTTGGACTCATCCACGGAACACCCCCCCCCCCCCCCCCCCCCCCCCCAAAAAAAAAATTAAAAATAAATAAAATAAAATAAAATGTTATCAAAGTATGTAAAACTAGCCTAAAACTATCTGTTTGTACCTTAAACCACTCCGAAAAACAAGAAAAACACGACCCGATGGAGAAAAAAATTCCGGGTCGAGTTCTTCTTGTTTTTTCGGAGTGGTTTAAGATACAGATAGTTTTACACTCGGAACACCTCGGCTATTTCTATCGACTTTTTCTGCTCATGTTAACATTGAAACTGCAATTTTAGTTTAGGGCGGGGATGTGATTATGGGTAAAAGAGCAGACAGAGTTTGACTGGGGAACCGAAGGGAGACTACTCCTGTTATTTCTGAACACTCATTACATTGGGTGACTTCCCTTATGAGAAGGGATGCATGCGGAACTTTTGGAAAATAAACAATGAACATTCAACTGGAGTTATTTTGATAAAATTTAGACATTCCCCAAGGAAATACTACGGAGAGACCTCTCAATTACAACATTATAGTTTAAATTTTATATCTTGATTTTTTTCCAAAAGTTATCTAACCTCTTTTTGAATGTGTTTAAGGTTTTTGCATTTACATTCCACATGTTAACTGTTCTTATGCCAAAGCTGTATTTTCTTAGGTCTAATCTTGCTCTTTGGGAGTAAATTTTCTTTTGATTTCCCCGTGTTGAAGTTCTTTGTATTTGGTCATCCCTTAGTTTGAGGAATTTCCCTTCCTTTTTTTTATCATAAATCCCACTAATCATTTTGTAGACTTCTATCATATCCCCACGCGCCCTTCTGTAGGACAACGTGGGGATATTTAGTCTTTTGAGACGTCAATTGTTTCGTGGTTCTTCTTTGCACTCCTTCTTGGAGATATATGTTTATTTTTGTATGGGACCCACACTGTGCTGGCATATTCAAGATGTGTCCTAACAAGGGATTTGTATAATGGTGCAAAACTATTTTCGTCAAGATGATGGAAACTTCGTCTGATCAATCATTAGGCTATAGCATTCGCTGAATTTTTCGGCGATGTGTTTATCAAAGTTTAGCTTTTTGTCTATTATTACTCCTATTTCCTTTTCTTCATCTACATTTTCAAGTGTGCACCCCATTAGATTGTAAGTGAAATTTGGGTCCGGATCTGTTCTTCCAATGTGCATGCTTTTGAATTTTTGGGGATGTATTCTGTAGGTATTGAAATTCGGAATAATCATAGAACATGTAAAGGGTTAATAGGACTTGTGCACACAATAAAACGTACAATAGTACTATTCCCAAGTAAAAGATCCATGGCCAGAGATGCATGCACCGTCCAGGACACCCGCATTCAATTTCAGTGGTGCTGTAAACCCGTAAGGTGTAACGTAAAATCTACCTTATCAAAATGAGGTCAAAGTATACGTATGAAAGTTCTGTGACTTTGGGCTTATGCATTCGCACAGCCTACCACATGCTTCTCCGCTCTGTACTATGATGTAAATAAGTGGAAATGTGTTTTGCATGTGCATGTATTCACATCAAAGGCATGTGCATGTATTCACATCATAGTACGCTTTCCTGTAAACTTTTAATACGTATCGGACCTCATTATAAAGTTTTGGATCCCTCATAATTTATAGCAAGGTAATGGGGCAGGTCGTTTTGAGAAGATAAACGCTCTCTGAATATTTATATATCGCAACTTAAACTACAATTGCATTTAAAATAAATGTTATTATTAACTCGAATTTTACCATTTCCTCAGCATTTGTACAAGGCAAATGGGTAAAATCTGCAAAATTTAATATTTTGTTAGTAATATAAATTACGTCCCTTTACGTCTAACACTTTTTTTTTTTTTTATCTTTATTAGATCTACCCGTAATTGTAATCATTATTTGTTTTGTTTGTGTTTTCGTTTTTTAAAAAAGTAGATCTATAGTTTTTTAAAAGTAGATCTATAATATTGAATTAAATGCCGTTACTATATATATATATATACCTTAATAACTAAAGGAACATATTAGATTCCACATACAATACACGAACGATGTTATATAATTGAAAAGTCCTGATCTTACCCTCTTCTACAGAATCCTGTTGGGGGCCATCATTTCAACAAAAACAATCTGTTTTATGGTTTCCAGTCAGCGGTGTGCCTATAGGCAACGGGTGAAGATTTCACACCTCGGTCGGACGTGTCTCTCTGGTTATACAGGGGAGGTAATTAATAAAATTCGGATTTCAAGAACACAGCATTAAGTATAGTACCGGTTTACGGACATTTCGCTACACAGCGTTTCGCTACCCTGACCATTTCGCTACCCTGACCATTTCGCTACAGTCATTTCGCACCCTTACGGGAAGTCATTTCGCTACCCTGCACTAACCCTGTCACCCAATTAAATATAATTATTCACATATTTCATTGATTTGGACGATATAATAGTTTAACAGATTTAAAAATGCACGTTAACCAATTTTAACTACTGTAGCAGCATAGCAAACAGTTATTTATCGAGAGTGCAAACACCTCGATCTATAGCAGGCAAAGTGTTAACCGACCTTAACCTTTTCCCTGGTCTATGTTTATTTCAACTTTCAATAATACCTACTTAATTAATATTTTGGGACAAAATTGATATAATGAAATATGGAAGGTGGAACATTGTAGCTATTTTTGAAAGTAAAGAATCAGAAATTATATTAGCAAACAGAGCAGACGCTGATCAGACGGCTGGCCGCTCCTATATAGGAGCCGTCTAATCAGCGTCTGCTCTGTTTGCAAATGAGTGAAAACACATTTATAAATATGAAGGAAAGGGTTAAAATAAAAGTAAATTGTAAGTATAGTATTTTCATTTGATCGTTATGCATGTGTCATATTTTCTATCAATGGAAAAAGAGCAAAAATGCATATAGCAAAAATGCATGTAGCACGTGTCCATGTTAATTGAATCAGTGTCACATACCGATACACCAATCTAATCGGCTTACCGGCGGTACTTGTGATCTCGGAGTGGACAACATTGACACGTGGAAATACGTAAGTAGTGGGTGCCTTAAATCAATCAGCATTATATCTCGAAGGGACACCGATAATGATACACGTTTTAATTTAAAAAAAAATAGTGGGTTTTTTTTTAAAGTTTTATAAGTGTTTACTTTTACAGCTATTACAGTATTAAAAAGTTCCATACATGTGTTTCAATATTTCTATAACTCATTTTTGGTATCTGAATATAAATAGCCATTATATGTTAATAAAGTTTGACTCTCAAATCACTAGCCACCGCTGCAACAATATTGTTTTACTATTAAAATCGATAGGTAGCGAAACGTACAGGTAGCGAAATGGTCAGGGTAGCGAAATGACTTCCCGGTGGGTAGCGAAATGACTGTAGCGAAAAGGTATGGGTAGCGAAACGTCCGTCAGCCATAGTACCTATGGCGCCCGAAGTTGATGTATTGTCCCTAAGTCGTACAGGTGTCGGTTAGTATTTAGGCCTAGTGGTCTGGCACTGTGTGAGATTTCTCTGTATCTACCCCCGAACTCTCTACCAATGTAACGACCTCGTGAATATATTATCAGAGACATATTTAAATTAACGTATATAGCTAGGTCTCTAGCTGATATTAGATAATATATTTAGATCACCTGACACAAAGTGCCAATATGAGCTGCATGCATGGTGACGGGAGCTAAAAATAGATTTTAATGAACCATTTCTTAAAACGACACCTCTTAACCGCTTACTCCAGATGCTCACCAACTTTCAAAGGATCGAATGCTTTGTAGGTGACTCTTTTTCATAAATCGTGCTGGTCTAAAAAGATATAGAATCTATAGAAAAAAAAAAATTCAATCGACATTTCCCCCTAATTAGTGACCGGATTCACACAGGAAATACCTGTAGGTGACCCTATATACATATACATGTATATGCGATTTATATATCGTTTTGGTCCCTGCAAAAGAAGGACACAGGAGCTAGAATGGATTTGAACTGACAATCCGCTGCATGAATATTCGTGTAAGAAATTAATTTAGCATAATGAATTTTAATTTAATTAATTGTTATAATAGTACATGGAAACACGCATGTTTGGTCATGACAGGATCGAGCTGTAGAATCATACCTTTAAGTATCATAAGTAAACCGAGCAGACCGGCCTAGGCTGATCAGACGGCTCCTGTTTGCAAAGGCGTAGAAAGGCATATTTAGGGGGCAAAGTCTTAAACCGCTGAATTACTTTCCACCAATTTTCACAGGAATTATCTACAGGTGATACACTATCGGACTTTTATAGATCTTTTCGATCGATTATTTTAGCTATTTAAAATATTTGAATTGACAATTCCTTTAAACGACATAGATTTATATAAAATGCATCACATCCTAAACCATTATATGTATGACTTGTTTTCAGGTGACCCTTTATAGAAGTTACAGTAAAACCTCTCTATAACGGTCACTAAATTACATCAAGTATTTTGTGTTAAGGGCAGGTGGCTGCTTAAAGCAAGGTGAAAGTAAAACAGAACGTTCATATTAAGAGCGTTCTGTTTTACTTCCACACTACTTTAAGCAGCCACCTGCCCTAAATACCAACTAATTGACTCAACTTAGTGGCCTTTATAGAGAGGTTTTACTGTACATGTATATGAATGTTCCCAATACTCTGCATGAGAAGGTCACAGTAGCTAATACTATACTTTTTTTTCTCTTAAACCACTGAATTGGATCTTACAAAACCTCAGAAGGAATGATGCTTAGAAGATCCTGCATCAAAGCTGAGTGACTGTAAAAGCATGTCACATGACCTTAAAATAAATTTCAATGAACAATTAATTTCAACAACATCTACCCTTAAACTGTAGAATGGAGATATCAAAATACAGTTTGGACAACTTGGTATATGTACATGTACATAATAGATGATTTGACTTATTATTAGTTATTAACCCATTACATCATAGGCTATTTTAGATACAACCTCTTTGAATAAATCTACCGAAAAGGAACATTAACTAGAGAAAAGGATTTCTTTTAGAATTTTGTAGTGTGAAACCATTGTGATAAATAGAGCATTTGCTATTGTAGGAGCAAATTCTCTATTTAGCACAATGGTTTCACAAAGTGACTTTTACAGAGTCGTCAAAAGTCGTCAGGTGATCGATACAGCGCCGTGATATATGCATATCCCTCTTTGTTTATAATAAGTAGCATATGGACAGAGGTTTTTTTTGCCCATGACAGAAACAGTAGAATCTTATCTACATGTATATATGTCCATCAGCAAACACAGCAGAAGCTGATCAGATAGGGTTTTTACAGGAGCCTTCTGAGGTGGGTCTACCCTGTTTGTAAAGGTGTCAAAAGGCGCCTCTCTGAGGTAATGGGTTACGGGTGTTTTCTTGTGTGACTCAGGTTTGTTTACATAATGATAACTGACGATATGACTTAACTCTTTACGCTGCCAAACTGTATCGTCTGCTAACTTTGTCGTCTGCTACATTTTTCATATTTATTTGCATTCATTTTTGTTTAAAAAAAAAGTCACAGAAACAAAACAGTTTGGTTTCTGCTGAGACTCTGAGTTAATCGGAGTCTCATCTGAATCCAAACCTGTAATTACAGGTGCGACAATGTCGTCGAAAAAGTAGTTTAATGAAAAAGTTTATTAATAGGTCACTGTCATTTGCAAAACAGATGTAGATATTTTCGCCATTTATCAATATTAGACTGTATGCAATTATTAAAAAAAAAACACTCTCAGAGAATCAAACACCTTCTCACCTGGATCTAAACTGTGTGTACATTGAAATTCAGTTTCCTTGTAACCTGGGAATATTTAAATTTGTAAACGCACGTGATAATGAATCATGGCATGACGCAGCATGAAATTGGTTTTCACTGATAATTATATCTCATCCTGAACTGAATTGTACAAACGAAATTAGAGATGACCTCAGATACAGAAGAACTTCTCTAATGCGACCATTTAATAATAAACAATGGAATATTTTAATAGCAGATAGTTGCTTAATTTAAGACGAAAATAATGTAGAAACTCCTACGGGGGGGGGGGGGGGGGGGGGGGCTTTCTTATATACGTTTTTCCTGCATTAAGCAACCGCGTGTATTATACAATGCTTTATCATAAAGAGGTTGCTTTAGATGGGGTTCATTGTACATTTATATCCATGACACGTTATCTATATAGATGTATCACGTTTTATCCACACGATGATATACAGTAAATCCTCTCTATAACGACCACTAAATTGTGTTAATTAGCTGGTATTTTGGGCAGGTGGTTGTTAAAGCAAGTTGAAAGTAAAACAGAACGCTCCTATAGGAGCGTTCTCTTTTATTTTCACCTTGCTTTAAGTATCCACCTGCCTTTAAAACAAAATACTTGATGTAATATAGTGGTCGTTATAGAGGTTTTACTGTATGCACCTATACAGTAGAACCTGTCTTAAACGGCCATTTATTAATTGAAATTGGAGCGTTCAAAAGCAGGTGGTTGCTTAATGTAGGGCCAAAGTAATACAGACAACTGCTATTGGAGCTTTTTCATTACTTTATGCCTGTATTAAGCTACCACCTGCCTTACAGATCCATGATTAATCTCTTTTTGATGGCCGCTTAAGATAGGTTCTACTATGCTCTGATAAGCTGAGATGTCTGTGTAAATATCGTCATGAATTCCTATAGAAGCTTTCTGCATTACATTGTACCTGCATTAAGCTTCCACCTGCCTATCATACCAATGATTAGATCTCTTGTTGACGGTCATATAAGATAGGTTCTACTGCAGTTTGATATTAAAGCAGAAATATTTCGTTAACCTTTATCGTGCTGAAAAATATGTCTGCAAAAAATCTGATCGGTTGTATTTTTTACGTACTGCTGATTCGTTCAAGCGTTTGACAATTGTTGACCGAGTGTCCAACAACATGGATCCTGGTGAGACGCCGAGTCACTCGGCGTTTGAACAACTAGACCCAATTTGTTTGCAAATGCAAGTCAGGTTGCGGATAGCGGGATAAGGGCCAAGTTATCACCTGTTTCATTACCACAGTCATGCCTTGGAGACCCAGAATTTTACCGACTAAACCGGAGTTATCGTATAGAGATGTTCTACTGAACGTTTCATGCTGATGTGAGGTGTGATGTGAGATTGCTGTTACGGCACCGCTACACTGATGGGGTTATAAAAGGGCCATGCATCGAAGGATATACTCGATTTGGAACGAGCTTATCTGACGAACGACAAGGGCATTGGTTAACTTGGTTGGAGTGTCTACATGTATGTGTGTGTGTATCTGTATGTTTTTTCGGTGGTTCAAGCGCAAAGTGAAAATAAGATTATACTACAATTACAATGAAAACGTTTTAGCTGGCGAAAATATAACAGATGCCATTTTCTGGATTCGAAAAATAAGCCTCTATTGTGTAAGTCATGCTAGTGGAAAGTGTTTGTGTTTGTACAGTAAAACCTTCAGTAGTAGCTTAATGCAGGACACAAACGCAATGCAGAAAGCTCCAAGTAAATACCACGACAAGAATAAACAAGTGAAAGCATGACACACGTAGTATTTAACCCTTTCCCCCATATAAACGCCCTTTAACGCATTTGCAAACAGAGTAAACCCAGATCAGACGGTTCCTATAGGAGCCGTATGATCAGGGTCTGCTGCTCTGTTTGCTTATGGTATAATATAAATATGATACTACAGTTTCTGCCCGACCCAAAACATTCTATGTACATATGCCATCATAAAACTCTGCTAATAAATATCCATGATGTCATTATTTCTCGCATGAGTATGCAACAGAGAAAGGAAGGGTTAAGATATAAACTCGTATACAGGTTTGATTTCAGCCAAATTATGTTCTTGAAAAATCATTGACTTTAATTGGTATAGCAAATAGTGTAAATCAATTTTGAGTAAAGAGATCCTAAAAGGACCATCTGTCTGATATTAGTCTACATTGTTTGCCTATGTCCTTTTTGTGGAATCGCGGAGAATGGGTGAACCTATACAGTAGAACCCATCTAAACCGGAATTCTAGTACAGAAGAAAGTAGATAACTTTAGACAGGTGGCTCCTATGGAGGAGCTTTCTGCATGACTTTCACCCTGCATTAAGCTGCCACCTGTTTCCAATACCGATATGTTTTTGCTAAAATTTAACGTCCGGTTTATGTGTTTTTTACTTTATACCATTATAGGCAATTTTGTGGTTATCTTTGCAACAGATCTTTTCAAACAGAGTAGATCCAGCTCAGACGTCTCCTGTAGGAGCCGTCTGGTAAGTGTCTGCTCTTTTATGTTTATAGGTAAAATATCGAACCTTAGTAAAGAACTGAGAACTGTTTAGCCAGGTGGCTGCTTCATACAGGGTGAAAATAATACAGAATGTTGTTTCCCTCATTCCACACATGAAAATGACTGGGGGGGGGGGGGGGGGGGGGGTCCTGTAAACAGTGTTTTAACACACTTTATCAAAATGAGGTCAAAGTATGCGTATGAAAGTTTTGTGGATTACCACATGCTTCCCCCACGTGGAGATGACTTCACTTTTGGTTATCGCTTTTCAGTAATCTTTTTATACGTATCGGACCTCATGCTGAAGTTTTGGAACCCTCATAAATTTATAACAAGGTAATACGACTGATCGTTTTGAGAAACTAAAGCTCTCTGAATAATTATATATCGTAACTTAAATTACGCATTTAAAATATAATGTTTACCATTTCCTAAGCATTTGTACAAGGCAAATGGGTAAAATCTGCAAAAATAGATATTTTGATAGTAACATAAATTACGTCCCTTTAGGTCGATATTTATTTATTACCTGTATGTTAACATTTTTTATATAGAGATGTATTAAATCAAATAAAGACAAAAGTAAGTGCAATAACTAAAGAAGCTTATTACATTCATATACAATGCATGAAGTATATATTGAAAAGTCTTGATTCAGATATCTTCAGTCAGCGACTGGATTCACACAGGAAAGATCTGTAGGTGACCCTACATGCGATTTATATACACATATCGCATAGAGTGTCACCTACAAATATGTAGCCTACATATCGATTTGGTCTCTACATAAGTAGGTCACAGGAGCTAGAATAGATTTGAATTGGCAATTCCTATTTTTAAAAAAACAAACGCCGAATGAATATTCATGTAAGACACATAACATTTGGCATCATGAATTTTAACTTGATTAATTGTTATAATATTAGTACATGGAAACACAGGGCACCGTCACAATGAGTTTCTTCTCCTACAATCGGCGGTGGTAAATCATTAATATATGGTGGAACTATACCATGAAAGACTTTATACATAAACAGAGTTTTTGATTTTTAAGCCGACCAGATAAAGATTCCCATCCACATTCGCGATATAAGTTTTCTAATGCACTTGGTAGCATTGCCAAAACTTCCTGTGCCATGTGCTGTTATAAAAATTAATCTAAAATATATTAATGATGTCACTGTTTCCTACATGAATATCCATGGAGTAAAGAGTTAAACTTTGGCATATTAACCCATTCCCACCTAGGCTATTTTTAGACCTAACCTCTTTGAATCTACCAAAAAGGAGCATTAACTAGAGAAAAGGAAATTTTCAGAATTGTGCAGTTTTGAAACCATTGTGATAAATAGAGCATTTGCTCCTGTAGAGCAAATGCTCTATTTATCACAATGGTTTCATAAAGTGACTTTTACAGAAGCGTCAAAAGGCGTCAATATGCGGGAATGGGTTAAAGACCGATTAATATTCGGAATAGCCAATGTTTACTCTATAAATTACTAATTCGCTATACCGTTTGCATATGGCGAATTTGTGATTACCTTTACATACAATCTGGATCAAGATCAGCAAGGCATCAATTAACTCGGCGTTTCAAAACAACTAAGCACACGAAGATGTCCGCAGGCGACAATTTGCTAAAAGTGATAAGTGTAACCCTTTCCCTGTTCTATTTGTTTCCAAATTTCAATGCCTACTGAATATTCATAGACAACGTAGTTTTAATAAAAAGGGGAAGATTGAACATTATAGCAATTTTAGAACCTAAAGAAAAATATCTATTAAATTTCATTAGCAAACAGAGCAGATCCTGATCAGACGGCGCTTATATGCATGGAAGGGTTAACTCTTCAGCTGTCTTTTGCGAATTTAAACACAGCTTGGATCCAGATGTGACACCATGTTAACTCAAACTGTTTGATAATGTGATTATGATTCTTAAACAAAACAAAAGAAACAAAAGCAAAAATGAAAATTATAGCAGACGGTAGATTTTTGCAGACGATAACACTTGTTGGCGAAACACTAACGAATGTGTACCTTCTGCTTGTGTTGTTGGCTGTCGTCTGCAAAAATGGCTAATTCCATTTCTTAACCCCTTCCCTTATTATGCGCATTTTTACGCATCTGCAAACAGAGTAGACCCAGATCAGACGGCTCCTATATGAACCAGGGTCTGCTCTGTTTGCTTATGGTGTAATATAGATCTGATTCTACAGCTTCTGCCTGAGCCAAAAATGCCATTATAAAAATAATTTTATTAATATTCATGACGTCATTATTTCTTACATGAATATACAACCAGGAAAGGGTTAACCCATATGAAACTTTGATTGATTAGCTGAATGACTATACTAACATACGAACACATGGTGTTTTTGTCATAGCAGAAACTATAGGTTCAGATCTATATTAAAATAAGCAACATGAGCAGACCCTGATAAGATCTGTGTCTACTCTGTGTGCAAATGCGTTAAAAGGCCTCTCTATGGAGTTAAAGGATTAACACTTTCACTACCAGTGTCACATCTGTGATTTCCTGTGCAAACAGTCTGGATCCAGTGTGAGACGCAGAGTAACTCGGCGTCTCATCAGGATCCAAACTGTTTGTAAGTGTGGCTATTTTTAAATAAAAAAAATGAAGAGAACATAAATAATAATTGTAGCAGACGACTAAGTTTGCAGACGATAACAGTCGGAAGCGAAAGAGTTAAGAAAATGCTGAATCCGGGCCCCTAAGTCATAAAACACTTTGCTTGAGTCTGAGATGATTCTCAAGTATCTGGTCGGTCTTGGAGCTTGCTCAAATCTGACCAATCAGATACGTGGGACTGAACTCAGACACAGAAGTTTAATAAGCTTAGACCCTGGTGAGAGTTAATGGGCACTGAATGCAAACTGTTTGTAAAGGTCATCACCATTTGGTCCATGGTAATGAAATAATTATTTAACGAATTTCCAGGTGTTTGTAGATCTAATCATTGTTTTCGTTCATCTGCTTCAAATCATTATTGATCAAACTCAAGTATTTTTCTTCTTTATCATTTTAAAAAGAGGCCGATAAGAGTAAGTGTTGTTCAGTGTCTCATCTGTTGTTGTTGTTGTTGTTGTGCTGATTAACGTCCGCTTCTGACAACAGTTTCTATGGACTCATCTGTATCAAAACTTTATAAAAAGACGTCAAAGAGTATGTTTAAGGTAGGGAAATGTACAAAGGCCTTGTCTTATGCGATCTTTTATTTATTCAACATAGACGTTTTGAAAAGCAAAACTTGTTGCTTAATGCAAGGCAAAAGTAATGGAGAAAGCTCGTGTAAGAGCTTTCTGCATCACTTTTGATTTGATTAACTTTCACTCCATAAATACGCTTTTCTACGCATTTTCAAACAGAGTAGATCCAGAAATTCACGTGTCCATGTGCCATTATAAAATTAAACTAATTTATATTCATGGTGTCATTATTTCTTCATGGAGTGAAGGGTTAAGCCATGAGGACTGATAACAAGTCTGAGAAAAAATCGACGCATGTACATGTGTACACATGTATATGTATACATATACATGTACTATATTAGTATACAGTAAACCCTCGCTAATGCGACTACCTAACGAGGTATAATTCTAGGTGCTAGATGCAGGCGGTAGCTTAATGCAGGACAAAAGTAATACAGAAAGCTCCTCTAGGAGCTTTCTGCATTACTTTTGTCCTGCATTAAGCAACCACATGCTTATAAAGAAACCAATGTTTATTCAGTAAGTAGTCGCAATATAGGGGTTTTACTGTACATTTACAGTACGTCCATCGGTTTTCCCCTCAAACGCCATTACCAATTCCCATGCATTAAGTTCCACCTACCTTTACCACCCAGAATTAGACTTCTTCACACCTCATTACTGGTCGCTTGAAACAGGTTTTACTGTAGTTAATGAATTCGACAGCAGGTGATTACCAGTCGGTGTTTGAACGTTTTAGTTTTGCCAGCACATGTTTCAGACCGTAGATGCAGGTATGTCGTTTCCTTGTAAACTTGCCAAGCACTGCAATGAAATAAACGTTTACCGCTTGTCTTACTCTGCAATTCATTATCAATGTTTGCGAATGCGCATTTGTTAAGACACACATGAAATCAGTAGCGTAGGCATTGCCAATTTATTGTCAATTATTAGAACGCAAGCTACGTGCGATTTATATACATATTAGATCCAGGATAGACGCGGAGTAAACTGTTTCACCATCAGGATCCAAACTGTTTAACACACTGATTATGTCTTAGATGAAATAGAGGATCTTACATGAGTGTACATTACAAATTGTTTTTATGAAACGAGTTTAGCGAGTGTCATATTATTACAGTAAACTCGTTTCATAAAAACAATTTGTAATGAAAACGAATGTAAGATTCTTAGTTTAGTTTAGTTTAAACATATTTTATTTCCATATTAGAGGAAATTGGGTCGGGTCACAAGTTCTTACAACATTAGAATTGACCCTCTCCATACAAAGCATTTATATATAGATGTAATGGCAAACAAAATATGTAAAGTATGAAAAACGAAGTGTTTATGAAGGAGAGAGAGAGAGAGAGAGAGAGAGAGAGAGAGAGAGAGAGAGAGAGAGAGAGTAACACGTCTAATGTAGTACTATCAGAGGACACTTAATTAAGAAATCTTAGTATATGAAACTACCGCTATAAGTAAGACATCTTAGCAAAAGTTTAGAAAAAAAGTATACTACATGTATTATACTAAGGGTCGGGAAAAATATCGCTAGTTACACTATACGCGAAATTAAAACCTCCGTGACTGCTTTATAAAACAATGTACAGCAGCAAATATGATTTTATTGTCTTCCTCATTTAGATTTTGTTTGCCGCACAGAAGCGTTTCGGTATTTAGGGGATGGTACCTCTGTGTTGCACGAAATAGGTTAAGTTTTTGGTTTTGAAAAAAATCTACATTGTAAGATTCTTTTTATAACATCACCCTTAAAAGTGCCATAGAAAGTGAAACAGACTATATCTGGCGGTTGTTTCGGCCATTGTTTTATAGCGCAGTACATTCAGATTCAAACTGCTCGTTTGCATAAAAAATGCACGTGTACATTTCCGCGATTTACGGCACTCTGTTTTGGCACTCACACACTGCAGATTATGCGATAAATGAAGAAAGTGAAGAAAAATGAATTAACCCTGTCCCTTTTTGCAAATGCCCTTTTCACGGCTTTGCAAACACAGTAAACCCAGATCAGACGGTCCCTTTAGGAGCCGTCTTACCAGGATGTGCTCTGCTTGGTTACGACATAGTACTAGTTCCTACAAATAAAAAAAGTACAATACAAAATTAATGTGTACTTATGCCATTATAAAAAAAATCACCTAATAAATATTTATGATGTCATTATTTCTTACATGAATACAGAGCTACATATAAAGGTGCGCACCCAAATACTAAAATCGTCATTTCTCTTCGAGACGATTCTACATAATGGGTATACAGTGTAGGGTTTTGTGAAGAAATAATGGAGTTATTCTTGAAAATGTCTAAATATGCGGATCTTATCTAGACCTCTGTTGAATATTTAACAGGGAAAGTGTTAAACATCCTATTCCACCGACGAAAATATACTGCGCATGATAATGTTTAAACCTTACCGTGACTTTAGTTTCTTTTGCAAACAGTTCGGATCCAGCTGATACACGTAGTAACTCGGCATCTCATCAGGATGATCCGATCCCAGCTGTTTGACACTTGGTCAATAGTTTCTCAAAAGCTCGTGTCATGACACTTGGGCAATAGTTTCTCAAAAGCTTGTGTCATGACACTTGGTCAATAGTTTCTCAAAAGCTCATGTCATGACACTTGGGCAATAGTTTCTCAAAAGCTTAAGTCATGACACTTGGGCAATAGTTTCTCAAAAGCTCGTGTCATGACACTTGGGCAATAGTTTCTCAAAAGCTTGTGTCATGACACTTGGGCAATAGTTTCTCAAAAGCTCGTGTCATGACACTTGGGCAATCGTTTCTCAAAAGCTTGTGTCACGACACTTGGTCAATAGTTTCTCAAAAGCTCGTGTCATGACACTTGGGCAATAGTTTCTCAAAAGCTCGTGTCATGACACTTGGGCAATAGTTTTGGTCGATGCTGAAGTCACATGTGCACTCAATCCAAATGTGAGCAGTGATTTACAGTAAAACCTATCTATAACGGCCACTAAATCGTGTTAATTACTTGTTATTTAGGTGCAGATGGCTGCTTAAAGCAATGTGAAAGTAAAACAGAACGCTCCTATAGGAGCGTTCTGTTTTACTTTCACATTACTTTAAGCAGCCATCTGCCTTTAACACAAACTACTTGATGTAATTTAGTGGCCGTTATAGAGAGGTTATACTGTATTTTTCACAACAGAATAAAAATTAAGGGTTGTGACACTGGAAAGTGATCAAACCTTTGTATAAAACATGTAGCCCCCCCCCCCACCCCACCCCCAATTTGAGTCACCATGTTCGTATTAACATGTACATAGGGTACAAAATGAGTATAACGTTGCAGACCCTGACTGTTCTGGCGCCATAATTCGGTTTTCGCTACTCTTGGGATTTCTAGTGATTTCTATCAAGCGGTTCACGGCACATTATTTTCGGCTCCAAAATACCCATTGCTCTTTTACATGTCGCAATCATTGTCGTATGATCGGAGTTACATTTCCTTATTATGCATCCTTGGTGGAATAATATAATCTGCAATAAAATTTAATAGTGCATATGAATACTGATCAAAATAGAAAAAACTTCGATGTGCCTCTGCCTGCCCAGTAGACTCTTCTACCTATTTATTTCTATAGAAACCAAATCGTGTACCAGGTCTTTGTGGTGTTCTAATAACCAGTATACATGTATGTTTATTTTACTTTCACTTTTTTTACATACTGTCTACAGTAAACCCCCTCTAAGCCGGATTTTTTGTAAAGAAGAGGAACTTTCTGCATGACTTTCACTCTGCATTAAACTGCTATCTGTCTCTATAAGGCTGATATTTATACTAAATTGAACGCCCGGTTTAGAGGGGTTTTACTGTATGATGTGGCAAGAGTGCACTGCATAAGGCATAGCTCCAATTATCTCGACAACTAACTGGATTATCCATGGCTTAAGCCAATAAGCACTAAGTTCATTCGCTTACAATGTCAAATCTGTGATTACCTAAGTAAGCATTTTGGATCCAGACAAGACGACATGTAACTTGGCATCTCATCAGAATCCAAACTGTTTGATACTGTGAATTGTGTTTTAATGAATACAGTAGACAACCAAACAACGAAAATTGTGGCAGACGACCTAATCAAACGACATATAGCGTTGTGCAGCGAAATAGTTGAATGCAGTGCAAAAGGGCAAGGATAAGCCTAGTCACCTACCTTTCAAAGAGGTCAGAATGGGGAGATAAGTCGGTTTTGGTGCCTGACCTTATTCGTTCCAAGCTGTAGTAAATACAGTAACACAATTATCACGGATAAGATCCTGTGCGTCTTAACCTTTTACTCCACAGATTTGTGCTTCCTTTACCGCATAGAATGTTCAGGTTAGGAATAATGCCATCGTGAATATTAATTATAATAGCACACGGACACATCTTTTGTTGGCCATGGCGGAAACTATAAATCATATTTATAAATCATAAGCAAACAGAGCAGCTCCTGATCAGAGGGCTCCTACATGAACCGTCTGAGTTTTGTCTATACTATGTTTGCAAATGCGTGCTTATTGGGTAAAGGGCTAATCCTTTTCATGACAGACACATTTCCACACAGAGTAGACAGCCTTTACTCCTTATTAGATCGATACGCTTTAACCAATTCCCTCATTATTGACGACTTTTGACGACTCTGTAAAGGGTCACTTTGTGAAACCATTGTGATAAATAGAGCATTTGCTCCAATAGGAGAAAATGCTCCATTTATCACAATGGTTTCAAACTACAAAATTCTAAAACTCCCCTTTTCTACAATTAATGCCCCTTTTCGGTAGATTAATTAAAAAAGGTTGGGTCTAAAAATAGCCCAGGGGAGAATGAGTTAAGAGGGCAAACCAAGACAGGCGGCTCCAGCGGGAGCCGTCTGATCTGGGTCTGACATGATTATAATAATATACCCCGAATCTGCAGTTTCTGTCATGGCCAAATCTTCCTGTGTTCATATGTTATTACAAACGAGAGGGCCAATACGGCTCTTAATCGCTCTCCTTATTACTATAGATAATAGATTTAAGATTATAGCTGGGTAGACCCAGGATGTGCCAATGTTGACCTAAGGGACAATATTTGAACACTTTTGATAGTGGATCTTGAGCAGTGGTTTTGGAGAACAATATTTTTTAAAGTCTTAGAAAATGTTTATGTAAAAAATCAGCCCCATGAGCGGAGCCAATATGAACCCAGGGGGTCATTTGAACAACATTGACACTAAGTTGACAGTGGACCATATGCATATGCTACATATCAAATTTGAAAGCTCTAGTTCTTATAGTTCTGGAAGATATTTTCTTATACATTTTTATGTAAAATCGTCAGCTACAGAACAGGGCCAATATGATCCCAAGATGCATAATTAATACAATCTTGATAGTGGACCATGGGTACATGCTAAAGTCCTCAGCAATATAGTTCTAGAGGGGAACATTTTCAGTTTTCCTGTTGACCAAGTTTCATGAAGATTGGACAAAAAATGGGACTAGTCAAGAGGTGTTTCTACTTTTAATCCAATTACCTATTTTTTGACCCCATGTGACCCACTTTCAAACTCGTCCAAGATTTTATCAAAAACAATCATTCTGATAGTTTGATGAAGATTCGGCTAAAAATGTGACCTCTAGAGTGTTCACAAGGTTTTTCTATTTGACCTAGTGATCGAAATTTGACCTACATGACCCACTTTCAAACTCGTACAAGATTTCATCAAGACAGTCATTCTAAGTTTTATGAAGATATGGCTAAAAAGTGACCTCTAGAGTGTTCACAGGGTTTTCCTATTCGACCTAGTGACATAACTTTTTACCCCCTTTCGAACTCATCCGATATTTTATCAAGACAATAATCCATTAAGATTAGACTAAAATTGTGACCACTAGGGTGTTCACAAGTAAATTGTTGACGACGCACGCCAGATATTAAAGTCTCACCTCGGGTGAGCTAAAAATAAGCTAATTAATTTTCATGATGTTATTATTTCTTACAATAACATTCACGGAGTAATGACACGCTATCCGCGTGTTAAAAAGACCACGTCACGTCCAAAGGTGCCCGACGCATGCTTGGACTCATCCATGGAAACACCCCCCCCCCCCCCCCCAAAAAAAAAAATAAATAAAAAAAAATAAAAAAAATAAAAAAAATAAATAAATGTGATCGAAGTATGTTAAACTGGCCTAAAACTTTCTATTTGAACCTTAAACCACTCCGAAAAACACGACCCGGAAAAAAATTCCTATCGGGTCTATATATATACATGTATATAGACCCGATAGGAAATTTTTTCCGGGTCGTGTTTTTCTTGTTTGTCGGAGTGGTTTAAGGTTCAAATAGATAGTTTTAGGCTAGTTTAACATACTTCGATCACAATTTTTTTTATTTATTTATTTTTAAAAAATTTTGGGGGGGCGGGGGGGGGGGGGGGGGGGGGTTGTTGTTTCCATAGGTGAGTCCAAGCATGCGTCGAGCACCTTTGGTCACGTCTACACAATCAGTTTTGTATGCAGATATTTGTACATGTACTTCCTTTACTCCATGGAATATACATGTTAGGAATAAGGACATGCATATCAGTTATGTTATAATAGCACATGGTCACAAGTTTTGTAGGTCATGGCAGAAATTGTAGAGATCGTATCTATAGCATAAGCAAACAGAGCAGGCTCTGATCAGATGGCTTCTACAAGAGCCGTCCGATCTGGGTCTGCTCTGTTTGCAAAGGCATATTTATGGAGTAATGGGTTACATGACATACACATTTTCACACAGAGTGAGAGTAGACAGCCGTCTGCTCTGTTGGCTTATGGGATAATACAGATCCGGGTCCAGATTTTGCCACGCCAAAATAGTTTTGTTCATAATCCATTATAAAACATATGACTGGACTTTTGACAATAAAACCCTCATAAGAGGCCACAACACATCAATAATAAACATGTTCTGTTCTCAAAGAATGTGTCTAAATACAATATTTATCATTTTGCTCTATCAGTATTTTACACTGTGCAATGTCTTTGATTCTACATCATACAGTCAGAGCATGTAATTTCTCAGCCGTGTCATTGAATAACAAGCAAAACTACTTCTTGTATCACTTTTTATTACTCTACAGTGTCAATAAATTCATACATTGATACAAATCCAGAGTTCAAGACTGGTGCATTTCTGCAAACAATAAAAGATTGTAGAACATTGAATGTGGAACACTCACGCCATTATCAAAGCTTCTAATGCCACCAAGCGTTGCCCATATACCTAGCATGATAACCTTTGAATGCGGAAAAAAATGTATTAGCATTTGCACATAATGCAGACCCAGATCAGAGAGCTCCTAGGAGCCCTCTGATCAGGGTCTGCACTATTTGTCATTCAATACTCTCTCAAATAATACCCTTCCACACAGAATGGGGTTTTATTAACAAACAATGGTGGACCATTCCACCATAACATTTCGTCATTCAAAAGGTCAAGGATGAATCCATGATCATACAAACAACCAGAGTAAAAAGGATGCGAAAATAAAATCAGCATCTCCAAGATACAAGTTGTTTGCATCCTTGAATATAGAAAAAAATCTGCTTGAAAAACTGAATTTAAATCCAATTATAGACTTCAATAAATGGAAAATTTGTATGGTTTGATAAAGAATTCCTTGGCTAGGTATCATGACCAGACAAAAATTCGACAGTGAGAGAGTTAATGGAGTCAGACTGTGAATGTGATGACTCACTCAAGTCAGTCTATAAAAAGGAATTGTTTGACAGATGGAAAAGAAAAGACACTTTAAATATTCACTCAAGTCAGTCCATAAAAAGGAATTGTTTGACAGATGGAAAAGAAAAGACACTTTAAATATTTGCCAATACTTAAAAGTTCAAATGAGAGCAATATATAGAGATTGAAAAAGAGTGGGAAAAAAGTCGTGCATCTCTGCTGACTAGGGCAGTTGGGTCATTTTGTGCAGTATATAGCACACCAGTATTATCTTTTTCTGTAATAATCCTTTAAACAGAATCAGTTTATTTACAAAGAACAGACTACAACAGTAACACATTTTGAAGACTGAAATATTTTATCATAATACAGTAAACACCTCTAAAATGTAGCCACCAAAATCGATCTACTGGGTCTTACTGGCAGGTGGTAGCTTAATGCATGATGAAAGTTATGCAGAAAGCTCCAACAGATTATGCATTACTTTCATCCTGCATTTAGCCACCACCTGTCTTTAAAAATGTGTACATTAATTCATTAAGTGTTCCCATTAGAAAGGTGCTTCTGTATGTAAGAAACACTTTAAAATATAATGCTCAGTAAAAGGTTTTCTATAATAACTATTCAAAAGCATTCTAATTTATGGTTTTACAGACAGGTGGCAGCTAAATGGAGGGAAAAAATGTGCAGAAAGCTAACATGGGAACTTTCTGCATTACTTTCGTCCTACAGTAAGCATCTGCGTTTAATGCACATAAAGGAGCTTTCTGTATTACTTGTGTTCTGCATTAAGCAGACACCTTTGAAATTGCAGTCATCAGCTGCTACGGTTTTTCATGTGCAAAAGTTTCTATCAGTGTATAATGCAAATTTCTTAATTCTGACAACAGATTTGGGTATACACGTTCACGTCACATTGATAATCAATAATGGTTGAGTGCCTTCTCATTTCCATTGTGTTTACATAAATTTCATTCCATGCTTATATAAAATGAATGTGAATGAGAAACGCAACACGCCTGTTAAAACATTATTATGCGGTCCGCTTATAAGTTCCCATGAAGGTTTATGGTCAAAACTTGATACAGTAACTGCTTTTGGAAATTATATTCAGCTTAATATAAATGAAAAATATCTAATAGTTGCTATAAAATATGACAAAAGAACCAGCTAAACATTGCCTTTTCCCTGATGAACTGAAAACAATTTAACTATGTGCAATGTTCCACGCATTAAAAAAACCAAACCACTCTTCACTAAATCAGAGTCCTAGATAAGGTGCGTAAATTAAAACATTGTCTCCACCAAATACTAGGTTGTGACCACACAAGACTATTTTAAATAGTGGCCACAACATAAGGTTTGGTGCAGAAATGACAATTTTAGTACTTTAATACAGACCTTTATCCATTGCTCTGCTAAAAACAAAGTACATTTCTTGCAGTTTAGCCCGTTGACCACCAAATAAATTTTGTCCGCAAATCAAGGACATTTAGACAATTTCTCTATAAAAAATGTAACCGAATGTCAGTTTTGATCAAGGTGAGATGCCGAGTAACCCAGCGTCTCATCTAGATCCGAACTATTTGCAAAAGTAACCACTGATTAGCTTATGGCGAAGAAAAGTTTGTCAGACGAGAAACATTCTTGTTATAACAACCTCTACAGTCTCGAAACACAGCCATGCCATAAGAAAAGGTGTATTCAGGATTAACCGTGATAAATTGTGTGCTAGAAGCAGTTCCTGTCCTGGTCAGGATTTCATAGTCAACACAATGAAAACAGTGTAGACCTTGATAATTGCCTTATATCTTTACCTGATGAATACTTGAGTAAGAAATATTGACAACATGAATATTAATTTGATGTTTTCTTATCATGGCATCTATATTATTCCATAAGCAAACAGACCAGACCTTGATCAGACAGGTCCTACAGGAACAACTGGGATTTCCTTTGTTTGCAAAGGAATAAAAAGAAGTCTCTATCAGGTAAAGATTTATATATGACCCAAAGGGTGTTCTGGGTCTAAACTGGAGGCAAAATCTAGAATACATCTCTCCATTGAAGTCTTTTTAAATGATCCCTACATAGCCATTCCATAAACACATCAATTAAACCTTATCCTGCTGAACAAAATATTGTCTCCTCAAACTCTTAAAATAAAGCAAGCTTTATTTGCAATTCGCTCAAGCTTCTGATAAACTACTAACCGGTGTCAAACTGTATCTTGATAAGACACCAAGTTAGTCAGCTTTTCATCGGGATCTAAGCTATGTGCATATCACGATTAGGTTGCTATTGGCATGATAAGTAATAAGTGCTTTATTTCCAAATAGAATGAGGTTTCTTTCTTGAATAGCATAGCTCTGTTTGACATGATACAAGTTCACAAAAAGGCCATTCAATCATGCAACGATTAGCGTGCAGGAAAAAACCCATTTTAACTACCATTAAAACATTTAACAATCCATTTTCTTTTTTAGTTCAATGAGTTGATTTATACCTTTAACCCTTTACCTCATGCCTTTGAAATGTCTTTGCAAACAGAAATGATCCAGACCAGACAGCTCCTGTAGGAGCCATCTGATCAGTGTCTGCTTTGTTTGTCTATGCAATGAAAATCTGATTCTCCAGTTTCTGTCAATTGTTAAAAATTCACTTGTTCAAAATACCAGTACAATATTTGAGCTAATTAACATTCATGATATCAGTATTTGTTAAGTAAAGCGCTAAATAAGCTGTTCATGAAACCAAACTACAATCTCTACACATCATACTCTTAGAGCAAGTATAAACTTTGTTTTTATATGTAAGAGCAAGAATAAATTTTGTCTATATAACTTGTGTGCTTACTTCTTGAACTTAACCCTGTACTCTATTGATACACCTTTAAAAAGATTTGCAAACAGCATAGACCTAGATCATGTAGAAATCTGATCAAGGTCTGTTCTGTAACCTTATGGAATAATAGATCATATTTCTGCAATGGCAATTTAATTTAATATTTATGACGTCATTATTTCTTAAATGAATATTTATGGAGTAAAAGGTTAAGCAACAAAAATGACAATGCTCAATTAAATGCACAAGTTGAAACTTAATACTTTATTTTTGTTTGTACTTAATGTGCCACACATCCATATTACAACTCTGTAGTTGCCCCCCCAAAACATTCATTCTTTAAATTTCACAATAATATCTGAGGTATTCAATAATACATTTAAATCAAATGTGTAGGTAAACCGTATTTCTATCAAATCCCTCACACCCAACTACATATTGCATGTAAATACCAACGCTCAACTGATTTTGTTTAAATCAAGGTTTTATACAACCACAACCCTTCTTCCCATTAAACAAAGTAGACACAGTTCAGATGGCTTTTATAAGAGCTGTCTGATCATTGTCTGCTGTTTGCTTAACCCTTTCCTCCATAGGTTATATTTAGACCCAACCTCTTTGAATGAATCTACCCAAAAGGAACATTTACTAGAGAAAAGGAAAACTGTAGCATTTTGTAGTTTGAAACCATTGTGATAAATAGAGCATTTGCTCCTATAGGAGCAAATGCTCTATTTATCACAATGGTTTCAACAGGTAACTTTTACAGAGGCGTATTTATGGAGGAAAGGGTTAAGAAATAATAATTTTATATAGCTTCTATAGTCTCTGCCAAAACCAAAATGCCTATGTTCATAATAACATTATTTAACTTCATGTAATTTATACTTGTGATGTCATTATTCCTTACATGTATACTCATAAGGTCAAGGGTTAAAGTATGACATGAGTAATGACCTCTTACCAGGTTATAGCCGTTGCAATGGTGAAGAACTATGTGAAAGTTGATTTTAATAGCTCTACTGATGTTGAAACTGACAAATGTTACAGTTTTTGCACAACAACTATAAAGCCAACCACCAACACCACAATACCAAGGCTATGACAATACCGTTGACTTTTTTCTTCCAAAAACAGACAAGCTAAACATTGTCAAGCTATTAGTAGAAATTATCAAACACCATCTTTCCAGCGCAAGATGAGTTTTACTTCTCTTTCATTTCTAAAACTATAACCTTAAAATTATTCCAGTCACTCTAACATAGCTTATTTTCAAGAAATGATCAGATGATAAAGGCATATTGAATTACAGGATTGCAATTATTAGACGATCTACCGATTTTAAATTCATATGAAATGATGTAAAACAATGATAAAACAATTATCTAGTCCTAAAGCTGATTTGTATAATTAAAAAAACAATTAAACATTCAAATGTCCGAAGACAAAAAAAATAACAAAAATAGCAAAGAGACCTTCCACAAGGGTTATAGATTTGTTGACTTATTTATCTATTGATTTATTCACACTTTTAATTCCGAGGTTGGTCTCTCCTTCACCGAACAAACATTGATGTAAACTGGACCGTCTTAACATGCCATGAAAGGCATGATTATTCAAAATGGAAAGAGATAAGACATTTTTCCCCATTTTGTTTCGAAAGTGCAATCAGAGTGTCAGCGTCAATCCTATATGAATTGCCCTGTGGTCAATCTGGACTCAGGCTGTTAACAAAAGATATCATCAAGTCTTCTACACCATGCACAAGTTGTTAAAAGACAACAATAACAACTTTGAAACAAAAATGAAAGTGAAGTTCCATATACAGCTGAACTGAACAAAACAATCGATCTCCACTGTTTGCTTCAATGACACTCTCAATGGAAAATCATTTAAAGGTTCAATGATGTTATGTAAATTGTTTTCATTGCACAAACTATTTTACACGGGATACTACCTTGTCACATTAATGATCAGCAAATCTATAAATCTGCCAGGACCATTTTAACCCTTTGCTATATATATAGCTATATGCCTTTTAACGCCCGTGCAAACAGAGTAGGCCCAGATCCTGCTGGAACCATCTGATCTGGGTCTGCTCGGTTTGCTCATAAAATATAATTCAGATGATCCATTTTCTGCAATAGGCTAACATTTCTGTGTTAATATGCCATTATAAAAGTTCATCCAATTAATATTGATGAGGTCATTATTCTTGTTCATGAATATTCATGAGGTAAGGGATAAATCATTACTAGATTTAGTCCTCCCTCTTAGACATGTTAGGACAGTCATGTTTCTTGAACTCCTACATTTCAAGTTTATTTCTACAAAAGTAAAAACAGTTCAATAGTCAGAATAAGTGTGGTACACATAAATAATTAACAATTTAAGTCATTGTTTATCAATTGAACAATTTAATGCCAATTACCAGTTCATTTTCCTATTGCCAGTGGTATCAGCACATTTACTGATCACTATACTAGAGAGTTGACACACTCCTGCTTCACAGTATCCAACATCTTTCTCTTAGCAAAGTAAGTTTGTCCCTGTGTGAATGTCCAGTTTAACAACACAGAGAATAGGTACACATGTTTGTTACAATTTGTTCTAAATGGTGACAATTCACCAAGTATCCAGTGCAACCCGGTTACAGGAAGTAATCAGGTGTTCGCCTTGTTACATGAGGTTCACCTCGTCGTGGAGCTGGGTCAAACTGTAAGCTGAAAAGTAGAACAAACAAACTGAATAATCTTCACAAAATTGAGAAAATAATTCAGAAAACAAATCAGTGGGAATTCATATAACCCTTTCCCTGTCCAATATTCATGTAAGAAATAATCACAGCATTATTAGTTGATTTTTGTAATGGTATATGGTAGAAGCTGTAGTCAGATCTATACTTTCTTGATTACATAGCAGACCCTGATCAAATGGGTCTTCTCTGTTTGCAAAGGTGTGAGAGAGTGTTTATAGGAGGGAAAGGTATAAATACATCTATAACCCATAACCTGATAGAGACCTTTTGATACCTTTGCACACAGAGCACACCCTGATCAGATGGCTCTTGTAGATGCCATCTGATCAGGTTCTGCTGTTTGTTCATGAAATTAAAGAAGATTCTACAGTGTCTGCCATTGACTAAAACTCAAATGTTAATATACCATTAATGATTATAAACATTCTACTAATAAATATTCTTGATATCATTATTTCCCACATCAAAAACCATAAGATAAAGGATTAGTGAATCATATATATATTAGTTGCATATATCCAAAAACTTTTGTATCAGCAATAGCAGAATTTGCTTAACATCCATTGAATGTTTAACCCTGTACTCCATTAATATTCATATAAGATTAGATTTAATGTTTATACATGGTTCATCAGGGGCTGTTTGAGAAAAAAGAGGAAAATTGGCGGGTCAATGGGGCCTAGGTGGCCCCTTGCAAGACATGGGCAGCGCCCATGTGGGGGTTCAGGGGGGCAAAGCATAATGAAATATAGCTTTTCTGAGCACTTCAGGAGCCTTCTCCTGCATTTTCACTTGGGTCTGTCATTCATTTGTTTTTTACAATTATACTTGAGTTGTATGTCATACATGATGAGCTGTATTTAAAACAAGAGGGCCAGAATGGCCCTGACATCGCTCACCAGGCAATCATAGGAGAAGATTTTCAAAGTTTTCACTATATGTTTCTATAGAAAACTAGCCACCCCTGGGGCAGGCCAATTTTGATCCAAGGGGCATAATTTATACAACTTTTGTAGAGGGCCTGAACATGATGCTATGTGCCAAATATGAAAGCTGAGAACCTTCCAGTTTCTGAGGAAAATATTTTCAAATTTGACACTATATGTTTCTATTGCGAACTGGCTAACCCTGGGGCGGGGCCAATTTTGACCCAAGGGGCATAATTTATATAACTCTTGTAGAGGACCTAAACATGATGCTATGTGTCAAATATGAAAGCTGAGAACCTTCCAGTTTCAGAGGAGAAGATTTTCAAAGTTGACACTATATGTTTCTATTGAGACATGGCTACCCCTGGGGCTGGGCCAATTTTGACCCCTGGGGCATAATTTATATAACTTTTGTAGAGGACCTGAACATGATCCTATGTACCAAATATGAAAGCTAAGAACCCTGTAGATTCAGAGGAGAAGATTTTCAAAGATTTCAATATATGTTTCTATTGAAAACTGGCCACCCCTGGGGCGGGGCCAATTTTGACCCCAGGGGCATAATTTATATAACTTTTATAGAGGACCTGAACATGACGCTATGTGCCAAATATGAAAGCTGAGAACCTTTCAGTTTCAGATAAGAATATATTCAAAGTTTTACTATATATTTCTATAGAAAACAAGGCACCCCTGGGGCGGGGCCATTTTTGACCGCAGGGGCATAATTTATATAACTTTTGTAGAGGACATGAACATGATGCAATGTGCCAAATATGAAAGCTGAGAACCCTGGAGATTCAGAGGAGAAGATTTTCAAAGTTGTCACTATATGTTTCTATTGAAATCTGGCTACCCCTGGGGTGGGGCCAATTCTGACCCCAGGGCCATAATTTATATAACTGTTGTAGAGGATCTGAACATGATGCTATGTGCCAAATATGAAAGCTGAGAAACTTCCAGTTTCAGAGAAGATTTTCAATGTTTCACTATATGTTTCTATTCAAAACTGACCACCCCTGGGGCGGGCCAATTTTGACCCCAGGGGCAAAATTTATATAACTTTTGTAGAGGACCTGAACATTATGCTATGTGCCAAATATGAAAGCTGAGAACCCTGTAGATTCAGAAGAGAAGATTTTCAAAGTTGCCACTATATGTTTCTATTCAAAACTGGCTACCCCTGGGGCGGGGCCAATTTTGACTCCAGGGGCATAATTTATATAACTTTTGTAGAGGACCTGAACATGATGCTATGTGCCAAATATGAAAGCCGAGAACCCTGTAGATTCAGAGGAGAAGATTTTTAAAGGTTCAAACTGATGACGCCCGACGACGGACATCAAGCGATCACAAAAGCTCACCCCGAGCACAAGAGTGCTCTGGTGAGATAAAAACAGTTGTAGAACATGTCCATACAATTTACATTCAGTTTATTATTGGATCCATTCAACAATGCCAGATTAATTTCTTGTCAAACACAAGTAATTAAAACTCACACATTTTAAAAATGAAATCAAATGGAACTTGGTGAAGTGATAAGTCACAGATAAAGATGAGTGAGTGAGTTGGGTTTTACATCCAGCCAACAGTATTTCAGTTATTTGCAGACTGTACCCGCATGAGACAAGTTATAGCGTTGCCTCACTGGAACGCCCCTGCCGCGGGCACATGACAAGGGCACCCCATCCAGTCACATTATCCTGACACCGGGCCGACTAGTCCTAGAACTACCCCTTAACGTCGAGCGTAGACAGGGGAGCTACTAGTACCAACTTTTAACGACTTTTGGTCTGTCGCGGCCGGGGATCAAACCCACGACCTACCACAGGCGGACGCTCTACCACTGATTAACATTAGTTAACTTTCTAGACAAAGTTCACCTTTTTATACACATTCGTCACAATTTCTAGTCAAAGTTCACATTCAAACTCTGATTCTCATTTCTTTTTTATGTCAATAAACCATCTTCTAATTCATTAAACTGGTTTATTATAACAAAATATAACTTTTCTGAATCGATACATCTTGACCAGATCCTTTAACATTACCTATGAATAGCTAATGACAGACAACTTTGGTGAATACAGATTTTTCACCTGTGACTGGAAATCCGCTGTTTCATTAACTGGACATGTTTAATGCTTTTCAGATGGTTCTTGAATGCTACGCAGTCGCGTTTTCCGTAATTCATTAGTTTGGAACGAAGTTTACAGTATTACACAAGGACCCCTTGTCCGAGGAGGTTTACTTTCAGTTTCACAAAATCGTCCCCAATTATCACTTTTCTTGTTTTTAGCTCACCTGGCACAAAGTGCCAAGGTGAGCTATTGGGATGATCCTATGTCCAGCGTCCGTCGTCGTGCGTATGTGCGTCATGCGTATGTGTGGGCGTCAACAATTTACTTAAACATCTTCTTCTCTGGAACTACAAAGCCAAGAGCTTTGATATTTGGTATGTAGCATGATGTAATGGTCCTCTACAAAGATTGTTCAAATTATGTCCCCCTGGCCAAAAATGGCCCCGCTCCTGGGCTTATCAGTTTTTCAAAGGAAAATCTTTAAAAATCTTCTTCTCTGAAACTGTAAGGCATAGACCTTTGATATTTGGTATGTAGCATCATCTAATGGTCCTCTACTAAAATTGTTCAAATTATGACCCCTGGGCCAAAAATGGCCCCGCCCTGGGGCTTATCAGTTTTTCATAGGAAGATCTTTAAAAATCTTCTTCTCTGAAACTGTAAGGCATAGACCTTTGGTATTTGGTATGTAGCATCATCTAATGGTCCTCTACTAAGATTGTTCAAATTGTGACCCCCAGGACAAAAATGGCCCCGCCCCAGGGCTTGTCAGTTTTTCATAGGAAAATCTTTAAAAAATCTTCTTCTCTGAAACTGTAAGGCATAGACCTTTAATATTTGGTATGTAGCATGATCTAATGGTCCTCTACTACGATTGTTCAAATTATGAACCCTGGGCCAAAAATGGCCCAGCTCCCCAGCTTATCAGTTTTTCATAGGAAAATCTTTAAAAATCTTCTTCTCTGAAAATGTAAGGCATAGACATTTGGTATGTAGCATCATCTAATGGTCTTCTACTAAGATTGTTCAAATTATGACCCCCAGGACAAAAATGGCCCCGCCCCAGGGCTTATCAGTTTTTCATAGGAAAATCAAATCTTCTTCTCTGAAACTGTAAGGCATAGACCTTTGATATTTGGTATGTAGCATGATCTAATGGTCCTCTACTAAGATTGTTCAAATTATGACCCCTGGGCCAAAAATGGCCCCACCCCGGGGCTTATCAGTTTTTCATAGGAAAATCTTTAAAAATCTTCTTCTCTGAAAATGAAAATACCTTTAGTATTTGGTATGTAGCATCATCTTATAGTCCTCTTAGTCTACTAAGATTGTTCAAATTATGACCCCCAGGACAAAAATGACCCCGCCAGGGGCTTATCAGTTTTTCGTGGAAAATCTTTAAAAATCTTCTTCTCTAAAATTATAAGGTATAGACCTTTGATATTTGGTATGTAGCATTATTTAATGGTCCTCTACCAAGATTAATCAAATTATGATCCCCGGACCAAAAATGGCCCCGCCCAAAGGCTTATCAGTTTTTCATAGGAAAATCTTTAAAAATCTTCTCCTCCAGAACTGTAAGGTCTAGGCCCTTTATATTTGGTATGTAGCATCATCTGAATCAGGGTCAAGTCGGCCTCGGGTCAAGTCGGCCTGGGTCAAGTCAGCCGGGTCAACTCGGCCTGTTTTGGGGTGGGTCAACTCGGCCCGTCTCAGTCGGGTCAACTCGGCCTTTTCCCGACCGTCAATTAAAGTTTATAAACTGCAGCAAAAAATTGAAGATCCTGATCGGTGGGCTCCTTGAAGAATTCAGACAAAGTTTGCACCTCTTTTTGACAGTAATAACCCATTAAATTGAGCGGACGAGAACAAATGTGATAAGTATGTTGCATGAGATTAACGAATAAAACAGTTGACATTTAGTAACCAGGTTAATTAGATCAAACTGATAAGTCAAACAAATAGGTGTGAAAATGAGCGGCATCAATACTTTTGAAGTGAAATTAAGTATAATTAATGGCTTATCTGTTTCATTGATTGTCTGTAATTAAGAACAATTTATGGGAGTGAAAATGTTATTTTGGATCCACTTGTGAGACCGAGTTACTAGGAATTTCACCGGGATCCAAACTGTTTGCAAAGATATCACCATATTTGGGTATCGTTTTTGGCATTGTATTTGTATCGTGCATCTATAAAGTGCTTCTTTTTTCTGATTATTGTTTATTAATGTTGCTTTGTCCTGAGAATGAAACTGATCATGGTACGCATCCTTATCTGTTACTCAGAAGTTTCCTTATATGTTCATTGGTATCTGTAGTATCGGGTATCTCTAGGAAACAAAATATTAAAGTAATTCAAAATTAAAAAAAAATACCATAAGAATAATTCTGAAATAATATTTGCGGGCCGACTTGACCCAGGCCGAGTTGACCCGGCCGACTTGACCCGAGGCCGACTTGACTCAGGGTCCGAGTTTACCCGAGGCCGAGTTGACCCGGGACCCATCATCTAATGGTTTTCTACCAAGATTATTCAAATTATTACCCCCGAGTCAAAAATGGCCCTGCCCTGGGGCTTATCAGTTTTTCATATGAAAAGCTTTAAGAATCTTCTTCTCCAAAACTGTAAGGCAGAGACCTTTAATATTTGGTATGTAGCGCTATCTAATAGTTTTCTACCAAGATTGTTCAAATTATGTCCCCTGGGTTGAAAATGGCCCCGCCCAGGGGCATATCAGTTTTTTATAGGAAAGTTTTAAAAAAAATTCTTCTCTTAAAAATCTTTGAAAGTCTTCTCTGAACTTGTAAGGCATAGACCTTAGATATTTGGTATGTTGCATCATCTAATAGTCCTCTACCAAGATTTTCAAATTATGAACCCCGGATCAAAAATGGCCCGCCCTGGGGCGTTAACAGTTTTTCATAGGAAAATCTTTAAAATCTTCTCCTCCAAATCTGTAAGGTCTAGACTCTTTATATTTAGTATGTAGCATCATCTAATGGTTTTCTACCAAGATTTTTCAAATTATGTAATCTGTCATTGAAATCATTAATCTGTTATAAACAGGTGAGCGATTAAGGGCCATCATGGCCCTCTTGTTTTACCAAATGTCAATTTTTTTCTCTAGCCATCTTTGGTAGAACTTATTTTTCACACTGTTATCGTAATCTCTACCTTTGCTTCTCAGTTTTGTCTTAAATTCAGATTAATTGACAGTACAGATACAGAATTTCATATCACGGGCGCCATATTGGAACTGTTGAATGAACACTACATAATACGAGCATTTTGACTGGCTGTAGGACATAAGTCTTGTTATTCGATTAGCTGAACCGAAATCTCGCCGTTAACGTGATAAACGTTATTAACACGGATTTACTTGGAATAGTGCAAGAATATATCGGCAAATAATAATTTCCTGAATGAATGGCCATAACCCCCTCCCCCCCCCCCTTTCTAAATTTCTCATCGGATTTACATCGATCTCAAAAACGGCCCTGAGTGAAACGAAATCCGCAGATCCACAGAAAATTCTCAACCCTGGGTTCATACAGACTTTCCCAACACAAAATCAGGGCCTTTTTAGGGACTCCAGTCACTAAATTTAGGGTCTCAACGTATGTTATAGCTCTGTATTTAGAGCACTTTTCTCTTTTGCCTTTCCCCCTTAGAGCATTGGATTTGGCTATGCGAGAAAAAATTCTCTCCTTTTCTGGTGGGGTGCGTAGAATGACATTGTTTATTTTGTGTTTCTCACCTTTCTCATGTGACCACAACGCACCCTCTCCCATCTTACCAAGATCTATTTTTATGACACATTTTACAATATTATATGCCTTGAAAGGCTAAGCAGTCACATTTTCCATAATTCATTTGTTTGGTACAAAGTTTACAGTATTACACAAGGATCCCTCACCTGGGAAAGTTTACTTTCAGTTTCACGAAATCATCTCCAATTATCACTTTTCTTGTTTCTTTACAAAATGTCAACGTCATTTCTTTCTCTAGCCATCTTGTGTAGAACTTATTTTTCACACTGTTTTTGTAATCTCTGCCTGAGCTTCTCAATTTTTGTCTTGGCAACTTGCATTCAGATTAATTAACAGGTAGGATGCAGAATTTCGTAACACGGACGCCATATTGGAAGGTTGAACGAACACTGCATAATACGAGTGTTTTGATTGGCTGTAGGACAAGTCTAGTTAACACGGACGCCATATTGGAAGGTTGAACAAACACTGCATAATACGAGTGTTTTGATTGGCTGTAGGACAAGTCTCGTTGTTCCATTAGCTGAACCAAATCTCGCTGTTAACGTGATAAACGTTATTAACGCGGATTCACATGTTCACTTGGAATAGTAAAAGAATATATCTGCGAATAATAAGTTCCCGGATGAATATCCCCCCCCCCCTTTTTTTCCCCCAAATTTCTCATCTGATTTACATCGATCTAAAAAAAACGCCAGAGAGAAACAAAATCCACGGAATTACACAGGAAGTTCTCATCCCTGAATTATTATACGTGTGAAATGAAAATTATGGCCAGGAAATCTAAGTTTCAGGGACAGTGTGAACAAATATATGGCCTTTTTAGGGTCCATCTTCAAATTTAGGGCCTTTTCAAGACTGTGCGAACCACGTTATAATGGCACATGGACACAGGAATTGTTGACCATAATAAAATCATAGAATCACATCTATATTATGTCATAAGCAAATAGAGCAGACCCTGATCAGACAGTTCCTACAGGAGTCAAAGGGCTTAAACACCCATTTATGGAGTACAGAGCTTACTTTATTTTCTACACATTATATATTACATGTTATTTGTTAGGAGTCTGATTATTTAGACTTGATTTCATGGCTTAATGATTGCCTACCTTGGTAATTTTTTTTTTCACTGAGATTACAGCCAGTTAATTTTATTTTCCCTATTCAACACTCACTTACTACATTGTATATTTTCAACATGCATCCATGCATACATGTTTTCGAACTGTTGCATGTGCCCCTTGTGTTTTCTTGATTCACAGGCTGGGCAAAACAATTTAATCCTACTTTTCTCAATGTCACTGATGTAAAGGGAGACTATTGGCACATTCTTTACACAATCTCCAGTCTTATTTACTTACAATGAATACTTTAGAGCATCATCTAACTCCATGATGGCAGCCTGATTTCCACATCTATAACAGTAGTTCGGAGCACTGAATATGGTCACTACATTCCGATCATGACACCAGTTGTAACCCTGAAAACAGACAATGATACTTGAGACAAAAGCACCAGAAACAAGTTTTTTAACTAAATTGAGATTTCCTATCAATATGTGTTTGTTTAATAGCCAGTGTTTGAGGCGTAAAATTGTCCCCTTGACAGAAAACCATTGAAAGGTTGCAGTTTAATAAGATATATCATTGTCACCTGTTATAAAAAAGTTTTAACACTTTCCCTGATGAAATAAATTAATGAAATCATAAATATTGATCAGAATTATTTTAATTATGGCATATAAACAAGGAAATTTTTGGCAGCAGAAACTAAAAACTCGCTTCTTTATTATCACATAAGCAAACAGAGCAGACCCAGATCAGACAGCCCTAACAGGAGCTTTGTGATCCATGTCTACTCTGTGTGCACATAAAAACAGCGTCTTTATGAGGGAAAGGGTTAATACGGACAGCTGAAAATGTTTTAGAAGGTATGGCCAAGGTCAAGTATCGTTTCTACATGCTGGCCTCAACAAGATAACTACTTTTTCTGTGAATACGAGGGAGTGAGTGAGTTGGGTTTTACGGCACTGCGACACTGGATAGGTCATAGAGCACCAATGAATGATAAGAATGCATAAGGTATGATTTCAGGAAGACAATTTCGGCTAATCTCATTCGCTGCAAAGCACATGGGATCAAAACCACCAACCTGCCTGTGAATACGAACAAGCTTCTTATAGTAACAAGAGCACCGCAAGCGCGCTCGTCTGTTATCATTTTGGTATGTTTGGATAGGCCTTGTCAAGATGAACATGCACACCAAAAATGAAGGTTGTTAATGAAAAATTGAAGAAGTTATGGTCAATGTTAAGATTTTGGATGAGGACGACAACGCGGACGCCGGAGTTACAACAATAGCTCGTGATTTCTTTGAAACGGACGAGCTAATAAAATAGAATACTAGAAAGAAAACTGTCACCCTTTTCACGTGATAGAGTAATCTGGCAAGCATTTACAGGATCAAGGCCTGCTCTGTATGCTTATAGAATTATATAGATCTGATCATGCAGTTTTTGTCTAGGCCAGTAAGTCCAAATGAGAAATTTCCTTGAATATTCATAAAGTGATCAATTCATGCATACATGTCCATGTGGTAAAGATTAAGCATATGCTAAAGAAGAAGATATTAGTCCAGTTCTACCTCCATGACTAGCTGATGGGCTCTGGACACAAGAGTTAGACCATTGCTGTGGTTGAAAGTTTCTGATATATCCTGACCAAATGTGTAGCCAGCTCCACGGGGTGATATACCCCAGCCTCCTCTGTCATCCGGGTCAGACCAAAGCAGATCACACATTGGACCCTATAATGAAAATACAGAGTTAATTCTATAACAAATAAGTGATATTTACCTGCAAAAAGTGTGCTTTACTAAATTATTCAAGTTTTTTTGTGATTCTTTTCTAAACTACAGGAGTACTAACCCCTCGCTTCATAAATATTTATACAAGAATTCATCCCTTCATGAATAATTATTTAATGAATTCCGTAATCATCCATGAACAAGGCCATTTAAGAAACGGTAGAATCAAATCTTTATCATTCAATAAGCAAACAAGGGTCTGACAGATGGGTTCAACATGAGTTGTCTGACCTGGGTCTATGCTCTTTGTAAAGGCCTTTACCCCATGAATATTCATGTAAGAAATAATTACATCATGAATATTAATTTGATTATTCTAACAGCACATCGATGCAGGAATGTTTGGCTGTGGCACTGAACTGTAGAATCATATCTATGTTATCTCATAAGCAAACAGAGCAGACCCAGATCAGACAGCTCTTATAGGAGCCATCAGATCTGGTTCCAATCTGCAAAGGTGTAGAAAGGCATAGAGCATTAAAGGTATAATCGTTGATGCAAAGGATAAAACAGTGTGCTAATATTTTAAATGCCAAGTGAGTAGGCCTCTTTTTTTGATCGAATCTGAATCATATGAATTCACACAAAGCTAGGTGAATCTAATTCACACCGCTAACCTTTAATTTCATGAATATTTATGCAACAACTCGTGACTTCAAGACCATTCATTTTTGTTACTGCCCAATGAATAAGGGATTTCAGTGACTAGAATCCCACCTTTATTATTTCATAAGCAAACAGAGCAGACCCTGATCAGACAGAACAACTCTGTTTGTAAAGCCTTTGCCAAAGGTGTCTCTATCAAGCAAACTACTATAAACACATAAATGTAACCATGTACTCAAAGAAGGAACAATACCTGCAAATTTGACCCTAAAGTAATGCTTATATTTCTACCACAGTATAACTTAAGGATAATCCGTGTTTCAGTACAAAGGATAAAGTATAGCATATACTAAGACCAGTCAAACTTATGTTATGCAATCACCCAAAGGAATGGACCAAAGTGGCTGCTGAATGCATTATATCAACATTTACAAGTTATGTATATAGGTAGTTACACATTTATTTTTACAAGCTATGATTCAGCTTGTATTTCTGTGTAAATTCTAGTTCACATTTGTGTACTCTAAATGGTGTTATCGAGCTACTTTCGGTTTTAACGATATCCCTGTCTTGAAAACACAAAGTTTATAGTTCAGGATCATTTGTACAACTGAACAAACCATCAGAATGTGTCGAGCAACTGAGCTCGTCTCCCAAACGGCCAACAGTCTTTCTACCATTTTACCCCACCACCCAAAATACCATTAGCTGGAATGTCTCATTAGAGCGTTTTAACTGCTTTCGGTTGAATTTTTTTCACACCTTTTGCATTTGAATTTGATCAAGAATTGAATCAACACAAAACATATGCCTATGGCCACAAAAGTGCAGTTCGGAAGTTGAAAAATGAATGTGTACGATTAAGTGCGACAGGAGTAGAAGTGTTCGGAAGAACATGTTCTACTGCCTTGACCATTTACTTCCGAGAAAACGCGAAATAAAAATAAAAATTATAACATATTAATGTTTCAATTTGACAGAGTATACTGACCATGAAGAACTTTCTATCTTCAGCTTATGATCGTGTTCGATTGCAATTTTGCTTCTGTCACGTGATTTTGTTCTGAAAGTGACAAATCCAACGCGCCTATGGTTATCGTTTTCTATAGGCTCTTAATACGTGTGTGTATTGGTACACAACCTGTCAGTTTGACACGAGGGTGCCCGAGGCGATGAGATTATCTTTCACAGCCAATTCCCAGATAAAGGGTTAATTAAGGTAAATGTTGTGAAATTTAGGACTGCAAAAAAAAAGTATGCTTGGTCAATTTTTTTTCGCCACTCTCGGATATTTTTTCACCATTTGCGAAAGTGGCCAACGGCAGCGGAAACCCTGTGCATTGTATAAGGACTTACTGAGTTGCTAGGAGAATGAATCCGTTTCAATAAAGCCTTTTAGAATGCATTTTGCATTGACTTGATGCGTGAAAATGCCTCGGTATTTAAGTTGTCCACCATTTGTAAACACTGAACAGGAAATACGTCATCAGAAGAAACCCCAGGCTTTTCCCAAAAGTTATTTGACCAATGAGATTATAAAGCACAAGAAATCAGGCGACATCACATGTGACCTTTCACTTGTTGAAATAAATAACAGCCATCTTTAACCCAGAAGGGAATTCACACATTTTTATGGGATTACTGCTTTTGACTTAGTCTGAAATGCAATCAAATCATTCCTTACACAAGCTGATTTCCTGTCAATTAACCCAAGACCTTATCAGCTTGACGCTTACAAGAAATATTTGTTTAAAATCTACGAAATTTGCAAACTTTGATAAGACCGACACAACAATTTTCCACAGTCAATAAAACAAGATTTGGAGGTGATGTGCATGTTTTTTGGTTTTGTTTGTTTGTTGTTGTTTTCTTTTTGTAATGACAGAAAGTAATTAGCATAATTTTGACCTATGCAAATTTCCAATTAATTCAAAATTAGCTATTATTTGGAGCAAATTCTAATGAACCTGATCGAAGTTTTTAGGGGTTTTGGAGTATAAAGCAAATGATAATGGCTAGCATAACTATAGGAAACAGACCCATGCATAAAGAATTAAAAATGTTATTTAGGTGAGTAGTTGCCATTTAAATTTGACTGCATATATATTTTTTTCTTGACTGCAGGCCCTGGTCAAACTACAGACCCTGATCAAATCCTGGCAACCAGTATATACACTTACCAAAACTTGATCAACAATATATATATATTCTGATAAAAAAATCCTTTTAACGTGTATTATCCTACACATTTGACCTGAGACTCATGCATATTCCGTGTATTATCATCGGTAATCTTCGAATAAATTTCCGAAGGTATAAGAATGCGCTATAAAAATACAGTAAAACTCCCCTAATACGACCAGCTAAAGGGGGCATAATTCAAAGTGACAAAGGCAGGTGGTAGCTTAATACAGGACGAAAGTTATGCAGAATGTTCCTGTAGGAGCTTTCTGCATAACTTTTGTCCTGCATTAAGCAACCATCTGCTTATAAAGATAGTCATGTTTATTCATTAAGTGGTCGCATTAGAGGGGTTTTACTGTACAATCCTCGTGGAACATGATTATTACCGGCTTTTGGTTTGCTATGTTTTGTCACAGAGTATTACGAACAATCCCGATAAACACGTCGAAATTTAATCGAGTCTCAGGTCAAATTGGGAGGATAATAGACCCTCTAACAAATTAGATGAACAATGTAGACCCTGAATCAAAACAAGTTTTAACCTGACTGTATTTTGAATCTAAATGGATCAACTGATTGATAAATGGAATACCAACTAGTTGAATAATGAACATGGCTAATTGATTGCGTGATTGATTAATATAACAATATATCAATAACGACTTAACGTTGTTCCCTGTCACGCGCCCACTTCACTTCTCCCTAAAATTTTGGCCTAGGATGATCCCCGTTTTATCAGTGACAATTCATTAATTATTCCAATTCCTCTGGGGAGAGAAGGACTAACAATAAATAAAACAACTAAAACCCTTTGAATATAAAACTTAAGTAAAGAGATATACAGTAAAACCTCTCTATAACGACCACTAAATTGTGTTAATTGGTATTTAGGGCAGGTGGATGCTTAAAGCAAGGTGAAAGTAAAACAGAATGCCCCATACAGGAGTGTTCTGTTTTACTTTCAACTTGCTTTAAGCAGCCATCTGCCTTTAATACAAAATACTTCCTGTAATTTAGTGGTCATTATAGAGAGGTTTTACTGTAGTTCTTTTTCCCCCAAAATACAGGTGGTAGCTTAACACGGACTGAAAGTAATGCAGGAAGCTCTCCTTTCTGCATTGCTTTCATTCTGTAGAAACCACCTGTATACAAACTGCAAGAAGCTCATTTAAGATTCTAAAAATGTTTTAAAATGTCCAGGGTGTTTAACATTACAGATAATATTCATTATGGTAGCTCTAATCTAGTTTTGATAACTACTTACTTCATGTGGAACTTCTTGTATTCTATCTAGGGCTCTGATATGGTCTAATGTGTCTATAGATGGTGACAAACCACCGTGTAAACAGAAAATCTGCAATAAAACCATCAAATTCTTCAATTCCACTAGAAGGAAAACGAGTTTACAAATTCATAGTATTAAGTACTATCTTCAAAATTATAATCAAAGCAATAAAGATTCTTATGAGAAAAAAATCCATACAATAATTCATAATAAATTGTATCAGACATAATTTAGAAAATTTCAATCTATCCATTAAAATAATGAGTACTCCATATGCATATACAGGTATAATTAATTGCATGCCCTCAGTAATTTTCATTTAAGTTAATTTAGAAAATTGGATTTTATAACTTGAGGCTATAAATCATTTACACTTTACATCATTCACACACTTTTTAATGTCTGAAAACAGAAATGACCCAGATCAGACTACTGCTGTAGGAGCATTCTGATTAGACTCTGCTCTGTTAGCCTATGGATTTGATTCAAGTTTCAACAGTATCTGTCATTACTCACATGAATATTCATGTGAGTAAAATGAAACTAGAGTGCCAGTGGGCACAATATACGCCCATCAAGGCCTTGTTCAACATAAATTGAGGTCAATATATTTGCTAAACGCTAATGCTAAACGCAAATTCCAAGTCCAATTGTGCGACCTTGACCTTGGGTATATATACCAGGATTCACCCATGCTACTGTAGCATGTCCAGATAAACATTGTGGTAAAATTTAAGAAGAATCCACCGGGCAGAATTTGAGTTAGAGATGTTACAGACAGATGGATGGACAGACAGTGCCATTCCATAATAGGTCCCATTTTTTTTCTCTCAAATGGGCGTGTAAAAAGCATAAAACCTACCTGTCCATCTACTAGGGCTGTAAGTGGTAGATAATCAAACAGGTCTGTGAAATATTTCCATACATTGGCATTCCCATACTTTCGTAAGCACTCATCGTAAAAGCCGTACACTTGTGTAATTTGCCTACTTTCATGATTTCCTCGTAAAATTGTAATTCTATCCTTGTACCTAACCTGTAGAAGAAAAGAACGCAAATATATAGTGCAGTAAAACCTTTCTAGAGCATTCACTAAAATTAGGTCTCAACAGACTGCCAGACAGGGCGATTACTATAGGGCACCCACACAAGGTGTGTGGCCCTAAATAAAGTGGAATCATGCTAGCACAATTCAGCTAAACAATATTCATTCTTTCTGACATGATTACTCACAGAGCAAATGGTTAACTCTTTCCTCCATAAATATGCCTTTATATGCCTCAGTAAAAGTCACCTGTTGAAACCATTGTGATAAATAGAGCATTTGCTCCTACAGGACTGAATAATAAGTTCAGTCAACATGAAAAATCAGGTGCATAAAAGGAGTAAAATAATTTGCAGGTCAAATCAGCTACCTTGTAGCAAGGGTTTTACCTTGTTAAAAGTATTTTATGAGGAATGATAAATTGTTTGTGGTCGGGTATGGATGGGTACAAGAGAGGTTTAGAAGCATAAAAACATAAATAATGAAAATCATGTGCAACATAGATAAACAACGTCTATTGGAGCTATGTCAGTTATGATGTTAACAGTGCTATTGATTCACAGATCAACAAGAGCTGTCACAGTATGTGACAAATGCCCCCAAAAAATTGTACTCTGTGACCTTGACCTTTGACCCATGGACCAGGGAGTTGACACATCGTCTTTGTCTGGTGAACATTTGTGCCAGGTTACTTTGAAATCCATTCACAGATAAACAAGTAATTGTACCCTGTGACCTTGACCTTTAACATATGGACCAGGGAGCTAAACACGACACATCATCTTTGTGTGGTGAACATCTGTGCCAAGTTATATTGAAATCCATCGATAGATTAAGAAGTTACAGACCGTACACGAAATTTGTGACAAAGTAATTGTACCCTGTGACCTTGACCTTTGACCCATGGACCAGAGAGTTGAAAGTGACACATCATCTTTGTGTGGTGAACATTTGTGCCAAATCATATTGAAATCCATTGATATATAAAGAAGTTACAGACCGGACACGAAATTTGTGACAAAGTAACTGTACCCTATGACCTTGACCTTTGACCCATGGACCTAGGAGTTGAAAGCGACACATCGTCTTTGTGTGGTGAACATTTGTGCCAAGTTATCTTGAAATCCATTGATCGATAAAGAAGTTACAGACCGGACACAAAATTTGTTACAAATTGTACCCTATGACCTTGACCTTTGACCCATGGACCTGGGAGTTGAACATGACACATCGTCTTTGTGTGGTGAACATTTGTGCCAGGTTATTTTGAAATCCATTCACAGATAAAGAAGTTATAGAAGGGACACGAATTTGGGACAGACGGATGGAAGGACGGATAATGCGATTACTATATGCCCGCCTTTGGGGGGGCATAAAAATTAGCTTTGACCATTAACCCTTTCCTCCATGAATATTCATGTAAATAATGTCATGAATATTAATTAGATTCATTTGTTATAATAGCAGATGGACACAAGAATGTTCAGCCATGGCAGAAACTGTAGAATCAGGTCTTTATTATATCATAAACAAACAGAGCAGACCCTGATCTGATTGCTCTTATAAGAGACATCTGATCTGGGTCTATTCTGTTTGCAAAGGCGTAGAAAGGTGTATTTATGGAGTATAGGGTTAAAAAATAAATAACAAGGCAGTCCAAAAGACGGCTTAATCCCCGGTCACCGCCTAAATTAAGACATTGCATTTGACCTTCAAATATGACCTTGAGCCGACATGACTGTCACAGGTGTTCTGCACATCATCTCAATTTAGCTAACACTTGACTGAAGTTTGGTTAAAATCCTTCAAAGGGTTTAGGAGATATGGAGCGGACACGAAAATGTAATGGAAATTGAAGGTTAAAACACTTGACCTCCATTGAGCCGACATGACTGCCACATGTCAGGGCTTTCCCCAGGCCCTTTTCGCATGACGGGCCCGACATTCGATCATTGTCGGTGGCGAAAATCCGACACCTCTTAATTTCTCCGACTGAAAATTCTCGAGCCGACGCCCTTTAAAACGTGTTTGTTTATATGTCATTTTAAGTGACAAGTATACACACAGACTTCCCTTGGTGTTGCAATGTCTCAAGCTATCAGCCAACACCCGCAGCGCGTGCCGTACGCATGGATGATTGCATGTCGCGTGTAAACAATTAACCGCTGAAGCAGTACAGAGGTGCGATATGGTTAAACGAACAAACAATTCAGCCCATTGAGAAGAAGGTTCCTGAAAGTCAAACCAACAAAAACAACGAATGTCGGGAGCGGACACGAAATTGGGGAAAAACATTCGCTGGCTCACTGAAAGTTCAAAGCGTAAGTTTGTCTTATATAGGCTACCGATTTTAATAACTGTAATTGGACTATTTACGTGGATTCCACTTGAATTTGTTCTGCATACTCGATTTATATCGGAACAAAGAACTTCCATTCCTTGTACGAGTATGATTAAATCAAGTTCCTTCTTGATTTGTAAAGGCCTAATGTACGTAAGCATGATGTTTGAAACAACTATGACCTGGACTGGCAAAACTACCGATAATTTGACAAGATTCATCAATATTTAGAAAACATTTCACCATCTGTTTAATTTGTCAAATAATATTGATAAAAATACTTGAATATTTAATAATTACTGTTGGAACTGAAGTTCGATGCGAGTGTCCCAGGGACATGTCGTCCCGGCCGATTTCAATGTCAATTAAATTTGTTACACGATGTTATCATGCGCATACCGATTGAATATTGACTATTCAGTACAAATCTCCATAGATACATCTTTGCAAACAGAGTAGATCCAGATTAGACGACTTCTATAGGAACAGACTGATAAGTATCTACACTCTTTCTACCAAACAGTAGTTTAGATCCTGGTTTTAAGCTTCTGACCATATATTATGCAAAATTGTCTAGAATAAATGTATTGAATTTGGTGTTTTGGTGTTTTATTAATGTTTTATTTATTTATTGTTTTATTTTAAAAAAAAAATTGGGGGGGGGGGGGGGGGGGGGGGGTTCATAGATCTTTATCTAATATTGGTTTTGATGATAGTCTCATGTTACTTCCATGGTACATAGACTCTTTTCACAAGCTTCACTTTTTTTCAGACTTTGAGAGATGATTCTCTGAACTGAAACGTTAAAGGACCAGTGTCACATACATCAACCTCCAATCCCTTCAGACGACTTTCACACAAGGTCCTCTAACATTGGAATTTCCATACCAAGAGGCTGTGAAAATGTGGACAGCAACCAAGCACAGGCCTTTCAGTGTGATGAGTGAATTTTCCAAATATTAAAACTACATGTAGTTCAGACCAGAAGTTTTAAGCAATTAAGACTTAAGTATACAGTGTCTGATCCACCTGCAATTTTTTTTTATCATTGTGAATTTGCAAAAGAACATGTTTAAAGTTTCGTGCAAGAAAGGTGGTGCTGTGGTTGTAGTTATGCTTAATGTATATTCTGGTACAAACATGTGCAATAAAAAAGTTATAACTTTCAAGAGCCCTACTTATTTATATAATAGCTTTTACTTCATATCATAAAATGCAAAATATTCACCATGATAACCTCATTTTTTTCAAAATTTTCGCCGTGGCGCTAGGCAGGAGGGGAAACCCCTCCCGCACCCACCCCCTAGGACATAAAAATGACATGCCTTCCTAAAATCCTGGGGAAAGCCCTGCATGTGTTCTGCAAATCGTCTTAAATTGGTAAACATGTGAGGCAAGTTTCATGAAAATCCATCCAGGGCAGGGCTCTAGAAATTTTCAAATCCCAACCAGTCCAGCCAGTAAACGGACATTATTATCGGAATCGGTTACTGTGTAACAAGTGCAGAATCTACTGTGTAATACAGAAAAGTTTTGAATGTAAGCGTTTGAAGATTACTTACTTGTCTTGTTCTAATGTTATTCAAATGTTTCACATGCTGCTTTTATGTATAGTTTTGTTTATGGAAGTTGCAAATAAAATAATTTTATAAAACTGTGTTACCGGCCGTTTCTACCTGAATTAATGATTTTCAGTAGATCTACAGCCTGCAGATGGTTTCATATATCAAGGTTAAAAATATTTATTAAATGGCGATCTTTTTTTGTTTTTCCATCATCTGTCATTTTCTTTTAAAGTCTTCGTTTTGGTTTTACAAAACAAATAACTTATTTGATTTGACACCTAAAATGGTCGCATACAGTTGCTGAGCGATACTGGTACCCCGTTTTGATATGCCACTTATGATGTATACGCAATGTAAACCGGGGCTAAAGTAATGGAGCGCGTGCATCTTCAAGGGGTTTTTACAAAACAAATAACTTATTTGATTTGACACCTAAAATGGTCGCATACAGTTGCTGAGCGATACTGGTACCCCGTTTTGATATGCCACTTATGATGTATACGCAATGTAAACTGGGGCTACAGTAATGGGGCGCGTGCAGCTTCAAGGGGGTTTTCCCACACGGATACTATAAATAGTAACGGTAGGATGGAGAAAAAGAAAGGGACAATTCGGATATTTAAGGAATATAAAGGGCAGTTTCTATCGGTAACTGATTGACACAATGACTGTTTATGATATAAATCTTTAGATCTCAATAACATTGTATTTTAATGTTCGAAAACGCACTCGCATTCTTTTTCCAGTGCTTGAAATTTCAACTCTCAAACTTCATTTTCTACTGGCATTTCGCGAGTATGCGAGCGCTAAGTTCAAACCCTGGTTGTTCATTTAATAGCAAATATAGGAATCGTGACATAGTTTTAGTGTTGAAATACCACGAAAATATGAAAAATTAATGCATAAGATTACAAATAACTTAGGTTATTTCCGTGATTCTCCATATTCCAATTAATCGGAAACGGCAAAGTCCCGCTCGAGCGCTTGGTTTGTGGCTGAGCTCGACTGATTTTCGATTATAATCGATTATCGGGACACCACTAATGTATAGGAGATATGGAGCGGACATAAAATTGTTACGGACAGACAGACGGAGGCCATTCCTATTATCCCCTTCCACGCCGTGGCAGGGTATCAATCATAAATAACAAGAGGGCCAGAATGGCCCTGAAGCGCTCACCAGACAATCAGGGGAGAAGATTTTCAAAGTTTTCACTATATGTTTCTATAGAAAATTAGCTGGCCCTGGGGCGGGGCCAATTTTGACCCAAATTGCACAATTTATACAAATTTTGTAGAGGACCTGAACATGATGCTATGTGCCAAATATGAAAGCTGAGAACCTTATAGATTCAGAGGAGAAGATTTCCAAAGTTACTCCTGGGGCGGGGCCAATTTTGACCCCGGGGATGGACGCACACGACGGACATCAGGCGATCACAAAAGCTCTCCCTGAGCACTTTGTGCTCTGGTGAGCTAAAAATGACATATAAAAAATCGCAATATACGTGAAAAGTCATATAAAGGTAATATCATATAACAAGAGGGCCAGAATGGCCCTGACATCGCTCACCAGACAATCAGGAGAGAAGATTTTCAAAGATTTCACTATATTTTTCTATAGTAAACTAGCCGGCCCTGGGGTGGGGCAAATTTTAATTCAGAAAGAATAAATTAATCTATACTTATGTTCAAAATATATTTTCATTACATCTTCATGAGTTCATATTATTTATTATTCATATCTTATCTTAAGATTGATGTACTTTTAACCCTTCCCCTGTTCTATGTTTATTCAAAATTTCAATACCTAGTGAATATTCATGGACAAAATAGTTGTAATGAAATATGGAAAGTGGGACAGTATAGCCATTTTAGAAAGTAAAGAAACATATTTCAAATTCCATTGACAAACAGATCAGACCCTGATCAGACATCTGCTATAGGAGCCGTCTGATTTGGTCTGTTCTGTTTGCAAATGCATGAAAAGTCATTTATATGAGGGAAAGGCTTAAGTAAACATATTATAAGTGCATGTATATTGTACACAAAATAAAAATAATTTAATGCATTTTGCACTATATTATATCATAAGCAAATACAGCAGATTGATCAGATGGCTACTACATGAGCCATCTGATCAGGGCTCAACATTAACCTACGTCCGACAGACATTCACTGGTTGAATGTCGGTCCGGTCTTGCAAATATTCCAAGCCACTAGCCCGACTTGTCGTATAAATCCCGGTCCGGTCGCGATACCGATCGAAAGAGAAAGTAGCAGAAAAACACTTACAGATATCATCTATAATTGTGTTTATACATAGTACACATGCGCAAAATTACAGACTGCTCTTCGCGATATTTTCCCCACTACTAGCTAGCCTTTACAACACCACGTGGTGACTGATGTACGGATACCAGTCTTGGAATTTCGTATCTATTTTTGCTATCGAACAGGGAACACCTTTGAGGAAGTTGTCGCAAAAAAGCGTCGGTACAATGTATTAATTTGCATGTAGTGTTTAATTGCAACATTTTGAAAACAAGAGGGCCAGAATGGCCCTGACATCGCTCACCAGACAATCAGATATGTTTCTATTGAAAACTGACCGTCCCTGGGGCGGTGCCAATTTTGACCCCAGGGACACAATATATAACTTTTGTAGATGACCTAAATATGAAGCTATGTGCCAAATATGAAAGGAGAAGATTTTCAAAGTTTGCACTATAAAATTGTTTCTATTGAAAACTGACCATCCCTGGTGTGGGGCCTATTTTGACAACAGGGGCATAATTTATATAACTTTTGTAGAGGATCGGAAAATGGTGCTATGAGCCAAATATGAAAGCTGAGAACCCTGTAGATTCAGAAAAGAAGATTTTCAAAGTTTTCACTATACGTTTCTATAGACAAGAGGGCCATTGAAAGTGTTAATTTTTCAGACAAACAAATTACAGATGACAGAAACCCTATCACTGCTGAGCATTTTGACTGAAATTAGCACACAGTTTGGATTCTGATCTGACACAAATGTAACTTCATATGTGGTTTGTACAAGAGAGTTAATTGTAAGATTGATATGTATTAACCAGGGAATTTTAATTATGCAAGGCCATACAAAGTTCTGACTAAAGACGATCTACTGACCTCTCAAATAATCAACTGTTCCTCTGAAAAGGTATGTGTACCCTAGCATTCCAAACTGATTTTTTGCATTTGAATATTATTATAAATTATTACATAATAATTTCATATTCATAAGTTGAACTTAAAGAGGAGGTCCCTACAATGATCGCATATTTTCAATAATATCATAAAACTTGGTATTTGTTATGCTCTATCATTATTATGGAGGTTCCCAATTTGAACTTATATCGAAAAATGCCCATGTGATACTAATAAACCCGATTTCATCAATAACTGATAATTTTTGGTCTACAACACAATATTATCGACCTTTTCCGTAAATTCTTCCGCGTTTTGCCGATGATCACCTGATCTCTCCATTGTTTACGTAATAGCTTTCTCGGAAGTGGTCAGAGAATCGTGAATAGGGCGAACAGTTACGAAACTAAAACTCAACCCGAATAAACTGAAACATCGGGGAGTAAAACCGGGATCAGCGATATGGATGTTTTGTCATTATAAACGGTAATTGGATGGGGCTTTTTGTGATATACTACTTTTCAGCATATAAACAAATGAGTTTTGTATATTTTAAGTGTTTATGAAACGCGTCAAATGTAGGGACATCCCCTTTAATATTTTAAAGTAATACAATTTCATGTTAAAAATTATTTCATAATTTATTTAAAATCTTTAATTTGGCATTCTGGAGCCTTTACATGATTTACCCTTCTTCTGAACTGCAGGGCAGGTTATAATAATGCCATAATGCCAATCACTATTATTAATTAACCCTTCCCTCATATAAACGTGTTTTCACACATTTGAAAAATCAGTAGACCAGATCAGATGCCTCCTGTAGGAGCCATCTGATCAGGGTCTGCTCTGTTTGTTAATGGAATTTGACAGATCTGTTCCTTTAGTTTCTAAAATGGCTACAATGTTCTACCCACTATTTTCCATTATAACCATTTTGTCTATGAATATTCAGTAGGTTGTGAAATTTGTCAAAAAAATAGCTACAATGTTTCACCTTCCATACTTCACTTTAACTATTTTGTTCATGAATATGCAATAGGCATTCAAATTAATAATAAACACAGAACAGGCAAAGGGTTAAGACAGGGCTACTTCAGCTACTACCAGCAATACAGGTGCACTAAAAATAGCCACTGGTCATCCCCAAGCTTGACCTGATGACCTGTTTATGAGACTGAGTAAAGATAAGATGCTTAAAAGTGCAGTCAGCTTCAAGTTTGCTAGAAAACTTGCCACCCTGGGGTGTATCCAATTTTCACCACAGGAGCATAATTTATATAACTTTTGTAGAAGTCCTAAAGTTGAAGCTATGTGCCAAATATGACCTTCTAGTTTTAGAGGAGATGATGTTCAAAGTTTTCACTATATGTTTCTATTGAAAACTGAAAACCCCTGGGGCAGGGCCAATTTTGACCCCAGGGGTATAATTTATATAACTTTTGTAGAGGACCTACAGATGATGATATGTGCCAAAGATGGAAGCTGAGACCCCTGTAGATTCAGAGGAGAAGAACTTTAAAGGTTCAAATTGTTGACGACGAACGACGCACGCCGACAGACGACGGACATCAGGCGATCACAAAAGCTCACCCTGAGCACTTTGTGCTCTGGTGAGCTAACAATAAATGAGTTAACACGCGAACTGCTGTATTGAATTAATCTCCCGAATAAATAAAACATGTGCCAAAAATATGACATTCAGACTCATTTACGTTTGATTACAATAACAACGTGTGGAAGCTTTATCGTAAGTAAAATTCGTCTGTTGAAAGAAATGTGACTTTGAAACTTCGGCTTTACATCAAAATGCGGCGGTAGTAGCGATGACAATATACTAAATCGAAGGGGCCTACCAGAAACAAAGAATACGTATGAAAAAGTAAAGCGAAACTGTGAATTTCTTCCTAAATGGTTTGAGAATTAAAATGACTCCTGGTCCTGTATTGTGTTTAATGTAGCACTGTAGTGCCATATTTTCATGAACATTCAAATATAACAGATTATTCACTACCTATAAACACATTTTAACAACTCTGCTCTTCTCTAAATCTTCTTGATAAAATGTATTTAAAGCAGGATTTGACACTTCATACAGGTTCAACATCTCACGAGTTTTTAAAAACCAAAATAGTTTATCACCAAGTCAGGGCACAAGACATTTTGGTCAGGGCTAGTAGTTTTCAAAACCACTAGCCAGACTGGTCTAGTAAGCAAAAAAGTTAATGTTGAGCCCTGCTGATCTGGGTCTACTCGTTTGCAAAGGTGTAGAAATGCATATTTATGGAGTAAAGGGTTAATTGTTCTATTTACAGGTCAGATCTAATTTGCAACTGCCATTATCCAGAAGGGAGGCAATCCAGTTGTAATCAAAAAGTGTGAAAGGGAGATGTATGCTTAAAATAGCCAGCTAAAAATAGACACTGCTCTCCAAGATGCAATAGAACACTTGAATTTGTATTCAGCTGAACTTCACAGCAGATACAGTTATGGGATATATATTGATAGCTGGCAGCTTAATGCAGGGCATAGATATGGAAAAAAGCTTTAAGAGCTTTCTGCATTTTGAGTATTATCCACAAAGTTTTCTCAATCTAAAATGAGTGTGTGTAATTTGTCTAAACACAATTTCTACTCTACTGATCAGGCTAAGGGTGATTACCAATACACTCTTGCCAGCGAGTCCAATCAGAGCACTGGCTTATCTCTGAATATTAGGAAAACTTTAACCTGTAGAACCTTTAGACTGAAGATGTGAAAAGGTATATATACACAGGGCAGGGCAAATTTTAACCTCAGAACTATGATATTAACAAAACTCATAAAGGTATGCTAAGTTAATCTATACAACAAATATCTAAGCTCTTGGACATGTAGTTTTGACAAGAAGAGTTTCAAAGTTTTTCCTATGCATATATAGTGATCCCATGGGCTGTTTATGCAGTCAGCTACAAAAAACTGTCAATCCCTGGGGTGGGGCCAGTTTTGACCCTAGGGGCATAATTTATATAACTTTTGTAGAAGACCTGAAGTTGAAGCTATGTGCCAAATATGAAAGCTGAGAACCTTCTAGTTTGAGAGGAGAAGAATTTCAAAGTTTTCACTATATGTTTCTATTGAAAACTGAAAACCCCTGGGGCAGGGCCATTTTTGACCCCAGGGGCATAATTTATATAACATTTGTAGAGGACCTACGTATGATGCTATGTACCAAAGATGAAAGCTGAGAACCCTGTAGATTCAGAGGAGAAGATTTTTAAAGGTTGAAATTGTTGACGCCCGACGACGGACGACGGACATCAGGCGATCACAAAAGCTCACCCTGAGCACAAAAGTGCTCTGGTGAGCTAAAAAAGTGACATTTAGTCATTTACCTTAAGTGCAACTAGGAGAGTTACTGTTTCCACTGAGTAATATCCTCTGTCTACATAATCTCCCATGAAAAGGTAATTTGTGTCTGGAGAGTTGCCTCCGATTTTGAAAAGTTCCATCAAGTCATGGAACTGACCATGGACATCCCCACTGACTGTCACTGGACATTTGACCTCCTGCACATTTGACTCTTTGGATAGAATTTCTTTGGCCTGAACAACAGAAAAAAAACCCATAATAAATACAAGTCAATTCATGATAATGTTATTGTTGTATATCAACAAAAAAGTACCCACTTTCAATACTAGTAAGTCTACAGCAGAGACATAGATGGCCAGAGCCATATAATTATAAGATATATATAAGAGGAGTGTTTAAACTTTTTAACTATTTTTAAAGGAATCTAATTTTTACATGAATACCGAACATTGAAAGGGTTAAGGATCCAAAGCCAGGGCTACAGATAACTGTGCATACTCAAATTCTGAAATCGTCATTTATCCACCAAACCCTATGTTGAAACCACTCTTTAGAATCGTCTCGAAGAGACGATTCTAAAGAGGGGCACAACATAGGGTTTGGTGGAGAAATAAAGAAGTTATTCTTGAAAATGTTCTCATTTATGCATCTTATCTAGACCTGTGCAAAGCATTTCCAAATCATCAAGTTTTAGCGTGAAAAAATCCCAATTATAAAACATTAAATTATATGCACTTTTCCCAATTTTTTTCCAGAAAACAACCTACTAATTATGTAAAAAAGAGAGAGGAAATATGCTCACTTTAAATACTCGGAAACAACATCTATACAAAATAAATTAAATTTCTGATATCGTGTTGTAGGTGTGGGTATATGGAACTTGTATCAGGGTAGCAGTGTGGTTAGTTCATTTATCGTGAATTCCTATGGATTCGTGTTACCCTGTTGATTCGTGCATTGTGTAATCACGTAGTTTTCTCAGCACAGAGTTTATTTCCGTGACCTAGTTTTTGTCAATAGCCTCTATGAAAAGGGCTCGTTAATATATGGACCTTTCTGTAGACCCTTTCATGGACCTTTATGGGGCCATTTATCAAAACATTAAATTGGATGCTATGTGTCCACCATTTTGGAAAACGCCATTACGTCAGCAATGGTCATATTTAGTTTTCTTCAATTGCGCTGTATAATAATAATTTTCAAAATAATCATTGTTACAAATTTTTATCGGACTGAATTTAGTCCCGCAAAAAATTCCGCAACATGAATGTTCTTGCCCGGAAATGCTGTTTTGATACTGACCAATTAGAGAGCACGAATCAATAGGACGTAGGTCAAAATTTCTTAGCAGCCGACTCGATCTATTTAGCAAGTAAAATTTACACTTTTGATGATTTTCATCTGAAAATTTATTATCTCAAGATGAATAAATGTTTTAAAATATTACTATACAACTAAAAAAGACTTGGACTGCACAACTGTCATACACATGATATAATTTAAACTTTAAGGAACACGAATCGCCAGGAATAGAGCATAGTCAGTTAGCCTTGTATTATTCCTGAATTCACATTTTCATTAAGCAATGTACATGCTCATTTCCTATCGATTTGTGCATTGTGTAACCAAATAATCTTATGGGGCAAAATTCCGTGTGTGCAAAAGCATGATGGGGCAAAGTTCCGCTATGCAGTTTTAAGGATGGGGCAATTCTGTTGGGGCTTTCTTCCGGCCACCCTAAAACATGAGTTCTCCGAAATATTTATAAGGCTTTATCACCCAAAAATTCGCAGGATAACTATCAGCACAATAGTTATGTTCCAGATATGGCAAACGTCTAATATAATTTAACTATTTTAAATGAATTAACCTTTTCACACAGCGTTTTCACTTGATTTTCCGTCAGTTGTTTGCATTCGTTCAGTTGCTCTATCCACTGGTCGAGTTCTTTCGCCTTGGATTTTGGATCTTCTTCAGACATAGCTTCGGAAGGTAAGTAACTCGATGTCCTACAAATGTAAATATGAATATAAATTATCGATAACAGGCTGTATTACTATATTGTAACTATGCTAAACTTTCGAATTCGCAACAAAATGGCCGTCGATCACTTCGCTCGAGTGACGTCATATAATTTGCCGAAACATGTTCTTATTACAATTTACCCTAACAATGCACGGCGTTTTAAATGGGAAACAAAGAGAATCTATCTATAAGAATAAGTGTTGAATGGTACGTGTACTTTCAAAAGCTGCATTTACCTTAATGTAATCAAATGAGTTATTTCTGAAAAGTTCTAGCTTCCTCACCCGGCAGAAAGGTCTTATATACTAGCGACACCTAGGTTACGAAATTACTGAAAGGCGAAATAATAGACGGAATGAAATTCAAGTTTATTATGATTAGAACACATAAATGGCATTTCATGTTTTGCAATTCTACTATTTATACTTCTACAAATGACATTTAAAATTTTACATGGAAAATGAATTGTACTGTTAATGCAGTTTTTTCCTGAGAAGCTTAAACAGAACAAGACATTCACGTCTTTTAATGTCGTTGTGGATACTAGACGTGTGTGGGTTTGACTAAAAAGCGGTAAAAACCGCCGAAACAAACGACATGAATGAATGAAAGACATTTTACGAGGGTGGCTCGGTTAGTCAAAAGACTAATCTCACCACCATCCCTCGAGGCTTTCAAAATAAGTACATTTCATACAATATCACATTTAAACAAATATACAGCATATTAAATAACAGTGTCGCTGTACAGTATCCTTTACTAAAATATAATATCTTCACAGCTCTATTTATAGTAGTCTCAAATCAGGAACTCCTACATGAAATGCTTGATATGGGTCTGCTCTATTTGTTTATAATAAGTGAATATAATTCCTCTGATGAAACGCAATTAGTATTCAGGAATATTCATAGTACATTTTGAGCCACGTTTGATTTTTCCATACAGTGAGATAAAAAGAGCACGCGTCTATCTTTACCAATTACTCCACAGACTCATTTTGGCACCTTCTTCAAACTATGTAGACCGATATCAGACGCCCCATGCAGGAGATACCCGTCTGACCAGGGTCTGTCCGAACAGCACCATTGCAAAATGAACAGCAAATGTATATGTCTATCAAAATACGAAGAGAGAGAGACGAACAGAGGACATAAACCATGGAACGGTCAGTGACAATTAAGTGTCACTGTGGGTTAATTTAAGCTTCTGTTTAGAGGCGCCCAACCTCAAACTTATTCTATCCCCATCCAAATATACAAATTGTGTAAATAAACTTATCCCCACTCTGACTAATCAAGAACAACCGCGATGGCAAATACATGTAAAACGAAAATATAATTTAAGTGAAACAAACTGGATCCACCTATCGCTAAACTCAATGGTTGAGTTGCATTCTGAGTAACTGTTGAAAAGTATAACTGGCACGACAGGTATCCGACATCATCCTTTCGTTTCGGGATTTAAGAGGAAGACTTCATAGAGTACAGCCAATGTAATTTTAGGCTTCCCTGTCGCCACGTACAGTCGGGGTACATGAAAAGGGTGCAGCGTGATTGTCAGATGTAAAAGAGTTTACAACCAGATATGCAACTATAAATAAAAGTATGTTATAGTATGTTCAGATCGAATCCCTTTTAATGGTGTTTTAATTCATTTGACGAACAAAGTAAGAAAATAGATATGTCCAATAATTTTACGAAGTCACACCACCATAAAATTCCGGATGTGAAAAGCCTTGTCACAGGAGCGCCTTAGATTGCATGCTAATACGTAAGAGGTTTTAATGATAAAATATAGAGAATGTTTTTCTTAAATTATGATACTTATATATCCTCGCTTAAGCTCCCCATAGTAGGATGGGGCACGGGGAACATCTCCGTCAAGATGAGGGAAACTTAAAATAAAATCGTCTCTTTTGGCCTGGGTAAATGGTTGGAATCATAATATCAAAGAAAGGGTTACCTATGTTGAAAATATCGTCCAAATATGGAGGTTTCATTAATTGATTTGGTGACATCAATTAAAGACCTATGATTATTTTATCATAGGTCTTGGTGGTGACATCGAATTGATATTGTGGGTTCAGACTCATCAAGCAATCTCTTTTATAGCAGTATATACAAATCTGCGACCAGTGTTGCACAATGACGGTATATAGCGCACTCTCATAATGCACGTGAGTATGTTATAAATAAAATACAATATGCCTGCGCCCCGCGTGCGCGCACTGCCGTAGACGGTACGTGCGCGCGCGCGTGTGCGTGTGCCCTTGTGTGTGCGTTCGTATACCTACATGTTCTACCTATTGTCGAACTCTTGTGTAGTTAATTAAACTCTCCGAGCCGTATTTTATTATTATTCTTGGTCCGGTTTGGGTATACGTTTTGTAACATGTGTGTGTTAATGCATTCGGTTCGTGCAAAGACCTATGATAAAACATCATAGGTCTTTGGTTCGTGCCGTGATTCGTGTGTGCGTGTTTTCTCATTTTCTTCAGTCACAGTTAGCTTCTACGGTATTTTCTTTCGATTTATTTTAGAATCGGATTCATGGTATCTAAAAGGTATATTCACCTAATTAAGCATAATATTGAGCTATATGGAAAATATTCGCTTATATTTTATCCGTTGCGGGCATTTGTGGGGCCACTAAACGTCGATTTAGTCAAACCGGAAAAAGCTCTCTCAACCGGAACTACTCCGACTCTTTCCTTTTCTCGCGAACAGCGGAACTACATGGCCGCTGAACGGTGGTAGTAGTTTTAAATCTGTCACAATCTTCTGTTACCACAATCCATTTTGAAAAATGGCGACAGAGCAGATGACATTAAGAGCGACCCTGCAGGGTCATGGGGATTGGATCTCCCAAATATCAACAACACCCCAATATCCTGACATGATTTTGTCGGCTTCCAGAGGTATACATTTCTATCATACCATCGAGATGTCTTGTTTTACAGTTCAAATTTTCAATAAACCTTTTACTGACTGGTAATCTTGGAGTTAACTGATATGTTACCTTTAATCATTGATCAGCTAAGTGATTATTTAATCAAAATATTGCTATTTACATGATACTTTACTATGTATGCTGTCGCATGAACATCGCCGATTACTAAATTCGAGTCAAATTCGACTGACAAAGTACTGTGTAACTGTACACTTGTTACGCATAAGAAACTGTGCATAGAGTTTAAGGTTATTTTTTCTGAGATTCATAAATGAAAGTATATTGTATCTAGATAGTTTGGTATCAAAATTTAGCTTATTCAATTACCAACAAGATGTTGTTGTTTTTTTAAATAGCTATTTGTATAGATGCATGTTAAACATTTAAGCATGGTAGGGTTCAAAATAAAAGATACACAAGGCAACATAAAATTTTAGCTTATTCAATTAGCAACAAGATGGTACAGCTTTTTTTTAAATAGCTGTTTGTATAGATGCATGTTAAATATTAAAGCATGGTAGGGATCATACTGAGTGAATATTGACTATTCAGTATAAATCTCAATAAATACACGATGTAATGCGCATACTGAGTGAATATTGACTATTCAGTATAAATCTCCATAAATACATCTTTGCAAACAGAGTAGATCCAGATTAGACGATTTCTATAGGCAGTGACTGATAAGGATGTACACTCTTTCTACCAAACAGTAGTTTAGATCCTGTTTTATAGCTTCTTACCATATATTATGCAAAATTGTCTAGAATAAAGGTATTGAATTTGGTTCGGTTTTTTGGGGGGGTGGGGGGGGGGGGTAGATGCGATATCGTAGCTGTAAGACTGATAATGACTAGCGTCCAGTTTACAGCTACGACATGCTAGCATCTCTACTGTGGCGCAAGCCGAATGTGAATCACACGCGGCGGTTTAACGCTTTTATTTTCACAACAAATGTAAAAATAAATCAATGTTTCGATTTAAATCGATTTTTTGAACACGCTGGGCTAACAAAATTATGTTACCTTTCTTGAAAATCATGTAATTTCCGATTAAAGTTTTACCACTAAAAGCGGACGACGTTTCCGAGAGATGGTCGGCCATTTTGAAAAAATTACCCATGCTCCGGGTGGTCACAGGTGACCTTATATGCAAATAGCTTCCATATATGGAAATCGTAGTAAAACGAGCACCAATCGTCAATCTAAACAACATGGCCGACCCGTAGTAAGGTTTCCTTATATGGCAAAACGAGATCTCGCGAGATCTGTCATGGCGTCCAAAATCAAAATAAAAGTCGGCCGGTTTTGCAAATATTTTTAATCGACCGCAGAGAAGTTATAAGATAGCGTAGGCTGATAAAATCTGATTTTTATTGATAAATAATAAGTTTTAAAGGAATACATTAACTGTTTCGAGACTCGTGCTGGTTTACAAGCACTTTAGATTTTGCGCCATTGTAGAGATGCTAGCGAATCGTAGCTCTATTTAGGATTTAGGAATAGAGCTACGTTATCGTATCTAGGGGGGGGGGGGGGGGGGGGGGGGGTCATAGATCTTTATCTAACATTGGTTTTGAAGGTAGTCTCATGTTACTTCCATGGTACATTAGTCAGACTCTTTTCACAAGCTTCACCTTTTTTTAGACTTTGAGAGATGATTCTCTGAACTGAAACGTAAAAGGACCAGTGTCACATACATCAACATCCAATCCCTTCTGACGACTTTCATACAAGGTCTTCTAACATTGAAATTTCCATACCATGAGGCTGTGAAAATGTGGACAGCAACCAAGCACAGGCCTTTCAGTGTGATAGTGAATTTTCCAAATATTGAAACTACATGTAGTTCAGACCAGAAGTTTTTAGCAGTTAAGACTTAAGTATACAGTGTCTGATCTACTTGCAAAAAAAATTATCTTTGTGAATTTGCAAAAGAACACGTTTAAAAGTTTCGTGCAAGGAAGGTGGTGCTGTTCAAGAGCCCTACTATAGCTTTTACTTTATATCAGAAAATGCAAAATATTCACCATGATAACCTCATTTTTTTCAAAATTTTCGCCGCGGCGCCCACCCACCCCCTAGGACTAAAAAACAACATCCCTTCCTCAAATCCTGGGGAAAGCCCTGTAACCGCTTAATGCGAGTCACATGCGGACGCAAATTGTCATTCATCAATGTGGCAGAAGCATGTAGGTGGATAAAATGAGTAAGTTTTTGCTCCAGGTCTTAACACCTGATTTATGTACGGTTATTGTACCAAGCAGCATTGAGAGAATCCGGGTCAAGTCGGCCGGGTCAAGTCGGCCTGTTTTGGGGTGGGTCAACTCGACCCGTCTAAGTCAGGTGAACTCGGCCCTTTCCCGCTCGTCAATTAAAGTTTATAAACTGCAGCAAAAATTGAAGATCCTTATCGGTCGGCTCCCTGAAGAATTCAGACAAAGTTTGCACATATTTTTTCCAGTAATAACCCATTAAATTCAGCGGACGAGAACAAAGGTGATAAGTATGTTGCATGAGTTAACGAATAAAACAGCTGACATTTAGTAATCAGGTTAATTAGATCAAACTGATAAGTCAAACAAATAGGTGTGAAAATGAGCGGCATCAACATTTTTGAAGTGAAATTAAGTATAACTGTTTATCTGTTTCATTGATTGTCTGTAATCAAGAACAATTTATGCGAGTGGATAAATGTAATAAAATGTTATTTTGGATCCACTTGTGAGACCGAGTTACTAGGAATTTCATCAGGATCCAAACTGTTTGCAAAGATATCACCATATTTGGGTACCGTTTTTGGCATTGTATTTATATCGGTCATCTATAAAGTGCTTCTTTTTTCTGATCATTTTTGTTTATTAATGTTGCTTAGTCCTGAGAATGAAGTGGATGAAACTGATCATGGTACACATCCTTATCTGTTACTCAGAAATTTCCTTATAGTATGTTCATTGGTATCTGTAGTATCGGTTATCTCTAGGAAACAAAATATTAAAGTATTTCAAAATAAAGAATATACAATAAAAATGCAAATATGAAATAATATTTGCGGGCCGACTTGACCCAAGCTGACTTTACCCGAGGCCGACTTGACTCAGTGGCCGAGTTTACCCGAGGACGAGTTGACCCGGGACTCATTGAGATTGCCATTAACAGTTACCAGGTTGGTTTTCCAATTCCCCGTATCCCACCCCACACCATCACCCTGCCCGCCAAACCTGTTTCTTCCAACAATGCTCGCCTCTCCTTCTTAACACCTGCACTCTACCATCATGGTGACATGTTGAACCTGGATTCAAATCATCCGAGAAAACAGTTTCAAGCAACATGACGACTTCACATGAGTATGCTTCCAAGTAAGGTCGTATTGGTCTTATGGGCTGAACCAAAGGTGCCCGACGCTTGCTTGGACTCATCCACGGACCCTGTCAGGGGCAGTCCATTGTTGAAGTTTTGTTTCCAGATTTGACATTGTTTATATTTTTCTTTCAGATAAGAGTCTTATCCAATGGCGTTTGACAAGAGAAGACACCAACTATGGAGTGACACACAAGAAACTTAAGGGGCATGGTCACTTTATCTCGGATGTTGTCATGTCTTCTGATGGCCAGTTTGCCCTTTCAGGATCTTGGGATAAGTCTTTGAGGCTTTGGGATCTAAGCACGTATGTATCTGAAAGTAATACATGAATTTGAAATGATGATAAAAACTATATAAAAGATCAAGCAATTAGTTTGAGGTTCATTTTATGTGATTTTTTTCATGTTTGAAAGTATTTGCTAGACCTAATTTACTTTAGCCAAAGTTTTTTTTATATATATATTTGTTCACTTTGAAGAGAATGGTTATCCTTAAAATATAAGTTTGTTACCTGAAATTTACCCATTACTCTACTCAATCATTTCTACAGAGAGCTAAAAAAAACATTTTGAGACTCATTTGCAGTGATTCATCTAGGTCTGCGTCCTGCTTAAGAGACGCATTATAATATGGTTGCCTGTAGTTGTTGAGGTAAATTTAATGAAATGTTACTTTAGAAACACCGTTACATACCAAAATCTGGCTGTTGTAAGTGTTTTACAATAATGATTTTGATTGGCAATTAACCAACAGATGCTTGTAGTGAGCCAATGAAAATGTTCCGTTTAAAATGGCAGCGTCGATAAGACCCCAAATAAACCCTGATGCTGCCACCGAAAATAGTCGCCAAGATTAGCCAAAAATCAAACGATGTTAGGTCAGTTGTGTCCCACTGACATGTCTTCAACGTTTGTGGATCAAAAGAAGGATCCAGAATCCGATCTAATGGAGAACAAGGGGGCCATGAGGCCCTGAAGCGCTCGCCTGAGATAACCCCCCCGGGGCGGATCCATTTTTTACCCAGAAGTCGTCACTTGTACAACCTTGGTAGAGAACCACAAGGCAAAGCAGCATGCCATTAATTAAAGATCTACTGTCCATTTCAATTTACTTTGTCACTGAATTTGAATCGAGATTTTTTTTCATTTCTTACCGGATCGAGATCAAATTTAAACCACCTGTGTCATCGTTTTTCAGGAACTCTGTGTCCGAGTTTCCCTTCAATCCATCTTTAAATAAAGATTTTATGCATAAAAACAATGTCTTCCCATTGTAAACACGTTCATTTCAAATTGCAAATGGCGGACGAATGACGTCGAGTGGAACGTTCGAATTTAACTACGGGTAATTATAGCTCTTAAAAGTTGACGTCATACACGAAATTACATCATTTATTTCATATCAGTATGCAATTCGCCCCTTTTGAAAAATGATACGCTCCACAATCCATACATACGGCGGCCATTTGCAAAGAAACAGCTGATCGAATAACATGCAGAAAATGCATTTTCGGCATTTTATTCCTTGTTACTGCATGATATTGAGGGATATTTAGCATGGGAGTGCCTGAAAAACGATGCGATCAAATGAAGTATGTTTAAGGTCAGTCTGAATCGAAATGAAAAAAATATCGACTAAAAGTCTTATGGTTTCAGAGAAAAATAATATTTAATGTTTTTCCCATGTAAAAACTGATAAGCCCAAAGGCAGGGCTAAGTTTTGTAAGTTGAACATTCTTGGCAGAGGACCACAAGCCAAAGCTACATATTTGTAGAGGACCATTGATCATGCCACATTCCAAACATCGAAGGTCTAGGACTTACAGTTTCAGAAGATTTTTAAAGATTTTCCTATAAAAAACTGATAAGCCCTTGGGCGGGGCCATTTTTGGCCCGGGGTCATAATTTGAACAATCTTTGTAGAGGACCATTAGACCATGCTACATACCAAATATCAAAGGACTAGGCCTTACAGTTTCAGAGAAGAAGATTTTTAAAGATTTTCCAATGAAAAACTGATAAGCCCTTGGGTGGGGCCATTTTTGGTCCTGGGATCATACTGTGAACATCATTTCGTTCCCCCTAGCCACTGATGCTTCTGACAAAATTTCGTTAAAATCGGGTCGGCGGTTTCATAGGAGATGTCTGAAAATGCGGATGGACGCCGGACGGATCGCGATCACAATAGCGCATCCTGAGCCTTTGGCTCAGGTGAGCTAAAAATAACAAGCAATGAAAATGGTTGGCGACTTAATCCTAGCTGACTTATGTTAAGGCAACGGAGGTTCGACCTGATTTCATGTTTTGCTGCATAAGCGGCACACTTCAGACAAAAATTGCATGGTTAGATACATGCAGAATCAGAAATATTTTGTTGCTTCATGCCAAGCAAGTAGTCCACACCTGTGTACTCCAAATGGTGGTATCGATCTACTTTCGGGTTTGACAGTATCTGGCATCCATGCTGTCTTAACCCTTTCCTTCATATAAACGTGGACATGCTTTCATCATTCCCTGTGGCATATTAATTTTTCATAGACTTGAGAAAAACCTTAAAAAGAACCCTCGTTTCTGAAACCATAAGGCCCATACCTTCCATATTTGGTATGTAGCTTTGCCTTGTGGTCCTCTGCCAAGAATGTTTAACTTAAGATCCCCGGGCGAAACTTGGCCCCCGCCCTGTGGCTTATCAGTTTTTCATGGGGAAAATATCAAATATTCTTTTTCTCTGAAACCTTAAGGCTAAGACCTTTAACTTAAGGGTTGTTCCATTTAAATGTGTATGGGGTGCATGAAGGCACTTCTAAATTCGGCCACCCACCCATAGAAGTTTTTTACCAATGCACAAACCAAATAGTACCATTTTTGCAGCAAAACCCATCCATGCATAGCTGTTTTTTAAAGTGCCTTCCTGCCCCATATACACATTTAAATGGAACAGCCCTAATTAATGGCATGCAGCTTTGCCTTATAGTTCTCTTCCAAGGTTGTACAAATGATACTTCTGGTTCAAAAATGGCACAACCCCTGGGGTGATCTCAGGTGAGTGCTTCAGAAAAGCTCTTGAATAAGAATCACTGGCCATTCCTTGCTGGCAAAAGGAACTTCAAATTTGCTTTTGTATTTGCAGATCAACTTACACAAGAATTTTTAATGGACACACAAAGGATGTCCTGAGTGTTGCTTTCTCCGCGGACAACAGGCAGATTGTGTCTGGTTCCAGAGACAGAACCATCAAATTGTGGAACACCCTTGGAGTCTGTAAATACACCATACAGGTACATCAGGTTTACCAAACTGTTACTTTACCCATTGACTAAACACCTTTTCACACCTAAATGCAAACAGCAAGGCCAAGGTTATAGCTCCTATTAGAGGAGTTTAATCTGGATTTGTCTATATACCTTTGCAAAGAGTATAGATGCATATCAGACAGCTCCTGCAAGAACCGTCTGATCTGGTTCTGCTGTTTTGCAAAGGCATAGAAAGTCGTATTTACAGGGGTGTAAAATTCCACTCGCCAATGCAAGTAAGTTTTGGAGTCGTTTGAGTGCTTTAAAACATATGCTCGCTCTTTAGGGCGAGTGGATTTTTTATCTATCATTTTCCCAATAGATAACCTTGAGTAAAATACCTTAAATTGCAAATTTAAACGCCTCAAAAGTTTCTGCAAATGTCAGATTGAAGCCACAATTTCTACTCTGTCTCGCACTTAATAATATCTACAAAGAATTTAGAGGCATTCCGATTTACGTGCACCTGTTACCTAGCGAGACATATTCGGCCCAAGTAGAAATGTTTTGCCCAAAGGAAATTTATTTGTGTTAAATATTTTGAGTGGTGCTTCAAATACTCAATTGTGTTATGAATTTAAATATGCATAACAGTTTTATAACGTTTTTCAGTACAATAATCCGTTAAAATGTGAAAAAAAATCTTGATTTAAACCTTCAACTCTCATTTAAAGGAGTAAAAATTTTAGAGGCCAAAAACCGGAAGCACCGTAAGATTTACCCTCAAAATGTCTAAACAAACAAGCTTTCGTTCGTTCTCTGGCGGGGAAGCATTTGTTGGAAATGATGACAAAAAGGAAAAAGAAAGAAAGAGGCACAGAAATAGTATGATAAAGTACGAGATCAAGAAAAATGGTTCAATGAGTTTTAATGGGCTAAAGGGATTATGGTGGTTTGGTCAAACTACCGGTTTGTCAAACTGGACTTTATGAAGAAAAAAATGGTTTCGTCAAACTGGCATTTTATAATATAATAGGCTAGCTGAGGGTGTATTAATTACAGTAATTAGGTTCATACATGAAAGCAATTAAGTGTTTATGCCACATTTTGATGACTGTTTGATCGAAAATAGCTTGGAATCCAACCATTAAATGATTTGCTGAACATTTCACTGATTTAATAGATCATACAAAGTTGCACTGATCCTGCATGACTTAGTAATTTGATGTTTAAACAGGCTTGTTTTGGGCAATTTTTATCTTCAACCGTTCATAATCAACTTCATATGATATAAATCACACCGGCTTTCAAATTTAAGAATACATATGTATGAAAATTCAAGGGCGCGTGAAAGTTGCATAAGGGCGAGTGGATTTCAGTGATCACTAGTCCTGCAGGGCGAGTAGCTTTTGAAAAAAAAATTACACCCTTGATTTATGGAGTAAAGGGTAAAATGATATAAAAATTGATGTGATTTTACAGTTTCTTCCATACCAATAAAATCCTTTGTTTGATAATTATAAAACTTCAGTTCATAAACTTTTGTATGAATAAAAGGTTAATGGGTATGAATATGTGCTGTGGGATTTCAGCAATCCTTCAGCCTAAGAAGAACACTGCAGAAACTACTTTTATCTGTTTAATCATGTAGTAATTTTGTTCCTGTTACAGGATGAAGGCCACTCTGACTGGATCTCTTGCGTGAGGTTCTCACCAAACACTGCAAACCCGATCATTGTGTCAAGCAGCTGGGACAGGGGAGTCAAGGTACAATAAGTCATTTATGTTAGAAAGTACAGAATTTTAACCCTTTCCCTCATATAAACGTGTTTTCAAGCATTTGCAGACAGTAGCCCCATATCCAACAGCTCCTATCAGTGTCTGCTCTGTTACTGAAATTGATAGATCTGTTTCTTTACCTTCTAAAATGGCTACAATGTTCCACCTTCCATACTTTATTTATATGTATTTTGTCCATGAATATTCAGTATGTAATAAAATTAGGAATAAACACAGAACAGGGAGAGGGTTAAATTATGATATTAAAACCACTCAAAAGCACAGTTGCAGTATCAAACTGATTTTGTAATTTGAAAACATGTACATATAGAAACTGGACCCTGCTATTCCCTAGAAACCCTACACAGACGGAAATTATTCTCCATCCTTATGCCCCTCTAGAAATTATGAGATCCGACATTTATTCAGTTATTTTGTCACCTGCTGAGAGGCAGTGTGTCACTTAGGGATCATTTTTCCGTCCATTTGTCTGTCCATCACACTTTCTTTTTCTGGCTATCATTTCTAAACCAATCATTATAGAGCTGTCAAATTTCAAGTGTCTTCCTCTCATTGAGGACCATTGATGTAACTAAGGTCCATCACTCTGCATACAATACCTTTTGAGTTATTCCCCTTTGTTATGATTTCACTCCAGCATATTAACAGTTTTAGTGTCGGCTGCGAGCAGTTGACATGTGTTCCTCCGAACTCTTGTTATGTCTCCCCCTTTAGGGGAGGGAGACATATTGATGTTGTGCTTTGTCTGTCTGTCCGTCTGCCCGTCCATCCGTCCGTCCGTTAAAATTATTGTGCAGCTAACTCCTCCTACACTATTAGAGGGATTTCCTTCAAACATTTACATATGAACCAGCTATATGTGAAGATGGTCATGTGATTTGGAATTTTGGCTACAACAATTTTGACAGAAGTTCTGGCCCTTTGTAGTTTTTCCTTATATAGAATATATAGCGAAAAAATCTTGTGCAGCCAACTCCTACACTATTTGAGGGATTTACTTGAAACTTTTACATATGAACCAGCTATATGTGAGGATGGTCATGTGGTTTGGAATTTTGGCTGCAACAATTTTGACAGAAGTTATGACCCTTTGGAGTTTTTCCTTATATAGAGTAATAGCGAAAAAGTCTTGTGCAGCTAACTCCTCCTATACTATTTGACATATGAATTTATTCCTCTTATGGGTGCCAGGGTAGAGGGTGCCAGGGGGTGAATTCATTCCTCTTATGGGTGCGGGGTACCTGGGGAGACGGGTGTTTTTCTCAAAAACAAACAAGTTAAAATATGATTTACAAAATCGACATCCAGTAAAGATCAGGTGAAGATGCCCATAACTTTAAATTGACAACTGCCCTGTGATTGGATAAATCATTCGGCTATGGCTAAGGAAAACATGCTCACCATTTTCTTTGAAATATAAAATATAACTTTCAAACCTGCCAAAAGATGGAAAACCATTCACAAACTGTGTTTACCCTTTGCTCCATTACTACTGTTTTCTATGCGTTTGCAAACAGAGCAGACCCGGATCAGATTTCTGCCATGGCTAAATATTCTGTGTCCATGTGCGTTCAGAAGTGTGTAATTCATATTCATTGTGTCAAGATGTAGATTATTTGTCAGTTCTGCTTTTCTTGCACTGGTTCTGTTTTTAGCTCACCTGAGCAAAGCTCAGGGTGAGCTTTTGGGAGACTTGAATGTCCGGCGTGCGGCATGTGTTGTGCGTCGTCAACAATTTGCTTGTGAATACTCTAGTGGTCACAATTGTAGTCCAATCTTCATGAAACTTGGTCAGAATGAATGTCTTGGTAAAATCTCGGACGAGTTTGAAAGTGGGTCAAGTTGGATTAAAAACTAGGTCAAATAGTAGGAAAACCTTGTGAACCCTCTAGAGGTCACATTTTTAGCCCAATTTTCATGAAACTTGGTCAGAATGATTGTCTTGATAAAATCTCGGAGGAGTTTGAAAAGTGGGTTACGTGGGGTAAAAAACTAGGTCAAACATTAGCAAAACCTTGTGAACACTCTAGTGATCACAATTTTAGTCCAATCTTCATGAAACTTGGTCAGAACAAATGTCTTGATAAAATCTCGGACGAGTTCGAAAGTGGGTCAAGTGGGGTTAAAACTAGGTCACTAGGTCAAACAGTAGAAAAACCTTATGAACACTAGTGGTCACATTTTTTGTCCAATCTTCATGAAACTTGGTCAGAACGAATGTCTTGATAAAATCTCGGACGAGTTTGAAAGTGGGTCAAGTGGGGTTGAAAACTAGGTCACTAGGTCAGACAGTAGAAAAACCTTGTGAACACTAGTGGTCACATTTTTTGTCCAATCTTCATGAAACTTGGTCATAATGATTGTCTTGATAAAATCTCAAAGAGTTTGAAAGTGGGTTAAGTGGGGTTAAAAACTAGGTCATTAGGTAAAATAGTAGGAAAACCTTGTGAACACTTTAGAGGTCACATTAATAGCCAAATCTTCATGAAAATTGGTCAGAATGATTGTTCTAATAAAATCTTGGACAAGTTTGAAAGTGGGTTAGGTGTGGTCAAAAAGTAGGTCTCTGGGTCATATCTTAGAAAAATCTTGTTTACACTCCAGAGGCCACATTTTTAGCCCAATCTTCCTCAAACTCGCTCAGAGTGTTTGTCTTGGTGATACCAAGGTTGAGTGTGATCATGGGTGGGGTGGGAATAAAAAGTAGGTCACTAGGTCAAACTTTAGAAAAAATACTCTAGAGGGCAAATTTTTAGCCCAATCTTCATTGGTCAGAATCATTGTCTTGATAAAGTCAATATTCTAAATCTTTGAAAATCTTGTTCTGTAGAAACACTGCTCATGGTCCACTATCAACATTGTTCAAATATTGTCCCTAGTGTCAATATTGGCCCTACCCATGGGCTACCCAGCAAAAATCTTAAATCTATAGTAATCAGGTGAGTGATTAAGGGCCATCTTGGCCCTCTTGTTATTTTTTATGCCCCCCAGATCAAATCTGGGGGGCATATTGTTTTTGCCCTGTCTGTTTGTTTGTTTGTTTGTTTGTCTGTTTGTCTGTTTGTCTGTTTGTCTGTTTGTCTGTTTGTTTGTCAGCAACTTTAACATTGGTCATAACTTTTGAGCCAGTACAGATAGAGACTTGATATTTGGTATGCCTATGTATCTCATAAAGCCGCACATTTTGAGGGGTGACATGTCAAGGTCAAGGTCATCCTTCAAGGTCAGAGGTCAAATATATGGGTCAAATCACTGACTTTAACATTGGCCATAACTTTTGGACCAGTAGAGATAGAGACTTGATATTTGGCATGCTTGTGTATCTCATGAAGCTGCACATTTTGAGGGATGACATGTCAAGGTCAAGGTCATCCTTCAGGGTCAAAGGTCAAATTATCTGTTTTTTGGCTGTAACTTTAACGCAACTTTAACATCGGTCATAACTTTTGACTCAGTACAGATAGAGATTTGATATTTGGCATGCATATGTATCTCATGAAGCCGCACATTTTGAGGGGTAATATGTCAAGGTCAAGGTCATCCTTCAAGGTCAGAGGTCAAATATATTGGTCAAATCACCGACTTTAACATTGGCCATAACTTTTGGACCAGAAAAGATAGAGACTTGATATTTGGCATGCTTGTGTATCTCATGAAGCTTTACGTTTTGATGGGTAACATGTCAAGGTCAAGGTCATCCTTCAGGGTCAAAGGTCAAATTGTCTGTTTCTTTGTCTGTAACTTTAACATTGGTCATAACTTTTGAATCAGTACAGATAGAAACTTGATAATTGGCATGCATATGTATCTCATAAAGCCGCACATTGTGAGGGGTAATATGTCAAGGTCAAGGTCATCCTTCAAGGTCAGAGGTCAAACATATGGGTCAAATCACCGACTTTAACATTGGCCATAACTTTTGAACCAGTACAGATAGAGACTTGATATTTGGCATACTTGTGTATCTCATGAAGCTGCACAGTTTGAGGGGTGACATGTCAAGGTCATCCTTCAGGGTCAAAGGTCACATACTTTAACATTGGCCATAACTTTTGAATCAGTAGAGATACAGACTTGATAGTTTGTATATATGTGTTTCTCATTTGGCTGCACAGTTTCAGGGGTGACATGTCAAGGTCAAGGTCATCTTTGAAGGTCAAAGGTCATTAACATTGGCCATAACGTTTGAACCAGTAGATATACAGCCTTGGTACTGGTATGCATGTGTATCTCATGAAGCCGCACAGTTTGAGGGGTGACATGTCAAGGTCAAGGTCATACTTCATGGTCAAAGGTCACCAACTTTTAACATTGGCCATAACTTTTGAACCATTAGAGATACAGACTTGATATTTGGTATGCATGTGTACCCCATGAAGCTGCACAGGTAGAGGAGTGACATGTCAAGATCAAGGTCATCCTTCAGGGTCAAATATCATATTGAGGGGGCATAGTGTTTCACAAACACATCTTGTTTGTATTTCATTTACAATATCAAGCTGGTAACAAGTCCTTGTTTTAATCACAAACAGGTATGGAATCTGACTAACTGCAAGTTGAAGACCAACCACTTTGGTCACAAGGCTTACCTGAACTGTGTCACCGTATCCCCTGATGGCTCTCTGTGTGCCTCTGGTGGAAAGGTAAGAAACATGAAGCAGGTCTCTCTTATCACCACAAATTTCTTCATCTTACAAAGCTATGTGGTGTGAACTTTTACCTGTAGGTATTTCGAATCCCATCTCAATGATTCCTTTCTAATCTGAAGAAATGGCCAAATCAGCCTTTTCCTGCTTGTCAGTTACAGTTGAACATCCGATATCTCAAAACTCTGATAACTTCGGGATAACCCGAAAATTTGGTCCTCTGAAAATTTACAATACAGAATTGTTCTAAAATGTATCGCATACACATATCTAGAAACACATGTGCCAGCTTAATGCAGGTCAAAAGTCTTACAGGAGCTTTCAGCATTACTTTAAACCTGCATTAAGCTGTGAACTTTAGAAATCTGATGACTCGACCCTCTATTTTTCAGAAGTAATTTGCATGGTCCCTTGAAGTTTGAGATCATATGAAAGTTGATTGTATCATCTTGGGTAATTACAGTGATTACTGAATTTTTCAGCTAGTACAATCCATGGGGAGTAGTTGTGATAGTCTTTGCAGATAGTTTGGATCCAGTTGAGATGCTGAAAAGCTTAGCATCTCCTCAGTAACGGTTTGATGCCAAAAGTACTTTTCAATAAAAATGAAGGAAAAATTAACTGGCAAATTTAGAAAAACAATTCTCTGAATGCTTATACACTATACAGGTAAAAAGAAAATATATTGAGTACCGTTGTCTTAACCCATTCCCACCTAGGCTATTTTTAGACGTAACCTCTTTGAAAAAAACTACCAAAAAGGAGCATTTACTAGAGAAAATGAATTTTGTAGTTTTGTGACCATTCTGATACATAGAGCATTTGCTCCTACTGAGCAAATTTTGTTCTATATATCAGAATGGTTTCAAAAAGTGACTTCGCCGACAATGTTGCATCTGGGATTACCTATGCAAACAGTTGGGTCCAAATGAGATGCAGAGAAACTCAGTATCTCATCGGGATCCAAACCGTTTGTTACTGTGACTGTTTCTGAAATGGCGATAAAGAAAAATAAAAACAAATGTAAGTGCTGCAGACGACAAAATTTGGCAGCGCAAGGGTTATGGCTAGCCCTAGAGAAATTTACATGCTTGTTGACAGTATGTTGGACCATTGATAGTTGCCAACAGAAGAATATAAATGTATTCTTGCAGAACATTGATAAAGAGGTTTTCAATCTAAATTTTTTATTTTCAGTCCAGTCTTGTTGATCCCAGTGTAAGTCGCATCAGATTGGTTGGTCACTATTGATTTCTATTGTCTACACAGAAATTATTTTCTTTTGTAGGACGGCAGTGCAATGCTGTGGGACTTGAACGAAGGCAAACATTTGTACACATTGGATGGTGGTGGCGAGATCAATGCCCTGTGCTTCAGCCCAAACAGATACTGGCTGTGTGCTGCAACAGGACCCAGCATCAAGATCTGGGTATGTGCTATAAAATTTAATACTCTGGGGGGGGGGGGGGGGGGTATGCTCCCTCAGATCTGTGATTCCATGTGGGGTGCATATTGTTTTTGCTCTGTCTGTTGGTAGATTGGTTTGTCTGTCACAACTTTAACATTGGCGATAATTTTGTTGCCATGGCACATACATACTTCATACTTGGTATGCATGTGCAACTTATGGAGGCAAACATTTCAAGGGGCGACTTATTAAGGTCAAGGTCAGAGGTCATATTTGTTTTTGCTCCGTCAGTTTGTTTGTCCCCCAACTGTATTGTTAGCGATAACTAAACTTGATCACCATTGCACATACATACTTCAACCTTTGCATGCATGTGCAACTTATGGAGGTGAACATTTTTATGGGTGACTTATTAAGGTCAAAGGTCATATCAGAGGCATAGTGTTTCACAAACACATCTTTCCTGTAAAACTGCTTAAAGACCATGAGAAGGTGAAAAGGAAACAATCACTTTTGAGTAGGGTTTTGTATGTACAGATACTTTGGTAAATTCATTTCAGTTGCATATTGTTATACTTGGTATACTGTTTTTACATCCATCCCTCTGAATGTGGGAAACAGGTGTAATGGCATTTGCAAACAGTGTAGACACCGATTCCTCAGGTCAGAGTCTGATTTGTTTGTCATTCAAAACCCTTTAGCAAATTTAAACCTACCTATTGTATGGACTCCCTAGTTAAACAGAAATGTAAATATTCAGTTAGATAAAATTCTCGGATTCTGAGTGGTGACCTTGTCGGGGTGTACAGGACTGTACACCTCGGCAAGAGGCAGTTGTACTCAATTAATTTCTCTATGGCACCCATTTTTGTTCCCCCTCCTTATTTGATTATTCCAGGAACTATTTTACGGCATCGCCTACTTCCAATGTAAACAATTGCCGAAAGATTAGTTCTCACAGCAAGAATAAAATTGATGCCAGTCGGGCTAGGCTTGTACTTAAAAACACAGAAAAGGCAAACAAAAATGCAGCCACAGAAAAAGCAAACAAAAAAGCTGCCAGCCTATCAGGATTAAGACAATAATCCACCTATCTGCGCATATGACCCTGTTCAGTAGCTGCAAAATTGGCTTCTTCCAAGTTATCCATGCAAAATAACTCCAGATCCAATTTCTATTGTTCAGCATGTTTTTATATGCATATTAAATCTGTGCTTTGTTTCATATTAATCAGTAACTTGCCCGTCAAGTTTCACTATTATTCAGTGATGACGTCGTCGAGTCTTAATAGCATTGTGTAATATGACATCATGTGTACACATCCTAATTAGCATATATATAAAGATCTGATGGGCAATAAATTGTTACATTGCAGTTTGACGATGTACATCATGCATGACTGGTGTGGAAGGCACAGCCTCAGGAAATACACCCTCCACACAAGTCATACCAAGCCATACACCCCAGCCTGTCAAATAGCAGTGTAATGAATAGTATTTATTTCAGTTTTAGATTGTGGCCTACATTTAACAAGTGCTTCTGTTAATTGCAGGATCTTGAAGGCAAGGTGGTAGTGGATGAGTTGAGACAGGAGGTAATCAGTACAAGCTCCAAGGCTGATCCACCTAGATGTACCTGTCTAGCCTGGTCTGCAGATGGACAGACACTGTTTGCTGGATACACCGACCATCTTATCAGAGTTTGGCAGGTGTCAATGGCCACTAGATAATTTATGAACTGTCATGAAAGTGTGCAGAAAGAACATCAAAGACTTTATAAACATCTAAGTTGTGAATGCTCTGAAGCCATACTGCAGTAAAATACTGTTTATGAAGAGAAAAAAAATGTGTCTGTTGTTACTAACAACTTAAATGCCTGGATAGATGATTTTTATAGGCCCGAAGGTAACTTCGGTGGTATTGTGGTATGGCGCTTATCCGTAAGCCACATCTTTGTCCACTCAATAACTTGACAACTATTGGATGAGCTGTCTTTATACTCCGTAGGAAGGTTGGTCATGACAAGTAGATGACCCCTATTGATTTTAGGGTCAAGGTCACCATGACCTTCCACTCAAAAATCTTGTCCGCTCAATAACTTAAGTATTAGGTGAGCTGACTTCATACTTAGTAAGAAGGTTGGTCATGGCTAGTAGATGACCTCTATTGATTTGAGGTCAGTACGTCAAAAGTTCAGGTCACCGTGACCTTCAACTCAAAAATCTTGTCCACTCGATAACTTGATAAGTATTGGGTGTGCTTAGTAGGAAAGTTGGTCATGGCTAGTAGATGACCTATTGACCCCTATTGATTTAGGGATCAAAGGTCAAGGTCACACCGACTTTCAACTCAAATTAATGTGGTGTATGTTACGACTTTCGGCGTATAATGCTCTGACAAACGGGGCTCTTGTTAACTAGATTTATCGAATATTATATTGGGGAATTTTTATAATAGCATGTGAACAAATTTTTTGCCATAGCAGAAACTGTAGAATCAGACCTATATTATTACTGGTCAGACAACTCCTTCAGGAGCTGCTAAAACAGGGTCTTTTCTGTTTGCAAGGGTATTTGTATTAGATGAAGGGTTGAGGGAAACTTCATAATGGGCAAGTATGATCAACTCCTGAAACTCAACTTTTGAGTGTTGCCCTGTTAATGTTGAGGCACCTGTTGGGGTGCATAGTGTTTCACAATCAGATTTTCCATTAAAGTTTGAAACCCAGCTTAAATTTAAAAATTAAATTTTAAGCCCAGCTATTCGAAGAAGGGCTATTCTAATGGCATAGCTTTTTTATTTGCCCGAAGGTAACTTCGGTCGTATTATGGTATGGCGCTTGTCTGTTAGCCACATCTTTGTCTGCTCAATAACTTAGTTACCATTGCACATACATACTTCAAACTTGGCATGCATGTGCAATTTATGGAATCGAACATTTGAGGGATGACTTACTGAGATCAAAGTCGAAGGTCATATCAGGGCATAGAGTTTATCTTGTTATAATGGCAAATGATTACAGGATATTTTGACTATGGCAGAACCTGAAGAATTAAAGCTAACAGCAGACTGATCAAACGACTCCTATTGTCCTATAGAAGCCTACCAATCAGAATCTACTCTGTTTGAAAAGGCATTTCTATCGGGTAATGGGTTGATACATTTCAAGTAAATTGTCACTAGTTTTAACCCTTTACTCCAAGACTATTCATGTAGGCAAATATGACATGGATAATTTTCATAAATGCACTGTGAACAAAGGTTTTGATATGTCATACTGTAGACAAGATCCTATAGGAGCTGTCTGATCTTGGTCTACTCTGTTTCATGATTTGCAAAGGCATAGATGTCTGGAGTGCATACCTGTCAAGACGCATGCATTGTGCGTGTCGCACACATTTTACGTCTAAATCGCGCTGTAATAGTTCAGTATCAAACGCATTTTCTAAATTCTTGAAAAAGGATTTTAAAACGGCAATGCCCCCAGCTATATTAATATCACACTCTTAACGCGTTCTGACCCTTGACAGGTACGGGAGTGAAAGGTTAAACTCGTCTGGATCAAAGGTCAAATTGTTTAAAATCCTAAACTCAGCATGATCAACAGTTTTACACTGATAATTTTTAACACAAAAGATCTATACAAAAGAAATCTAATTTTAGAATTAATGTATGCATTTACAATCCAACACAAATTCGCTCAGTAAGCTAAAGGCCCAATATTTGATCACATTCAGTGACAAGTGTTCTATTCACCCTTTTCAGCATTTCCTGTCGGAGGAATATTCATGTACAAGACTAATATGAATTTGCTTTTAACCGTTTACAGTTTTGCAAACTGATCAGATAACTACTGCAGGAGTTGCCTGATCATGGTCTGCTCTGTTTGCTTCTAGAAAAAAGTACATGTAGATCAGTTTTGCCATGACCAAAAGTTGTGTTCACATGCCATTATAATTATGTCTCCCCCCATATTTATATGGGGGAGACATATTGTTTTCGTGAGAGCTGTCCGTCTGTCTGTCTGTCCGTCTGTCTGTCACACTTTTTGTCCGGACGATAACTTCAATATGCCTGATGCCAGTTGATTGAAACTTCATATATGGAAAGAGCATAATGAGAGGAAGTGTCATGCACAAGGTCCATAACTCTGGCTTCACTAATATTGGAGTTATTGCCCTTTGTAAAAAAAATCACACTTTTTTGTCCGGACGATAACTCCTACATGGCTCATGCCATTGGATTGAAACTTCATATATGGAAAGATCATGACGATAGGAAGTGTCATGCACAAGGTCCATAACTCTGGCTTCACTAATATTGGAGTTATTGCCCTTTGTAAAAAATCTCATAATTTTTTGTCCGGACAATAACTTCAATATGCCTGATGCTAGTTGATTGAAACTTCATATATGGAAAGAGCATAATGAGAGGAAGTGTCATGCAGAAGGTACATAACTCTGGCTTCACTAATATAGGAGTTATTGCCCTTTGTAAAAAAAATCACACTTTTTTGTCCGGACGATAACTTCTATATGGCTCATGCCATTGGATTGAAACTTCATATATGGAAAGATCATAATGAGAGGAAGTGTCATGCACAAAGTCCATAACTCTGGCTTCACTAATATTGGAGTTATTGCCCTTTGTAAAAAAAAAATCACAATTTTTTGTCCGGACGATAACTCCTATACATGCCATTGGAGTGAAACTTCATACATGGAACGATCATGATAAGAGAAAGTGTCATGCATAAGATCCTTAACTCGAGCTTCAATAAATTTAGAGTTATTGCCCCTTGTACATTTGTTTAATTCTTTTTTGTCCGGACGATAACTCCTACATGGCTCTTGCCATAGTATTGAAACTTCATACATGGAAAGAGCATGATGAGAGAAAGTGTCATGAACAAGGGCTATAATTCTGGCTTCAATACTTTTGGAGTTATTGCCCTTTGTTACATTTTTTGGCCGATCAATAACTCCTGTTCGACTGATGCTATTGGAATGACATTTTATTTTTGGAAAGAGCATGATGAAAGTAAGTGTCATGCACAAGGGCCATAAATCTGGTATCAGTATTTTTGGAGTTATTAGCTGTTATCATTTTCTTCTTGAAAAATGTAGTGTGGAAAACGCATAATGAGGGGAAGTATCATTCATCAAGACCATAACATCTTTTAGTGATTTCCCTTTACATATTGTTTTTATTAGAGGGGAGACATCCGGTTTTTTTGACAAAAACCTCTAGTTAATATTCATGATGTCATTATTAAATACAATGTAATTCTTACATGGGTTTACTATCCAGGAGCAGGTAACATGCTTTGCAAAGAACATTGTCTTCATTAAGAAAAACAAAATCATGAATGAGAATTTATTTAATACAAATCAACAGGAGGAATTGTATACATGTAAATATCCGCAAAGAATATTAATTAAAATTACCTGAAAAAGAATCCAGAACATTAAAATTCTAATACCACAACAGAGGTTCAGATAAAATGTGTTAATTAAAACATTTTCAAGAATAACACCTATATTTCTCCATCAAACCCTATGTGGTGACCACTCTTGGGAATTGTCTGGAAGAGACAATTCTAAAGAGTGGTCATAACAGAGTTTGTGGAGCGCGACAATTTTAGTGTTTAAGTATGCACCTTTATTTGTTGCTCTGCTACAAGTATTACAATACATGTGCAATGAATAAATTCAAAATTATATTACCAATAGGCACATTTAACCCTTTACCTGTCAGATGTTAGAAACATCCTTTCAATGCATTGTCAAACTGAGTAGAAGCAGATCAGACTACTTCTGTTGGAGTTGTCTGATCAGGGTCTGCTCTGTTCCCTGTTAAAAAATATATGATTCTAGAGTTTCTGCAAAAAAATAATCATTGTTCATATGTTATAAAAAATACAGGTAATTGATTTTCATACATAATTGTTATATGTATATTTATGAGGTAAAGGGTTAAACATTTTACACAGTCAAAAGAAAAAGGGAACTCATCCTAATACCAGTACTACCAAACTGCTCAACTTTTCTAACTACCTGAGACTTCCACATGGTTTTAAGTTCTCATTAAATGGGTCACTTTCAGCAGGCATCGATCATGCAGATAATTAACAGATTACCTGATAGAGACATCTTTTAACACCACAGAATAGATACAGATGCTGTAAGAGCCATATACATTTGTAATCGGGGTTTACTGTTTATTATTCACATGAATATTCATCAGGTAAAGGGTTAAAAAGGTCTGTTCTGAATCCCAGATCCAATTTCAGAAATTCTACCCGTTTATTAGAGAAAGGAAATTTTTATTATTGTTTACTTTTGAAACCATTGTGATAAACAGGAGTATTTTCTTCTATGGAGCAAATGCTCTATTTAGCTGCACAATGGTTTCAGAAAGTGACTTTTACAGAGGCATCAATATAATGGGAATGGGTAAACCCTTTCCCTGTTCTAAGTTTATTCAAAATTTCAATACCTACTGAATATTCATGAACAAAAAAGTTATAATGCAATATGGAACGTGAAATATTGTTGCCATTTCAGAAAGTAATGAAAAATATCTTTCAAATTCCATTTATAGAAAACAGAGCAGACCCTGATCAGACGGCTCCTACAGGAGCCGTCTGATCTGGGTCTACTCTGTTTGCAAATGCGTGAAAACACGTTTATATAAGGGAATGGGTTAAACACCCAGAATTAGTTTTGCAGGTCACTGTACAAAGGTTTTATTGTATACATGTATATCTAACCACAACTTCATACAGGCGCCACATTTCAGACTTGAATTGAATGAGATGGAAACCTGGTGAATGAGTACCCCTTTTTCTCATGCTTTGGTGCTTAAATACTGCGTTTATCCAAAATATTAGACCATCCAATCTCCCTTCTACATGGACACGGTTGCTACATTCTACCAATGACTTAATTACCCTTTCCCTCGTATAAACACTTGTTAAACCTTTGCAATGGTTTGAAATTGTGAGTTTTACAGAGGCATCAAATGGTGTCAGTAGAGGGAATGGGTTTAATGCAGGGTGAAAGTCACGCAGAAAGCTCCTCTAGGAACTTCCATACTGCTTTAAACATGTCCAGTTCAGAGGGGTTTTACTGTATACAATTTTTGCCCGTTTGTCTGGCAAATATTTAGGGTATTTACAGTAAGAAAGCAGTTTTATTTACAAGTCTGATTACATTTTTCACCTGCCTATCTACATTGCATGAAGCGATCCAAGTACAGTAAACATCTGGGTAGAATATTTACAAGATTATGGATTACACATATCATTTGTTTCCGATCTCTGAACCATTACCTGTTTTCAAGCCATGCAAACACAGTAAACCCAGATGAGTAGACATGTAGGATCTGTCTGATCAGGGTCTGCACTGTTTGCTTATTAGATTAAAATAGATCTTATTCTTCAGTTTCTACCAATACCAAAACTTCCTGTGTACACATGCCATTAGAAACAAGAGTACCGCATACGGTACATAATACGCCCACTTGCAAACTTTCTGATTCAACATGCCTTATAAGTGTTGACATTTTCAAATCTGCGCTTCAGATCTTAATTTCAATATTAAGGTGATACTATTTTTAAAAAAATTGAAGTGAATATCTTTTTAAAAAAAAAAGTTAAAGCTAATTCTCATATTTGCAGATTTTTGTAAAGTGCAACGGCCATAACTCTGAAAAGACAAACTGAATGAACCTCAAAATAAACTCAGCTTCAAATTTTGTTGCTTAAAACATTTGTGTTAAGTTTCATTTATATGATTTTAATAGTTTTCCCAGAAAACAACAGACAAACTAAAAGTTGACCGACTAACAAAGCAACGAACACACGAAGTTCAAGGACCATAACTTTAGAATAAAATGACATATCAAATCCCCCGCAATATATGTGAAAATTCACATTAAGGTTTAACCATATAAAAAAAATTGAAGTAAATATCATTTCAAATGAAAAAGTTATGGCCATCCTCATATTTGCATAGATTTGCATTATTTTTTTTAAGTGCAAGGGCCATAACTCCGAAACAACAATTCAAATGATTCTCAGAATCGACTTAGCTTCAGGTCTTGATGCATTAAACATGTGTATGAAGTTTCATTAATATCTGTCAAACAGTTTTGCCAGAAAACGGCGGACAAACTATATGCATATATTTGCATTATTTTTTAAGTAAAAGGGCAATAACTCTGAAACGAAAAATCAAATAAACCTCAAAATCGACTCAGCATCAGATCTTGATGCATTCAACATTATTGTGAAGTTTCATTAATATCTCTTAAATAGTTTTCCCAGAAAACAGCGGACAAACTATTTGCATTATTTTTTAAGGAAAAGGGCCATAACTCTGAAACGAAAAATCAAATGATCCTCAGAATCAATTCAGTTTCAGATCTTGATGCATTAAACATTTGTGTGAAGTTTCATTAATATCTGTCAAATAGTTTTCCCAGAAAACAGCGGACAAACTATTTGCATGTATTTGCATTATATTTTAAGGACAAGGGCCATAACTCTGAAATGAAAAATCAAATGAACCTCAGAATCAACTCAGCTTCAGATCTTGATGCATTAAACATTTGTGTGAAGTTTCATTAATATCTGTTGAACAGTTTTCCCGCAAAACAGCGGACAAACAAAATGTTGACGGACGGACGAACGGACAGACTAACAAATGGGTAGTTGTGTGACTTTTTCCTTTGATCTTTTCTTGTGGGACTAGTCCCACAAGAAAAACTATTTTTGGCTCTAACTTTGGAAAAGAATGATCTGGAAGCTAACCCTAACCCTATGTCCCACAACTGGCCAGGTTAATGTCACAAGAAATGGCCAGGTTAATGTCACAAGAGATGGCCAGGTTAATGATTTTACTTGTGTGACTAGTTAGAAAAAGTCACACAACTACCCATTGGTGAGTGCGAACGAACGAACGGACGTACGAACGGACGGACAGGGCCACGACAATATACGACCACCTTTATTAGGTGGGCGTATAAAAATTATAAAAATTCAGCTAAGTATTCATGATGTGATTATTTCTTACATAATGTTCAACAGAGAAAGGGTTACTGGCAAGATGAGGTTTTATCAGTACGATTGTTTCAGTTTGCGCAACTAATTTTCTTCTCTTCAAAAATTAGTGTTCCTTGTCAGAAAAATTATCTGAGGATAACAAATATCAAAAACGGTTATTAAAATAATCGAAAATCATAAATACATAATCAATAACTTTTCAAAATCGTGAACAAAATGGATGTCAAAAGTACAGCATGTCAGTTTCAATATCAGTTTTTACAGTACGACAATTGGTTAACTGCATGTTAGTGGCAATTTTTTGAGACACTGAGTAACTTAAAATCTCATTACTTCTGAACTTTGATACTCTTATCTTATCTTAAAGATGAACCAAATATCTTGGACAGTTTCTGAGACATGGACCTGAACATAAACCAACAATGAAAATTCTACATCGAAAAAGGAGCATTACTATGGCAAAATTAATTTTACGGTTACCTACCCTTGTGAACAGGGTTCCCCTTGTGATAGTTAACATACTTACCAAATATGAACCAAATATCTTTGATGGTTTCTGAGAAAAGGACCTTAACAAAAAGGTTAACCAATGCCGACGCCAACGAGAGGGTCATGACAACAGCTCCACTTTTTGAAAAAGTGGAGCTAAAAAGACTTTTTGGGCTGCATTACAGTAGAACCTGTCTTAAGTGTTCATCAAAAAGTGGTCTAAATATGGTTCTGTATGGCAGGTGGTAGCTTAAATGCAGGTCAAAAGTAATGCAAAAAGCTCCTACAGGATTAAGATCTTAAAATCAATCGCATTAAAACATGCTTCCTCACTCCAAAATTATCAGATGACCAGTACAGCTAGTTTACCTGGTGAAAATAATGTTAGGAATAATGACATCATGCCTTTTCACCCATTTGCAAACAGAGAAGACACAAATCGGATGACTTCTGTTGGAACTATCTGAAAAGGGTCTGATCTATTTGCTTATGGAATCATGTAGATCTGATTTAACAGTTTCTGTCATGGCAATAACATTCTGTGTTCAAATACCAATAATTATTAAGTAAATATTCATGATGTCATTACTTCTTACATTACTTTTCATCAAGTATTAATGGGTTTAGACATAAACATATACAGTAAAACCTCTCTATAACGGCCACTAAATTACATCAAGTATTTTGTGTTAAATGCAGGTGGCTGCTTTAAGCAAGGTGAAAGTAAAACCAAACGCTCCTATAGGAGCGTTCTGTTTTACTTTCACCTTGTTTTAAGCAGCCACATGCCCTATATATCAACTAATTGACACAATTTAGTGGCCGTTATAGAGAGGTTTTACTGATTGTGTCTACAAAACTGAGCAGAATGTGCTAAGACTGAGTTTCATGGCTATTTATCGTTAATGAATGGTCACATCATTTTTGTGTTGACACTCAATTTTGTATAAAATACTAAAATACTGATCATACATCTTTATCAGGAGAGTAAAACCTGTTTGAAACAAGCACATGTTGATTATTATATGACTAATTAAAAGCAGGTGGTTGCTTAATGCAGGGCAAGAGTAATGCAGAAAGCTTATGTGGGAGCTTTCTGCATACTTTTGTCCGGCATTAAGCTGACATAGATAATCACAGATTAGCTATAAACAGCAAAAAAAAGTTACATAAAGACCAAATGCAATGTATTTCCATTCCAATGAAATCTTGTACATACAGATTTTAAACGTACATGTAGATAAAATAACAATAAAACACCAACAACCTATCCAAAATAGTTGTACACAATGTAATTTTCTTACCATAGAAGAAACACGTTTTGAAGAAATTGCAAAATGAAAATCTTATCCCTTTACTTGATATTAAAACCTTTTAAGAGTAGACCCAGATCAGACTGTTCCTGTAGGAGCCCCCTGATCAGGATCTGCTCAGCTCCATTTGCTTATGAAATTACAGAATAGATGCTACAATTTCTTTCATATTAACCCATGACCTCATAAGCTATTTTTAGGAACAACTTCTTTAAAAAAATCTTCCGAAAGGAGCATTTACTAGCAAAAAGGTAAAATTAAGAACTGTGTAGTTTTGAAATCATTGTAACACATTATAACTATTTATCACAATGGTTTAAAAAGATGACAGAGGCGTTAAAAGGTCTCCATGTGAGGGAATAGGTTAAAATAGTCCCTTGGTCATAATACCATTCTAAAATTTAAGCCAATTAATATTTATGATTAACCCTCTCACTCATAAAAACACTTTCATGCATTTGCAAACAGAGTGGACCCAGATCAGATGGATCCTACAGAAACTGTCTTATCTGGATCTACTCTGTTTGCAAAACTTTAGAAAGGCATATTTATGTAGTACAGGGTTAAAGGCAACATCCAACACTGCCACATATTCAATGTACGGCCACACTGTTATACGGCGGAGGCTTCTCCTGTGAACAAACAAGACACATACGGTACATGTAATGAACACACTACTTGAGTGAGACATAAATTGACACTTTAAAATATATCATGAAACATCTTTAAAGTTTATTTGTCCTATTCCTCTCTTTTTTAAATGAAGCATGATTTTAAAACCCAAGTACAGTGTTAAGACTGAGCTGTCTATTCTGGGTCTACTTTGTTTGCAAGGCATGAACAATACAATTACATGTATCAAGTAAATACAGCCATGCTTATTTCTTTCCTTCCAAAGAGATTGACAATCTAGTTTGAAAAAATACCAACGCATGTGCTGTAAATATATCTATAGCAACATACATTTGTACACTGATTTCTAAAACTTTGTTACCAATCCTTCCTTCTTTATACAACCACCATTGGTGACAATGCAAATACTCCAGCATTATTTAACCCTTCCCTGTTCTATATTTATTCCAAATTGCAATACCTTCTGAATATTCATGAACAAAATAGTTAATAATGAAATATGGAAGGTGGAACATTGTAGTCATTCCAGAAACAAAAACCAATTCCGCTAGCAAACAGAGCAGACCCTGATCATAGGGCTCTTACAGGAGCCGTCTAATCTGGGTCTACTCTGTTTGCAAATGCATGAAAACAAATTTATATAAAGGAAAGGGTTAAGGCATCATGTAATGGGAGATTGATCACACATTCCACATAAATGCAACATAAATGAAACAATACATGTAAATTTCAAAAATTACCCCAATTTATGGTTCAAGACCACAAGAAAATATTGAAGTGTCTGATAATGTACATCATGACAGCAATGCACAACATTTTATAAAAACTTTACTCCTTTATAGAGCTGAGAACCTTTGGAGATCCGTGACTGAAACACAGTCGCAGGTAATCTTTATTTATGCCATTTCAAACAGAGTAGACTCATATCAGACAGGTCCTGTAGGATGTAGAGGATCTGTTGCGAGTTGTCTTTTAAGATCACATGTTCCTAAACGAGCCTTAGAAAATGTCATTAAGCGTGCCTTGGCGAACTTAATAACATTTTCTTGGTAAGATTAGGAACATGTGATCTTAAAAGACAATGAGCATCAGATTCCTTTTCTCACATAGCAAAAAAAGTGTATTTTCGCCTTTTAAATGACATGTAAACATTGGTTTCCATGGTTTGACATCATATATGATGCATGACGTCATATAATTATGTTCTAAAGTGAATCTTAACCCGTTGTTCTAACTCGGAGATAAGGGAAGGTATGTGAGAAAAAAAGATCTAATTTTAACACAGTCACTAGAAAGTAAGACTGAACTACAGAAGAATCTCTCTACAGTAACTTTATTTTCTCATCAACAAGGCATCCAGAGTGCCATCCAGTTTGGTTCTTGATAAGACATTGATTTACTCAACATCTCATCTGAATTCAAACTGATTGCATAAACTAAATAAATTTGCATTAGTATGCATTATATGTGTACCTTCAAAAGCAGGTGGCTGCTATTTCTTCATAGGCTATTTTTAGATCCAACATAAATCTACCGAAAAAGGAACATTTACTACAGAACAGGATTTTTTTTAGAATGTTGTAGCATTGTAACCATTGTGATAAATAGAGCATTTGCTCCATAGGAGCTAATGCTCTATTTATCACAAAAGTTTCAAAGAACTGACTTTAACAAAGGTGTCCAAATGCATCAATATGAGGGAATGGGTTAATGCAGAAAGCTCCTATGTAAGCTTTTTGCATAATATTCCATCTGTATTGAGCTACTACCTCACTTATAGACCCACAATTATACTTTGTATCAGTGGCCATTGTAGAGAGGTTTTACTGTAAGTTACCATGTAGCTTGGTGCTGTTGGAGGCATAGTAGGGCCTGTCTGGGTGAAACCATATGCTGGTGGGGCTACTGTTCCATACGTGGGTTGGGACTCAACAATCACGTACTGCGGCTGTGCGGCTAGGCGACGGCGGCGACGAATACAAATGCAGACTGAACAGGCCATTATCAGTATGAAGACCCAGGCCCATATGAACCAGAACCCTGAACAACAAAGAACAACAGCAGATTATCTCTTGACTTCATGAATATTTACACAAGAATTAATGACATCATGAATATTCATTGACTGATTTTTTAGCTCGCCTGTTCATAGAACAGTAGAGCTTATGCTATACCCCCGGCGTGAGCGTGAGCGTGAGCGTGGCCAAGGTTAAAGTTTTTTGGACGGGTTGTTTTAAAGCTTAATATTTGTACTAGGATGCTGAAATTTTGTATGGAAGTTCATTTGAGGTCAAATATTGCTGTTATGAAGTTAAACATTAAAAATATTTTCAATTTTATCAATTTTTGACATGTTTTGCACTTAGTCCTTTTGGCCACATGTCACCAGGTTAAAGTTTTTTAGACGGGTTGTTTTAAAGCTTAATATTTGTACTAGGATGCTGAAATTTTGTATGGAAGTTCATTGGAGGTCAGATATTACTGTCATGAAGTTAAACATTAAAAATACTTTTCAATTTTATCAAATTTTGGCATGTTTTTGACTTAGTCCTTTTGGCCACAAATCACTAGGTTAAAGTTTTTTGGACGGGTTGTTTTAAAGCTTAATATTTGTACTAGGATGCTGAAATTTTGTATGGAGGTTCATTTGAGGTCAGATATTGCTGAAATGAAGTTAAACATTAAAAATATTTTTCGATTTTATCAATTTTTGACATGTTTTGGACTTACCCGGTAGTCCTTTTGGCCACAAATCACCAGGTTAAAGTTTTTTGGACAGGTTGTTTTAAAACTTAATAATTGTGCTAGGATGTTGAAATTTTGTATGGAGGCTCATTTCGGGTCAAATATTAGTTATGAAATTAAACATTAAAAATGTGTTAAATTTTATTCAATTTTTGACATGTTTTGGACTTAGTTTTTTGGGGGGCCAAAAATCACCAGGTTAAAGTTTTTGGGACGGGTTGGTATAAAGCTTAATATTTGTGCTATGATGCTGAAATTTGGTGAGAAGGTCCATATTGTCGAGACCCTTCCGACCATGCCAAAATATTTGCCCTGCTGACCTTGACCTTGACTTTTGACCCACTTTTGAAGAAAATTTTAAAATACCTATATTATTGGAACCATTTGGCCTAGGGATTCCATACTTGGTATGACCATGCCAATATGTTTGCCCTTCTGACATTGACCTTGACCTTTGACCTACTTTTGCAAAAATCTTTAAATGCCTATAGTATTTGAGCCAATAGACCTAGGGCTTCCATACTTGGTATGCAACTTTCTTGTGTTAAGACTTTTCCAACAATATCATTGTTTGCCCTTCTGACCTTGACCTTGACTTTCTACCAACTTTTGAAAAAATCTTTAAATGCCTATATTATTGGAACCATTTGGCCTAGGGATTCCATACTTGGTATGACCATGCCAATATGTTTGCCGTTCTGACATTGACCTTGACCTTTGACCTACTTTAGCAAAAATCTTTAAATTCCTATAGTATTTGAACCAATAGACCTAGGGCTTCCATACTTGGTATGCAACTTTCTTGTGTTAAGACTTTTCCAACAATATCATTGTTTTCCCTTCTGACCTTGACCTTGACTTTCGACCAACTTTTGAAAAAATCTTTAAATGCCTATATTATTGGAATGAATAGGCCTAGGACATCCATACTTGGTATGATCATGCCAACTATGTTTGCCCTCCTGACCTTGACCTTTGAAAAATCTTTAAATGCCTATAACATTTGAACCAATAAGCCTAGGGCTTCCATACCTAGTATGACCATGCCAATATGTTTGCCTTTCTGACCTTGACCGTTGACCTACTTTTGCAAGTTTTTAAATGCATATACTTCCATACTTGGTTTGTATCTTTTCTGTCGGAAGACTTTTTCAAACACACCAATGTTTTTTATCATATTACCTTGACATTTCACCTATTTTTGCAAAAATCTGTAAGTGCCTATAACTTTGAACCAATATACCTAGGACTTCCATACTTGGTATGACCATGCAAACATATTTGCCCTTCTGACCTTGACCTTCGCATTTGACCTACTTTCGCAAAAGCCTTTAAATGCATATAACATTGGAACCAATAGGTGTAGGGCTTCCATACTTTGTATGTATATTTCCTGTCTTAAGACTCAACCATACCAATGTTTTTACCATGTGGCCTTGACTTTGACCTTTCACCTTCGTTTGCAAAAATCATTAAATTCCTATAATATTGGTTGCCTTTTGGGTTTGATATTGATGCAGTTAAGTTTGAATTGAATGATTTTTTTGTGTTCAATATGACACGTTTTAGACTTAACTTTTAAACAGGCGAGCATCAGGTGGCTTTGACACCATTTCTGGTTATAATTGTCAATGAAATAGAAAAAATTTACCATTTCAGACACTGTAGAATCATATCTACATCATACTATAAGCAAACAGAGCAGCCCCTGATTAGCTGAATCCTACGTGAGCCATCTGATCTGGGTCTAATCTTGTTTAGAAACATTAAAATGCAAAACTTCTGAGTAAAGGAATAAATCATCTGCTGCAAATGACAAATTTGTGATCACCAAATTTTGTTTTTATAATGAACAAGGGAATATTTGACCATGGCAGAATCTACACTATTTCATAAGTGAACAGAGCAGACCCTGAGCACAACAGATACAACAGGAGCTATTTCATCTGTGTCTAGTCTGTTTGCATGTGCATAAAACTGTTTCCATCAGATAAAGAGCTCTAGCCTGACCAGTTGAACATAAATGTACATTTAAGAGGGACAACACAGCCATTTATCTCTGCTCTCAGGATCTGCTCTGCCTGCTTATGGAAAAATATGGACCTGATTGTATAGTTTCTGAATGGCCAATTCATCTGATTAATATTTGTGGTTTCATATTTTCTTATATGACATTCATGACGTAAAGGGTTAACCCTGACAATGCGGAAAACGAGCCATTCATTACCTTTTCAAACAGTGTAGACCCATCAGGGTCTGCACTGTTTGTCATGTTACACTTTTCTTTTAAAACGTCCTCAAATATTCACAGTAAGCTGGTCTGTTTGAATTTTGGAATAGTTCATTTGAAAATTCAGTGTTTTAAGGGTTAAAGAATGAAGTACTTGTACACCAGTAGGAATATATAATATCCTTACACCAGTAGGAATATACTGTCTCCCAGCAGCATTCGTCATTGTATATTCCACAGCAATATGCTCCTGAACCTGAAATTAAAACAAGATAACTTCACCTTATTACACTAAGTATTCCAACAAATACACTTAGGCAAATAGTGCAGACCCAGATCAAACGGCTCCTGGAGGAGCTGTCTGATCAGGCTCTACACTATTGCTACTATGTCAGTCTAATTTTTAACCCATTCCCTCATAGGCTATTTTAAGATCCAACCACTTTGAATAAATCTACTGAAAAGGAGCATTAACTAGAGAAAAGGATTTTTTTTAGAATTTTGCAGTTTGAAACCATTGTGATAAATAGAGCATTTGCTCTATCACAATGGTTTCAAAAGGTGATTTTTACAGAGGCGTAGAAAGGCGTATTTATGGAGGAAAGGGTTAATTTATCAAAATGCCATGAATGATGCCAAATTGAATAATTCAGCTTTACAAATCGGTCAAGAGGAGAGACTATCGTCAAATACCTTGGTATCCTTTAATATTAATCTGCATAATCTGCATGGTTATAATTGTTACCAATCAAAATTTATATAACCAGTTTCTTGGTAGATTTGCATTTTGATGTTTATAAACAGAGTATACCCAGATCAGATGGCTCTACCTCATGTAGGATTAATCTGATCAAGGTATGCTCTGTTTGCCTATTAACCCTTTACTCCATAAATATGTTTTTCTATGCCTTTACAAATAGAGTACACCCAGATCAGATAACTCCTGTAGGAGCCATCTGATCAGGGTCTGTTCTGTTTGATAATGATATAATATAGAATATGATTCTACATTTTCTGTTGTGGCCAACACTTTCTCTGTCCATGTGGTATTATGACAATTAATCTAATTAATATGCATGAGGTCATTACCTTTTACATGAATATTCATGGAGTAAAGGGTTAATTAATACAAGATTTAGATTAATGAACACAATAGGCATTCTTAAATGAATATCCATAAGCAGGGGTTAAAACATTTAGCACTCAAAGAAGTTTAAAATTGTTTTACTGCAATAGCTGGCTGTAGCGATTGTCTCAATTGGCAAAACTTTCTGCCATCTTGTAGAAAACAAAGAATGTCAAAGTTTGGAATCTGATGAGACACTAAATTACTTACTAAAACAAATGTAATAAACCATCAGTGCATTTGAAAGAACACGAATCAGATCAGGGGGCATATTGTTTTTGCCCTGTCTGTTTGTTTGTCAGCAACTTTAACATTGGCCATAACTTTTGGACCAGTAGAGAAAGAGACTTGATATTTAGCATGCTTGTGTATCTCATGAAGCTGCACGTTTTGGGGGGTGACATGTCAAGGTCCAGGTAATCCTTAAAGGTCAGAGGTCAAACATATGGGTCAAATCACCGACTTTAACATTGGCCATAACTTTTGAACCAGTACAGATAGCGACTTGATATGTGGCATGCTTGTGTATCTCATGAAGCTGCACAGTTGAGGGGTGACATGTTAAGGTCATCCTTCAGGGTCAAAGGTCACCGACTTTAAATTGGCCATAACTTTTTGACCAATAGAGATAGAGTCTTGATATTTGGTATGCATGTGTATCTCATGAAGCTGCACATTTTGAGGGGCAACATGTCAAGGTAAAGGTCATCTTTAAGGGTCAAAGGTCACTGACTTTAACATTGGCCATAACTTATGAAGCAGTAGATATACAGACTTGACATTTGGTATACATGTGTACCTCATGAAGCTGCACAGTTCGGGGTGACATGTCAAGGTCAAGGTCATCTTTCAGGGTCAAAGGTCACCGACTTTAACATTGGCCATAACTTTTGAACCAGTAGAGATACAGACTTGATAGTTGGTATACATGTGTTTCTCATTTGGCTGCACAGTTTGAGGGGTGACATAACAAGGTCATCTTTGAAGGTCAAAGGTCACCAACATTAACATTGGCCATAACGTTTAAACCAGTAGATATACAGACTTGATACTGGTATGCATGTGTATCTCATGAAGCCGCACAGTTTGTGTGGTGACATGTCAAGGTCAAAGTCATCCTTCATGGTCAAAGGTCATCAACTTTAACATTGGCCATAGCTTTTGAACCAGTAGAGATACAGACTTGATATTTGGTATGCATGTGTACCCCATGAAGCTACACAGTTTGAGGGTTGACATGTCAAGATCAAGGTTATCCTTCAAGGTCAAATATCATATTGAGGGCGCATAGTGTTTCACAAACACATCTTGTTTATTTTATAATATTACAAGAATAAACTTATTCAATATTTATAATGGGCATTACACATTGTTTGTAAGTCATCCTTGATTAGCCTGTAATACTAAATTTACTGAGTTGTAAGCTCTACCCATATGTGTGAGAATTCTGTACCTAAAATATAAATCATTTGGCAGTTCCTCGAACTGGAGAACAGAAATGATCTTTCTTTATCTAACTTACCATAGCATCTTGTTTGTGTTGTAGCATATTTCCCACACGATATGAATGCCTACAACATCAAAGAACAACATATCAATTATGTACATGTATCACAATCCAATATTTCCCATGCCTAATTGATACATGAAGACTTCAAGTAAAATATGCATCTCGTTGGCGCTAGAATTTCAAAAGTAGCAGCCAAATATAACAAGATTCATTAGAAAATACCGGTACCTCATTTTCGATATTTTTCTGAATACATGTATTGTGAAAAAGATACTTCTCCTTAAAAAAACCTAACAAGAGCCACGTGCGGCACCAACACTCGTCTGATTTGGTGCTTGTCCAGCTAAATTAAAACTTTTTGAAAAAATAAAGGGCCAGAACTCCAACATTTTGAAATCAAGAGTTATGGTCCTTATGTAGGGGCCTTCTCCTCAATGAGATCTACCCAACTATGAAGTTTCATGTTGATACCTCTTGCACTTTTCGAGTAATGGACTACATTAATGGTTTTGCATGCCCGCAACGCCTACGATGACACCTTCAACTATATAACCCAGTGATCTTCGAAACAGATGAGCTAAAAATGGCTTTAGCTATTAGTAATGCCAAACTAATACAGAGAACCAAATGAGTAAGTAAATGACATTGATTGTTTTTAATTTATTTGATCCCCGATCATAAGTTGAATATTTCAGACCAAAAAATTACACTGAAATTACCAGGTTGACATATGACTATGTTCTACAATATACTATGCCAAAGGCTTAGTGAAAAACTTTTAGATCATAAAGTTCTGGACACTGCGGGACGTTATACTGGAAGTGGGAGTAACAACATCCCTGGAACCTGACGGACCAGAATGTGATGTCAAAGTAGTATTGTTTTCTGATTCATATTCTGAATCAATTACCGGTAGTGGCTTTTGGACCAGGTGGGAGCTGTCACTAGAGAGTATTTAATGTTTTCGAATTCTACATCTTTCATTCTGGCTTTCTTTGCGTAGTACTTGGTATTATGTGGCATTATGGATTTTGACCGGAAACTAAAATAAGAATTACAATATACTCTAACATCTGGATTCCCTAAAGGTCATACTTCACTAGTCCCTCTCAGTACTAATTTTTTCTCTTTCTCAAATAACAAAGATTTACTCTGAAAATTAATGAGAAAATCCATGTGTTTCTTTTGATATGTAATGAAAGCAGTTTTGGTCCCATTTTACCTTATTTTGCAATTATTTTTTTAACATTTTATAACAAGAGGGCCAGAATGGCCCTGAAGCGCTCACCAGACAATCAGAGGAGAAGATTTTCAAAGTTTTAACTATATGTTTCTATAGAAAACTAGCCTGCCCTGGGGCTGGGCTAATTTTGACCCAAGAGGCACAATTTATATAACTTTTGTAGAGGACCTGAACATGATGCTATGTGCCAAATATGAAAGCTGAGAACCTCTCAGTTTCAGAGAAGAAGATATTCAAAGATTTCACTATTTGTTTCTATTGAAAACTGCCCACCCCTGGGGCTGGTCCAATTTTGACCCCGGGGCCATTATTTATACAAGTTTTGAAGAGAACCTGAACATGATGCTCTGTGCCAAATACCAAAGCTGAGAGCCTTCCAGTTTCAGAGAAGAAGATTTTCAAAGATTTCATTATTTATTTCTATTTAAAACTGCCCACCCCTGGGGCGGGGCCAATTCTGACCCCAGGGTCATATTTTATATAACTTTTGTAGAGGACCTGAACATGATGCTATGTGCCAAATATGAAAGCTGAGAGTCTTCCAGTTTCAGAGAAGAAGATTTTCAAAGATTTCACTATTTGTTTCTATTGAAAACTGCCCACCCCTGGGGGACCAATTTTGACCCCAGGGCCATAATTTATATAACTTTTGTAGAGGACCTGAACATAATGCTCTATGCCAAATATGAAAGCTGTGAGCCTTCCAGTTTCAGACAAGAAGATTTTCAAAGACTTCACTATTTGTTTCTATTGAAAACTGCCTACCCCTGGGGCGGGGCCAATTCTGACCCTGGGGCCATAATTTATATAACTTTTGTAGAGGACCTGAACATGATGCTCTGTGCCAAATATGAAAGCTGAGAGCCTTCCAGTTTCAGAGAAGAAGATTTTCAAAGATTTCACTATTTGTTTCTATTGAAAACTGCCCACCCTGGGGCGGGGCCAATTTTGACCCTGGGGTCATAATTTATATAACTTTTGTAGAGGACCTGAACATGATGCTATGTGCCAAATATGAAAGCTGAGAGCCTTCCAGTTTCAGAGAAGAAGATTTTCAAAGATTTCACTATTTGTTTCTATTGAAAACTGCCCACCCCTGGGGCGGGGTCAATTTTGACCCCAGGGCCATAATTTATACAACTTTTGTAGAGGACCTGAACATGATGCTATTTGCCAAATATGAAAGCTGAGAGCCTTCCAGTTTCAGAGGAGAAGATTTTCAAAGATTTCACTACTTGCTTCTACTGAAAACTGCCCACCCCTGGGGCGGGGCCAATTTTAACCCCAGGGCCATAATTTATATGACTTTTGTAGAGGACCTGAACATTATGCTATATGCCAAATATGAAAGCTAAGAGCCTTCCAGTTTCAGAGAAGCAGATTTTCAAAGTTTTCACTATTTGTTTCTATTGAAAACTGCCCACCCCTGGGGCGGGCCAATTTTGACCCCAGGGCCATTACTTATATAACTTTTGTAGAGGAACTGAACATGATGCTCTGTGCCAAATATGAAAGCTGAGAGCCTTCCAGTTTCAGAGAAGAAGATTTTCAAAGATTTCACTATTGTTTTCTATTACAAACTGCCCACCCCTGGGGCGTGGCCAATTTTGACCCCAGGGCCATAATTTATATAACTTTTGTAGAGGACCTGGGCATGATGCTCTGTGCCAAATATGAAAGCTAAGAGCCTTCCAGTTTCAGAGGAGAAGATTTTCAAAGTTTTCACTATTTGCTTCTACTGAAAACTGCCCACCCCTGGGGCGGGGCCAATTTTAACCCCAGGGCCATAATTCATATAACTTTTGTAGAGGACCTGAGCATGATGCTATATGCCAAATATGAAGCTGAGAACCTTCCAGTTTCAGAGAAGAAGATTTTCAAAATTTTCACTATTTGTTTCTACTGAAAACTGCCCACCCCTGGGGCGGGGCCAATTTTGACCCCAGGGCCATAATTTATATAACTTTTGTAGAGGACCTGAACATGATGCTCTGTGCCAAATATGAAAGCTGAGAGCCTTCCAGATTCAGAGGAGAAGATTTTCAAAGTATCACTATATGTTTCTATTGAAAACTTCCCACCCCTGGGGCGGGGCCAATTTTGACCCCAGGGGCATAATTTATATAACTTTTGTAGAGGATCTAAGGATGATGCTATGTGCCAAAGATGAAAGCTGAGAACCCTGTAGATTCAGAGGAGAAGATTTTTAAAGGTTCAAATTGTTGACGACGAACGACGGACGACGCACTACGCACGACGCACGCCGACGGACATCAGGCGATCACAAAAGCTCACCCTGAGCACTTTGTGCTCTGGTGAGCTAAAAAGTTGGCCTCTATTGGGATTTTCCCTAGATAGGGGGAAATGTTAGTTACCTATTTTGCATAAATTGGGAATTGGCCCCTTTAACCCGTGTAGATGGAAAAAAAAGACCCGCTGGAATCACCGTAGATGATGTTTTATTTTACTGTCATAGAATAGCCATGGTATGACGACACACACATTTCAACAGCAGTTTATTGTTGCTATCTATAGTCACAAACTTCACTTATTGAGGAACCATTTGATCAGCGTTTGTTGTGTATGCTATGATTATTCATTTCATGTCAAATAAATTTATGCAAATTCAGGTTATGGTTAATAATGATGGCAAATTTTCTTGCAAAAGTATTTGGCGGGAAAAGGGTTAATTGCATTATCTGCTGCTTATATGTACATGAATGCCTGCATGTTTTTTATATTCGAGTAAGAAGAATAGATAGGGGCACACAATGCGTAGAACCATTCCTCATGTGTGACATAATATGTTACTCTCCTTGTACTTATTTAATGTTTCACAGAGGTCTGGTCTCTATTGAATTCTTTTTTTCTTTGCTGAGCTTTGTTATCATTGATTCAATACTAAAGACATATAAAGCTTATCTTGCCATCCTTGTGATATCTTTGTGATTTGAGTCTGTGTGCAATTTATAGTGATCTTACTTGCTTCAAATCTTAAAGAGTATTATATCATTCTTAGTATCATGGTTGACTCATACTCAGCTTGTTTTAAAGTGTATACATGTATTTATGTTTTAATTTCCTTTTCTTTGCTGAGCTTTGGCTCTCATTGATTTGGAATTTTTCATTTACAGTCACTAAAATACATAACTTATCAGGCCATCTTTGTGATATTTATAATTGATATATTTGTGATATAATAAGTCTGTGTGCAATTTAGAAGGATTTCACCTGCTCTCTGATATAGTTTTAGAGCTTTCTTAGTATCATAGTTAACTCATATATTTTTAGCCTGTCTTTAAATTAGATTTATGTTTTAATATTATGTTGATTATGACTATGTGCTGTCACTATGTATGTACTGTTATCTTGTCGGTTCAAAAGCCCAATTAGGGCTTATGTTGCTTGTTATATATCTTGCCGACGTTAAATAAAACTTATCTTATCTTATCTTTATATAATAAATTCAGTGTAGAATGGGAAGGATTTTGTCTCTGGGGATTAAATCATCATCATTTTTCTTCCAAAATTGGTAAAAATATAACTTTTTTGGCATTTGGAAAGGGTCCATTTAATGGACCCACGTACACACAAGAAAAAAGCCTGGCTAATAATAACATTTTTATAATGGCATGTGAACACATGCAATTTTGGCAATGATTGAGCAAATCCTGATTAGATGGCTCTTACAGGAGTCGTCTGATATATTCTACCCTATTTGCAAGTGTTAAAATGAAATATTAAGTAAGGCTTAGTAAGATTTAAATTAATACCGTTTTGCTGTTGTTCTCCAAAGCGCAGTTATGCATGCAGACCTATCAGTGTAGTCAGAAATTGACTGTCGAGGATTATGGTGGTTTCGTCAAACTACCGGTTCGTCAAACTGGACTTTATGAACAAAAGTGGTAGTGGTTTCGTCAAACTGTTAATAATGTCAAACTGTTAATAATGCATACTAATTATTACAGTGAGGTAATTTAGCCATTATTTATTTGGAAGTGGTATAAATTGCGGCACAAATTTGTTGGTAATATAATAAATGTCATAAATGTTATTTATTGATTAATTAATAATAATATTTATCTGATAGATTTTAGTGTACTTGTTTTAATGGCGAGTGCAATCATTTATTTCATTTGTAAATTTTATACCGTCTTTTTTTTTTAATTGAAATCTTAAATGGTAAATATGGTGACGATATTATTATTGTTGTTGTTACATGAAATTATGATCATGATGCCTAAATCCTGAGCTGTAGGAAAGGCTATTTTAAAACCATTTAAACCCCAGTGACGTACAATTAGTATACCCAGTAACTAAATAGAGTACATTTGTCCTATGCATACGATGTAAACCAGATAAGAGTTGAAATTATTTATGATCATTTTCACCAATTTTAAGGTGATAATCCAATCAAATACAGCTATCATTAATAATTATGTCCATAATTCAATCAGTGCTAAAGTATTAGAGACACTTGCTAGACCGAATCAACTGAAACAGTGGTCGCGTGTATAATTGGATTATCAAACAAACACGCGTTATACATTTGATTTGATTATCACACCTACCAAAAGACACACACATGCTATTAATTAATTTGTACCTGTAACTCACCTGCTAACTGTAACCTTTAATTGCCCGCATGTGCAAACATGCCTGTTGTGTAAAGCATTCCGATTAAAGATAAAAGCAATGCTTTGACGGCCTTTAATTGCCCGCGCATGCAAACGTGTAAAATAATCCGATAAAAGCAATCCTTTGACGGCCTTTAATTGCCTTGACACAATGTCGCGTAAATTGTTAATTATGGGATTAAATGGGATTAATTGTTAGGTAATTGTTTATTTAACTCATAAACAATAGACTAAAAAAACAAATCTATTGCAAATAATCCTTTGACGACCTTTAATTGCATTTACAAAAGTTCACGTAAATTATGATTTAATTATCACATAAACATTTACAAAATGTATATTCAAACAAATCTATTGGATAATAATTCACTTCAGATTTTTTTCTTATCACCTTTTTTTTTATTATTTATATATTTTGATTTTTTATTATTATTATTCTAATCACTTTTCATTACCGCAACACTTATGCTATACAAACCTAACTATGTCGCGTTTTATACTGTACCCACTATATTTTATCAGTTTGACGAAACCACTTATCGGTTACTATGTAATATCAGTTTGACGAACCGGTAGTTTGACGAAACCACCAACACCCACTGTCGATAGTATCAACGTAGATGTAGATGTAGATGCAGTTAAATTACACCACCCAACTTTTTTTTACTATTGTGTTTATGCTCACATTTCACGAGTATTTCCACCAAATAGATCAATTTTCATTGAGATTAAGGAAATTCGGAACAAACTGAAACGTTTTAATCGGAAACGTATGGGAAACATACCAGTAGTCCCTGGCAAATTGAGAAAAAATGATCTATTTACAATCCACGAAAACTAGTGATAAATCGACTGTATCTACTTTATTGTGCAGATTATGATATATATATTAGCCGTCTCATTTCAAACGCAGCGGATGATATCAAAATAATATAATAGCTAAATTAACATTTACCTGTACAATATTGTCTGCTAAAACACTGAAAAGAACAACCAAAACATGAAACTGGTGACCCATTTTATCAAGTAAGCCTTCCAATTATTTTGTTATTTCTCGTGACTTCCGGGTTGGAAGTCATGCGGATTACTTCTATTTAGCTTTTATATAGATTATACCATTCCCAATATGACATCTGTCTCTGTGGCGCAATCGGTTAGCGCGTTCGGCTGTTAACCGAAAGGTTGGTGGTTCGAGCCCACCCAGGGACGATAATTTTTTCCCACCTTTCCCACTCTCATGATACCGGTATATGTTAAGAAATTAAACTCAGTTTTTTAACACATGTCTGATAGCCTTTGTGGCAAAAATTCAATGTTCAATTCAATTCTTTATTGTGTAAAACATAGTATGCTTTAAAGAGCAAGATCACATAAACATACTCAAGCAAAAATTAACATGAATTTACAGAAGAGCTACCGTAACAGGATTTGTAGATTACTTTGGTTTAAAGAAATTATTTAAAATATGGTTAATGTATTATTTCCCTATTAAACTTCGCTAGAGTCAAAGAACGGATATTGCTAATGAAATATAGGAAGTGTCGACAGGCATTTGGATCAGCATTATTTCATGTTAGTGAATTTGAATAAACTATGAGACTATGTAAGTTTATCAACAAATGAATGAATGCTACCAATCAAAACAGCACGTGTTGCACATTTATCCCGATCAGGAGTTGAAAGTCACGTGTTATCCACTGATCAGCACTAGCGTGTGTGTGCTCAAATAAAGTAAGTTGTGTTAGGAATTCCCCCGGTTTACTATGCTTATGATGCTAAAGTTTGTTGCTGCTGTTCTAATTGGATTGCACTATCCATTAACAGAGACATATACAGTAAAACCTCTCTATAACGGCCACTAAATTGTGTTAATTAGTTGGTGTATTAGGACAGCCACCTGCCTTTAACACAAAATACGTGATGTAATTCAGTGGCCGTTATAGAGAGGTTTTACTGTACATACATGTATATGGATGTCTTCCATTAAGTAAGTACATTAAGTGTTAAACATGGCCTCGTTATAAAATTCAAAACGAGGCTCCATTTCGATCTCAATCAGAAGCGTAGCCAGCGATACACACTTACGCACGTGCGTAACATCAGTCTGAAAGTTGAAAACATTATTATCGAAGAATAAGAGGCTATACTTTGATAGAAGTTCTGTCTTGTCATGTAAGCTTTAACCCATTTCCTCATAATGACTCTTTTTGACGCCTCTGTAAAAGTCACCATTGAAACCACTGTGATATTGTTTTATCACAATGGTTTAAAAACTACACAATTCTAAATGTTTCTCGGGAATTCCCCGACCCCCATGCTTGCATTTGGACGCTCCTGTCAATTTCTTAAGTAGGTTAACTGTTTGACGGGCGACTAGTTAAAAAAAAGTAAAGTACCTAGTTATAGTCAACTTTCAGTCCGAATGACCCGCTCAGCCGACTGTACATTTACTCCCCTGGTCATTGAGTCATTGGCCTACAATATTGAGCACTGCTAACATATGGCACAATCATGCAACCGCAGTACCGGCGAGTGACCCTCACAGGTACCCATTTTAACCCCCTGGGTGGAGAGGATGTGCGGGTGGGAGACACGGAAAAGCGTCTCTGAAATTTCCGGGAGGTACCGGGATTTGAACCCCGGACCTCCGGACTGATAGTCAAGTGCGTTACCACTAGACCACCGCTTGTGGTTAGTGTTCACGAAGTTCTGAAGGAATTATACATATTAGTGCATCGAAATGTTGCTAATGACAAAACGTTCATGATGAAATGTCACGTTTCTCTCACAATTACATTAAAAAAAAAAAAAAAGTAGTATAAGTGTCGGTCTTTCAAACAATTGGCAGTTTAATGTAGTGGAAAATAACACGGAAAACTCCTTTTGAACTTTTTGCATCGCTTTCAACCTGCATTAAGCAGGCATCTGCCTAAAAGGATCTAATTGTTCCTTTTTAAACTTCCGTTTAAGAGGGATTTTACTGGCTAAGAGCCAAGCAGTTTGGATCCTGGCGAAACATCGAGATACCCGGCGTCTCATCTGGATTCAAGCTGTTTGCAACTACCAGTCATACCACGATTAGCGAAATAAGAATTAATGCACTTCACGCCGTTAGATTACCTTTGCAAACAGTTTTGGATCTAAACTAGACACCGAGTAACTCGGCGTCTCATCAGGATCCGAACCGTTTATTACTGTGACTGTTTGTTGTTGTTGTTGTTGCTGTTGTTTTGTTGCTGCTGCGCCCCTCCCCATCCCTCTATACCAACGATTGAACCCTCTTACTCCTATATCCTGATGGATATTTTTGTAAGAAATAATGACACTGTGAATATTTATTAGCTGATTTTTAAAATGACATATGATGAATACAAAATGTTTTGGTACTGGCAGAACTTGTAGAATCGTATCTGTATAATGTCATAAGCCAACTGAGCAGACGCTTACTAGATGGCTCCTACAGAAACCGTCTGATCAGGGTCTATTCTGTTTGCAAAGGATTTCCCCCGGTTTACTATGCTTATGATGCTAAAGTTTGTTGCTGCTGTTCTATTTGGATTGCACTATCCATTGACAGAGACATATAAGTAAAACCTCTCTATAACGGCCACTAAATTGTGTTAATTAGTTGGTGTATTAGGACAGGTGGCTGCTTACAGCAAGGTGAAAGTAAAACTGAACGCTCCTATAGGAGCGTTCTGTTTTACTTTCACCTTGCTTTAAGCATGCAGCCACCTGCCTTTAACACAAAATACTTGATGTAATTCAGTGGCCGTTATAGAGAGGTTTTACTGTTACTAAGTGTACATACATATGGTGTCTTCCATTAAGTAAGTACATTAAGTGTTAAAAATGGCCTCGTTATAAAATTCAAAACGAGGCTCCATTTCGATCTCAATCAGAAGTGTAGCCAGCGATACACACTTACGCACGTGCGTAACATCAGTCTGAAAGTTGAAAACATTATTATCGAAGAATAAGAGGCTATACTTTGATAGAAGTTCTGTCTTGTCATGTAAGCTTTAACCCATTTCCTCATAATGACTCTTTTTGACGCCTCTGTAAAAGTCACCATTGAAACCACTGTGATAAATTTTTTTATCACAATGGTTTAAAAACTACACAATTCTAAATGTTTCTTGGGAATTCCCCGACCCCCATGCTTGCATTTGGATTCAGCTACGCTCCTGTCAATTTCTTAAAGTAGGTTAACTGTTTGACGGGCGACTAGTTAAAAAAAAGTAAAGGACCTAGTTATAGTCTACTTTCAGTCCGAATGACCCGCTCAGCCGACTGTACATTTACTCCCCTGGTCATTGAGTCATTGACCTACAATATTGAGCACTGCTAACATATGCCGCAATCATGCAACCGCAGTACCGGCGAGTGACCCTCACAGGTACCCATTTTAACCCCCTGGACGGAGAGGATGTGCGGGTGGGAGACACGGAAAAGCGTCTCTGAAATTTTCGGGAGGTACCGGGATTTGAACCCCGGACCTCCGGACTGATAGTCAAGTGAGTTACCACTAGACCACCGCTTGTGGTTATAGTGTTCATGAAGTTCTGAAGGATTTATACATATTAGTGCATCGAAATGTTGCTAGTGACCTAAAAGCGTTAATGATGAAATGTCACGTTTCTCTCACAATTACATTTTAAAAAAAGTAGTATAAGTGTCGGTCTTTCAAACAATTGGCAGTTTAATGTAGTGGAAAATAACATGGAAAACTCCTCTTGAACTTTTTGCATCGCTTTCAACCTGCATTAAGCAGGCATCCGCCTAAAAGGATCTAATTGTTCCTTTTTAAAATTCCGTTTAAGAGGGATTTTACTGGCTAAGAGCCAAGCAGTTTGGATCCTGACGAAACATCGTATGTGGACGTTAGGAACCTGACCATTTTCCTGCCAAAGAAATGATAGGATATCTGGGTCTACTCTATTAGCACAGGCGTTAAATTAAGGCGTGTCTAGCAGATAAAAAAATTACTTCTTCTATGTAGTTGGGAATCCGATGTGTAAAAAGTCGCTTATTTTTCGAGGTCCAAGGCATTATTTAGTAGAAATGTTTGAATACCATAATTGTGTTGCCAGATACTAATCATTTATGGTTTTGGCCCATGCCACTGCCAAAACCCTCTTTGAAGGTCAGAAACTAAGTCAAAGGTCAAATGAGTGTAAAAATGTAATAAAATCTCTATATAGAATAACATAGTTGTACTTTTTACAATGTCCATACTTTTTTGCATTTAATTTCTTAGCAATGTCTCCACAGTAAGTATAAAACTATTTATGGCGCATTTCAGAAAGTTTTGAGTGACCTGTGATGATTGCAATTTCGGAAAATATCGTTTTAAATACATGTACGGTACAATATCATGCATATATATTGCATGATATTGGTATTACTTTTTAATCGTTTTATATATATATATATATATATATATATATATATATATATATATATATATATATATATATATATATATATATATATATACTTTATCATTTTTTTAAGGATTTAAACAATAGTTTATCACCCATAATAACATACATACAAAATAAATACATGTCAAAATATTAAACAATGTACATTGTGGTAGCATATATGCGTGAGGTTTAACCTCATTGAGGGCACATGTTACCTAGTAAATATTATGTACTAGGTTAGCTTATTCAGTAACAATATCAAACATTACTACAGTCTATAGTCGAACATATTATACTCATTAGGTCTCAACACATTTTCTCTTACTTTAAGTGCGCATTTTATAAAACTTACTAACTTTGACAAAGTGACAAAGTAATTTGACTGAAACAGTTGTACGAGTTTAAACATACTAAGTCGTCGTAAATAATACTCTGAAATATAACGTTTTCTAAGCGTCTTGTATTTAGGACATACCATAATAAAATGAAATTCATCTTCAACTTCACCAGTTTCACACATTTGGCACAGTCTATTAGCTCTATCTATTCTATCATTCAGATTCATCTGGTATGTATTCTTCACAGTCAATCGCTGAGTTTATAGAATCATTCAAAATAAAGTCGGGTTTTGAACCTACACGACCATTGAAGTCTCCGCCGACCAAGACCGTACCCAAGGTTAAAAATCGTCAATGTCTGTTTGCAATACATCAAACAGATTGCACTTGACTACCTCATACGCAGGAGAGTCTTCACCCCATAGGTAAATGGCGCACAGATATATGTCATTATCGGTGTTAAAAAGTTACAGTTTAGTATTATCCAAATGAGTGAAGTATCAACTTGGGACATTTCTCCTTGTTGCAGACAGTCCTTTTCAAAAGGTGGCATAAACTGGCTGTTTTCTCCCCTCTTGGTCCAGGCAGACATACAGTTGACGTAGAATGTTGTCCCTTTTTTGAGAGAGCGCTACATCGTATGAGGACGATATCATCCAGGGCATCTCTCTCTCTCTCTCTCTCTCTCTCTCTCTCTCTCTCTCTCTCTCTCACTCTCTCTCTCCGTAGAATGAACATGTTGAACTTTCTGTAAGTTTCAAGCGATGCATCTTTACTAAGGTTGATACTATGCACACCTTTGAGCAATAAAAATGAATATACTGTAGAGATCGTGGGATGAACATATTATTAGAGCAAACTTCAAAATGTCTTCGTTCGTTGATATCACACATTACTATACCAACTTTGTTTAGTGTTATCTAACTGTTTAGTTCATAGTTATAAACATGATTAATTCCTATTCATGTACTATCTTGATATATCGGTATATATTACATCTATAATGTATATAATTAGGTCAGCTAGGTGCTAGCTAGTGCGTAGGCACTAAGATCGTTCAGTTGTTTGGCCGTAAGCCACAGACTGTAATTGTCGCATATATAAGTCGATTAACCCTTTCCCTGTATAGCGTTTATTCAACATTTGGTCACTTCATTAATATTCATAGACAGAATCAATAAAATGATACATAGATAAGGGAGTTTGTCACTATGATGGAAACTGTACCATTATTATGAAAGTCCATAAGCAAACAGAGCAGATCTTCAGGAGCTGTCTGATTTTGGTCTGTTCTGTTTGGTGTTAAAACGTTTGAAACAGAAATGTTAAGCTTACCGTTTTATCACTGGATGGTGTTATATGACCATTTAGTATTTGTAAACCCCGCTTAACCCCTTACTCCATAAATACGCCTTTCTACGCCTTTCTACGCCTTTGCACACCGGGTGAACCAAGATCAGACGGTCCCGTGATCAGGGTCTGCTTTGCTTGCTTATGAACTTATATATACATGTATATGATTCTACACTTTCTACTGTGGCCAAGTATTCCGCCCGTGTCCATGTGTCATTATATCAATAAAGAATAAATACTAAAATACTCATAAAAATGATTCAATTATTTCTATGATGTCATTATTTCTAACATGCATATTCATAGAGTACACTAATAAAGTTTTGTTAGTTTTATTTGATTATCGTCGGCAGATCATCTCTGCAATTTTTTTTCCTTTCAAAAGCACAATAAAACGTTATAAAGCGTTACATAGTTTGACTCAAAATCAGAGGCAGATATTTATTTAGGATTAAAAAATGCATAGGTTATCACTGTGTAAATTCTTTCAGTTTTATCTAGCTGTAAAAATAACCCTTCTTCGTTTCTAATCGTCAGGGGGTAGTGATTAGCTGTATTCATGATTAGTTATATTCATGGTTAGGGCAGTGCGATGCATCAATATTGATTCCACAAATCGTATTGTGTATTACTTATACATGTATGATGTGTATGAACATAATTGGTCCTTTGCTCCATGGGTATTCATTGCAGAATAATGACTTCATGAATAATAATTAGGTTGATTTTATAATGACACACAGGCACATGAATATTAATTTTGGTCATAGTGTAACATGGTGAAAAAGTTGTGACTCTACTAGGACTCGAATTCAGGCCCTCTGGCGTACCATGCCAACATTCTACCCACTGAACAACCAAGCCACACAGTAAAGCCTATCATCTGTTCACAACAATCTCTACCCGGCTACACACACACCCTCTACACAAGAATTCGTCCCGAGTTCTTACTCAAAGAACACTTCACGAATTTCTTATTAATACAAATTATCTTCATATGAATCACCCTGTAGTTTATTTACGTTTGGCACCGAATGTAACATGGGGATACTGCTGTGACTCGACTGTGACTGGAACCCAGGGCCTCTGGCTTACCATGCCAACACTCTACCGACTGAGCTACCAAGCCACACAGTAAAGCCTATCAACTTTTTCACCACAATCTCTACTCGGCTACACTATCACAGGCCTGTGGGATCGTATCAGTGTTCAAACTAAGGGCGTAGAAAGGACTGCTTATGGAGTACAGACTTAAATCATGTTTCATGCGTATTTTAATGAAAATATTTCTTGTTCCGTGCTTCTGTAATGTACATTATAACTAATTGTAAATTGTTAAATTATCAAAATTCAGTTATTAAATATTCATTATGTCATTAATGTAATTTTGGTAGAAATGTTCGCAACAATTGTTTCATGCCGTTAATTGACTCAGATTATTTATTGTCATAAGAGTCCATTTCCAAAGTTAATATAGGTTCCGTTGTAAGAAAATGAAAAAAAACGTGTTTATCCAGATCAGCAGTCGAGACTGGTTTAAGGTGACAAAAGCAAATTTACAATTACATATAGTAAAACTTCTGTAACTATGCGATCTTTCGTAAGACGTGCCCTTGTGTCTTTTACCGATTCTCTCCTAGACTACATGTAGTTTAAGACACAGCCTCTTTGAATAAATTTACCGTAAAATAGATAAAAACAGAATCGTGTAGTTTTGAAACCATTGTGATAAATAGAGCATTTGTTCCTTAGGAACAAATGCTCTATTTATCAAATACATGTAGTTTCTAAAAGTGACCTTTACAGAGACATCTCTGATCAGGGTTTAAACTGTTTGCTGAACGCATCGTTGTCACTGGCTTATACGGACACATATTGTATTTGCCTTGCCCTCTCAACATGACAAATGAATATGTTTCTAAAAACTTCTTGACTGGTGTCCTTAAATAATATGTGAATAAATGGGTTGATTTACTGTAGTATGCATGCGTGGCATAATTGCGTGTTGGAGTTTCCCGATTGCTCTCCCGCGAGACAGGCTGAGATGATACCAACTCGAAGAACTTGAATACAATATTAACCGCATTTTTATCCACTCCCAGTTAACGTTGTGCATGCTAGCTGCGATTGGGTGGTATGTTATGCGTACATGCTGGAGCCAGATCAGACCTCAGGATACAACTGTTTGACATTCTTTTTGCATTTTTTGAAGAGAAATGTAAGAAAAAATAACTCTGAATATTATAGCAGACAACTTTATGTAGAGACACCAAATCTTCAGAGCGTAAAGAGTTAATCTGCGTTCCTATCTACAGTAGGCGGCCATTCATTTAATGAACATAGGAGTCTTAAGTGGTTGTTTAATACAGGGCAAACGCAACGCAGAAAGCTTCTGTATTACATTTAACCTCCATTCAGCTGACACATGCCTTAACCCATTCACTGCCAATGCTAGATCTGTGATTACCTATGCAAACAGTTTGGATCCAGATGAGACGCCGAGTAACTCGACGTCTCATCAGGAATCAAACTGTTTGTTACTGTTACTAAGTTTTTGAAACAAAAATGGAGAAAATCAAAAGAATGAAAATTTGTAGCAGACGACAAGGTTAGCAGACGACAGAGTTTGGCAGCGAAAGTTTGAAAGACGATGAGACCAATAATGAGACCTCTTTTTGATGGTCGCTTAGGACAGGCTTTACTGTATTTCACTCACTACTTTCCTTTTCGCGTCATGCATGCCGACATTCTGCACGCGATATTGGAAAATCGATTATAATAACATGTAGAACATCATAATAAGACCCCACATGAATATTCATCAGAGACAGGGTTAACCTATGGTATGCTGAGCAAATTACAGTCATGTACAGTAAAACCTCTCCAAACCGGAATTCTAGTGGAGAAGAATTTAGATACTTTTAGGCAGGTGGCTGCTTCATTCAGGGTGTAAATTATGTAGAAAGCTCCTACGGGCTTTCTGTATGACTTTCACTCTGCACAGAGCTGCCACATGTCTACAAGACCGATATTCATACCAAACTTAACGTCCGATATAGAGAGGTTTTACTGTGAATCACCTGTTTCCGATTTAAAAAGGTTAAGATGTTGATAGGTTCATACTTTGTCCCATTGTCACTAGACGTCGAAGCCTTTTAATACAATAAAACTCTTCTAATGCGACTACCTAAAAGATGTATAATTATGGGTGATAGATGCAAGTGGTAGCATAATGAAGGAAAAAGTAAAACAGAAAGCTCCTCTAAAGCTCCTTTAGGAGCTTTCTGTATTACTTTTGCCCTGCATTAAGCAACCATCTGCTTATAAAGGCACCAATGTTCATTCATTAAGTGGTCGCATTAGAGGGGTGCTATTCGATTTGAAAAGCACCAAATATCGTATCTCCTGTATTTGGTTCAGATAAAAACTCTACAGTAGATCCTCTGTAACACGTCATCTCAACGGACAAACATACTCCAGGGTCCAAGCTTATAAGGGCTCAAATCTGACCAATCAAAAGCTTGAGAACGAGCTCAGACTCAACCAAAAAGCTTTATAAGCATGGATACATGTGTCTTGAAAAGCAGGTGATCGTTTGATGCCGAATGAAAGTAATACAGAAGGCTCCTATAGTCTTTGAATAAATCTACCGAAATGAAGCATTTGTTAGAGAAAGGGAAACTTTTTAGGATTGTATAGTTTTGAAACCATTGTGATAAATAGAGCAAATGCTCTCTTTATCACAATGGTTTCAAACAGTCACGTTATAAGAAACGTCATAAGAAAAGCAAATTAAGATTTGAATAAAAATGGACCATTCCACTTTGAGGGAAATGAGCTAATCGTATATCATCACGCCATATCTGGAGATTGTTCCAACAGGATGGTGTTTTACCTGGACTACAAATATGAAGGGTTTACTCCAAATTTGATACTTCATAACACTATTTATGGGAACAGTGTGCATGCGCTTAGTGCCTTCGCGGGACAATCCCTAGGTAGCTTTGTCTTTTCTAGTGCAGCTGAGATTTAATTGATAATTCAGAAATTGGTTTCATGTTCCAAAATGCCAAGACTTATAGATTTATCTGATTAGGACTGTCACTTCCAATCTAAAACATAGTGGGTTTGGTGGACGCGAGACGGTCGTGTGACTATATTCTACCACCTGTTGGACCCGTTTTGCCTACTTTATGATTTTCTCTTCGAAACGGGTAGATCAAAATGAGATACAGTCATCCAGCGTTTCACCAAGACCAAGTATGACACTCTAATCGCGTTTATTATATTGGATAAAACTGTTTTTGGATTAGGAACTAGATGCAGTATTTCGCATACGACAGTTTAAAACGACTCTCCATTCACCGGTCACACTTTTTGAGCTATTGTATTCAACAAAGCTGAATGTAATATATTTGGAAATAAGTCATGAATGATAGAACAGAACAGAACAGAACATATATTTATTGATTTGTACATCAGTACATCATCATTCATACACGTATATTAATAGTTTAATACATATAATAGTCAAATATAATATTTCATAATCAAAGAAACAATATTTTATTATATTATACTATGCCATGTCACGTGATTTGATATTTAGATTTATTTTATATGCATATTGTTCCGAGGTTGAACAGTTCTCATATATTATGACTAAGCGTAAAACGTAATGCAAATGCATTTTTTAAATATTTTGCCAGGTTTACAATAGTTTTCACATCATCTGCTTGTAACAGTGTAATAAACTTCATCATACTTGGCCTGTTAATAAAATAGCTGTTGATATACTTTTTCCTAAGATCAGCAAAGCATGGACATTTAATAACAAAGTGGAATTCGTCCTCTATATCAGGCTGTCTACAATACAAACAATACCTTTCATTTCTAGGTAATCTATTTCTTGAATATCTACCCGTTTGTATGTGTAATGTGTGAGCCGATACTCTGATTTTAGTAATGTAAGTTCTTAAATCGTAAGGTAAAATATCCAAATATGCCTCATAACCGAATGATACCTTTACCTTGTTATAAAGGTCCAGAACTGCTGTGCTTTCTTTACCTGAATACCAAGATTGATGGAAATTATCTAACAGACGTTGTTTGAAAATGCTGATAAATGCTTTAACATTTACAATATTCTGCTGATTCCAAATAAAAGCAAATCCATTTTTGTACAGTATATCTTTCACGTTTGACAACCAGTTTTTGTACCCATTATTACAATCCTGTAAACACATATTGTAAACAGTATACACTATAATGTTATCAGTGTTCAACAATTTATACCAATATTTCACTATTTTTACATAACGTGATATGTAAAGGGGATACCTGCCTAACTCACCATAAACGCCCATCGTAGAGGTTCCTGTTCTCACATTAAGTACTGACTTACACAATTTTAAATGGATTCGTTCAATTTCTTTTGACTTACTATGACCCCATATTTCTGAGGCATACCCTAATATAGAGCCAACAAATGCGTCGAAAAGTTGACATTGCAACTTTGGTTTAATTTTGACTTTTTTACAATTAATTAAAAGTATGTTTAATGCCTTTAGAGCTTTTCCAACCAAATGCTCCTGGTTATGGACAAATGTACCTGTATAATTAAAGACTGTACCCAAATAATTGAAATTGTCAACAACTTCCAAATCACAGTCATTATATGTGAAACATTCACTTGCTAAAAGACGCCCTCTTTTTCTGAATACCATTACCTTGGTTTTGGTAGTATTCACCTCCAAACTCCATTTGTTACAATATGATGATAAAAGATTTAAACTATGCTGTATATCTTTTGGTGATTCACCTAAAATTACCATATCATCTGCAAATAACAATAAAATCAAAACAATATCTTTAATTATCAAACCCAAATTCACATTTTCTTGTAAGTATATTTCAAGGTCTTCTAAATAAAGGGAGAACATTATTGGTGAAATTATCTCCCCTTGTCTCAATCCAACAGCATACCCAAAAAACTCCGTGTAATCATTACACGCTCTAACACACGATTTTATCTTGTTGTACATATTCCTAATTACCCTCAGTATTTCCCCATCAATCCCATACCTATACAATTTTAACCAGAGTGCATTGCGATATATACAATCAAAAGCTTTCTTTAAATCTACAAATACACAATACAACCTTTCGTTTGCATTCAAATATTTCTGAACAATAGAATGCAGTATATATAGTGAATCAATCGTAGATTTACCTGCTCTAAACCCAAACTGACAGTCAGATAAAACATTATTATTTTCACAATACTCTACTATGCGCTTATTCAAAATGCTCGTGAATATCTTGGATAAACAGCTGACTAAGGTTATCCCTCTATAATTGTTTACATCACGTTTATCACCCTTTTTGTGTATTGGTATAATAATCCCCTCCGTCCATTTATCCGGAAAGAAACCACTATCTAAAATTGCATTAAATATATCACACATATGAGAACCTAATATATCACATGATTCAATAAAATATTCATTAATCAACATATCATTCCCCGATGCCTTTGCCTTTTTTAAGGATTTAACAGCTTGTATTACTTCTGTAATAGTAATGTTTCTATTCAATTCCGGACAACTATTTTCTGTACCATTGAAATTATGAGTTGCGGAGAAATTGTCTGCTTCTTCATTCTTAGATTGAAAAATATCATTTCCAAGCTGAGAAAAATATTCATAAAAGGATCCTAATGGTACTTGGTTTAAACTGCTATTCTTTTTCTTACTGAAATATTTCCAGAAATCTCTTGGCTTTGTATGTCGCAGGTTTTCTATTTCTTTTAATTTTTTCAATTCATACTGTCTGCGTTTTTTCTTAATGAGAGTTTTGTACCCGTTTTTTGATAATATAAATTGTCGTCTGCTATCATCAGTTTTACATCTTATAAATAGTTTTAATGTATGTTGATATTCTTTCTTTGCTTCTATACATTCCCTATCAAACCACTCTTTATGTTTAATGAAAGACTGGTCACTGCAGGATTGATTATTTCGATATTTAACATGCTTACAATATAATGGATCAGCAACTTGACGTATAATACCTGTAAATATATTTATACACTCATTTATAGAATTTTTGTCTGATATGTCAATACTATCTGTTGCAGAATTAAAACTAGTCAAATTACCAATTATACCACGCCTAAATTGTTCTTTCGTGTCATTGTTCCAGCAACACTTAACCTGCTCAGTCTGCTCAGTATTATTTATCGTACTTTTACATAAATGCGAAAATGAAAGTGGTGCATGGTCGCTCCACTCGTTGAATGGATGAATTTCGAAATTACAAATGTATGATAAGTTGCTGTCAGAGGTTAATAAATAATCTATCACTGAAGCTCAATTCATTGAAGCAAAAGTATACATTCCACAACCTTTATCGTGACCGATACGTCCGTTAGCTATGCGGAAACCCGTGGACTTACAAAGATCAAGCAGCTTTACCCTGAATGAATTGCATGTTTTATCTAGTGAGGTTCTCGACAGGGGTGAATCAGCTATGTAACCGTCGTAGTCTACTTGATCGTTGTAAATATCATGAGTTATAAAATCATCCCTGATCCCCACTCGGCTGTTAAAATCTCCTATAAGAAATAAGGAACCTTCACATTCAAAATCATAAATATCACACTGTAAAGTTTCAAACAAATCAATAGGGACAACATTGTAACAAGGCGATTCTTCGCCCCACAAATACACACCACACACATATATGTCATTTTCAAAATGGAAAAAGGTCTTATCTAATCTAAGCCAAATTATAGAGTCATGGTGATTTCTTACAATTTCAATACCGTCTTTGATGTGTTCTTTATACATCAATACTACACCGCCACTAGATCTCTTCGCATTTCTGTGTCTAAACTTTCGATAAAAATTATGAGTCACATATCCACTTATTTCTAAATTACTGTCAGCGTTATTCCAAGTTTCATATAAAAAAGCTATATCATGTTTACAAAGAAAAGTTATAAAATCGTGAGACTCCTTCTTGATGTCCGTTAGCCCATTAACATTCCAAGAAAGTACACAAAGTTCAGCCTCTTCGCACCCTTACCTACTCGCACTTTTTTGTCCCTTTTCTTGTCTTTCTTTCACTGCTTTACCCTCGATATATAAAGTATCGTAAGATATCCAGGCCTTCTTCCCGTCTTCTTTAGCAGCCTTCATTTTCGGCATGAGTTTTTTCCTTTTTTCCACCACCTCTTTTGGGAATTGTTCATTCACATAATAGTTTGTACCTTCTAGTGACTTCCGTTGTTTCCTGACATATTCTCTTTCTTTAAAGAAAGTAAACTTTGCCACTATTCCCCTACTCCTTCCGTTTAGCTTATTCCCTATCCTGTGTACTCTTTCAAATCTCATTTTATCTACTAGATCTTGAGCAATTTTCATTTCCTTGTTGAGAAATATGCGTATCTCTTGCTCACAGTCTTCAGTTTCCCCCCTTTGTGCCTCTGGGATATTTGAAAATATAAGATTGTTTCTCATTGACTGTGACTGTAAATATAACAAATCGTGTTTCAAAGAGTCTTTTTCTCGTTCTAACTGTATTACCCGATCGTCCACTTCCCCAAGAGTAAAGTCTACACATTCCACTTTATTTTCTACCTCCTCCAATCTCTCGTCGGATTTCCTGCTAATGAATGATATCTTGCCAAATTGTCATACTATTAGTCACAAACAGGCTCGTTATCACAGCGTGGATTCTTGCTTTCTACGAGCACATTTGTCTCTGAGAAAATTTGTCTCACGAGGTGTGACCGATGTGCTCGTAAACATTAATATTTGCGATAAATTGGAAATGAGACAAATGTAATCGACACACTAAAGGAAGGATACTCGAAGCGCATTTGTCTCACATTCTATCATATCCTACTTAATTCTACTTAACCAGTTCCCTCACATACACGGGTTTTCATGCATCTGCTAAGAGAGTAGACCCAGATCACGCGACTCCCATATGAGCCGTCTGATCAGGGTTTGCTCCGTTTGCTTATTGAATTAGATAGATTGAAAAGTAAGCCGCATATTTTCCTGAATTGGAGGTCCGAATCTGACCAATCAGATGCCTGAGAATGAGCCCAGACTTAAGCAAAGGGTTTTATAATCTAGGAGCCAGGCCGACTGACTCTTTGTCAATACCTCCCTAAAGCTTGAACGAATTGAAAACAAACTACGGTATAAAGTTCACAACAGAAAGAGATTAAAATTAAAGCGTTGTAGACGCTGCAGTATTCTTTGCATGGTATCAATCTGATATCGAATAAGTTCGTTTTGGCATGGAATTGTGTATCTATAAGGGAAGGCATTAACGCTCTATCCAGTTGATGATACAGTTGCAGCTGACACTGCAGCCGTTTCCCACTATGTTTATTATCACACTGACCACTCGCAGTTATAGGCGTGATTACCAAATAGCTTGCATAAGGTCATCCGACTCGAACTTCTTTATTCATTGAGTATTTTCATTCATGTTATGATCACGTGATTACTTCATGTGACTGATATTTGTATATCCGTGCGCCCTTCTTACACATTGCTATCTTTGTCGGTTTTGTTGATTTTTGCACATACTAAGCCGAAGCTTATGTTACGAAGCTTTTTCATGTCAGATATAGTATACCACGATTGGTTCCGGATGCCATGTTATTAAACACCCTTTGTATCCATCGAATGAAGGTCAGTAATTTGCACTATTTTGTCAGGCCGACGAGGGTACCATGGTTTGGCTGTGGAACGCCACCTTTGTATTCTATTGCTTCGCAAAGAATACAAAAACCCATTCCCTGCTGTATATTAATGTAAGAAATATTTGTATCATGAACATCTATTAGCTACTTTTTATAATGGCATATATACACAGGGTACTTTGGTATTGGTAGAAAACTGTAGAGTCAGATATTATTTAATTTCATGAACAAACATATCAGATCCTGATCAGATGGCTCATACATGTGGTAGTCATTTAAGATGGGTCTACTCTGTTTGCAAAAGGGAGAAAAGGTTTGTATGAAGGAAATGGTTTAACTCTTTCCCTTATAGAAACGTGTTTTCACGCATTTGCAAACAGAGTAGACCCAGATTAGACGGCTCCTAGAAGAAATTTGATAGATCTATTTCTTTACTTTGTAAAATGGCTACAATGTTCTACCTTCCATATTTCTTTATAACATTTTTGGCCATGACTATTCAGTAGGTATTAAAATTTGAAATAAACATAGAATAGGGAAAGGGTTAAAGCTTACAGCTGCACGACGACAACGTAGATATTAACTCTTCAAGATGTTAATTTCTTTTGACTACTACTTCAAAATACCATTCGCTCACGCAATACATTTGGAAATCCTAACACTAGGGGCTGAGAATATCTCTAGAAAATATCCAGGCAAATTTTACTAAAACTGATGTCAAGGTTAAGGTCACAGAGACTCCAAAGTAGTATGCGATACTCCGCTTTCCCCTGATGCACCTATACAAGAAATTTGAGAACTCTAACCCAAGTGTTTGAGGAGATGTCGTCCTGACAAAAATCCGGTCGGAAGGACGGATGGAAGGACGGACGGGTGGAAGGACGGGTGGAAAAGTCAAACAGGTCAATGTAACTGTAAATATTCAGGGATAAAAGAAAAGTGCAACATGACAAACAGTGCAGATCCTGGTGCAAAAAGTGTATTTGTATACTTATATGTCTAATAACGTGGTTTCTTTCCATTCTTTAAAACACAGTAGAGCCTGTCTGACGCGATCATTCATTTATTGAACATAGGAGTCTTAAGTAACAGGCGGTTGCTAAATGCAGGGGAACAGTAATGCAGAAAACTCATATGGGAGCTTTCTGCATTGCGCTTGACCTGCCTTAATCTACCACCTATCTTGTAGACACATAATTATACATCTTTTAGGTTACGGCTTAAGACATGTTTTGCTGTAGCAAGTTTTATGAAAAGAAAACGACAAAACATCTCTAAATCGAACGGTTGTCTCGCAACCAACACAATATACGTACATCACGTCCCATTCCACGTCCCTGTAAATATGTACAGTAAAACCTCTCTATAATGGCCACTAAAGAGTGTTAAGTAGTTGGTAGTTAGGGCAGGTGACTGCTTAAAGAAAGGTGAAAGTAAAACAGAACGCTCCTATAGGAGCGTTCTGTTTTACTTTCACCTTGCTTTAAGCAGCCACATGCCTTTAACACAAAATACTTTATGTAATTCAGTGGTCGTTATAGAGAGGTTTTACTGTAGTGCGCACGCAAGATGGATAATATTTATACAAAGAAATCAAAAAGAATGTGAACGGACATCACTTTTAATAGCAGTACATTGTATATATCCTCTTGTGACAAAAAGGGGCACAGATGGTCCGGGTCACAGCACCATAACCTCATGACCTCATGACCTCATGAATGTCATCTACATCATGTGATGTCAAGCCTTTTAATTGTTTTGATTGACAATTTTGTTCATCTTTTGAAAAATGTGCATGCATTTACCACTCCAGACATTCTGATGAAAGACTACAGTTCTCTGTTAAACTAGACACTGGTTGTCCGTGAAATAGTTATGCTATTATTGGACACTGATTGAGCGTAAAGTTTATACTGTTCATTTAACCCTTTACTCCATAAATATTCATGAAAGAAATGATGACATCATGGATATTGATTTGGATTAATTTTTAAAATGCATTTTAGATGACAAATTTGCTAAAGCAAAAAACTTAGGATCACATCTATGTTATTTATAAGCAGACAGAGACGACCCTGATTAGAGGGATCCTATTTGAGCCATCTGGGTCCATGCTTATACGAGGGGTGTTCCATAAATAATGTCATCTGTGTTTTATTTCGCAGAAATCGTGCAATTCATGCACAAAACCACCTCGTGTCGATTGAGTAATCACTGGCTCGTGACACAGGTAAATATCTCGTCCACACGCTCACTTGCCTCGGTACATTGTACATCGTCTCATAGCCTATTCGTTAGACTATACACAAAATGACAGGAAAACGAGCTGAAAATGTTCTTGAAATTAGGGCCTATATAAAAGGTTGGTCATTAATCGGCATAAAGGCTGTAGATATTCACCGCGAGGTGTGTGACATTTATGGGGAGGGCCAAATGTCCCACAGGACTGTTTGTAGGTGGGTAGCTAAATTTAGTGCTGGGCAGCAGCAACTGAAAGATGCTGCTCGCCCAGGTGGTCCTGCAACAAATACGACCAAAGGTAACATAGAAAAAATCCGAAACTTGTCGTTAGCAAGAGTTCATGCAATTTTGAAGAAACACCTAAAAGTTAGAAAGATAAATGCAAGATGGATACCCCATTTGGTAACGGATGAGCAAAAGAAGACGCGTGTAACAATGGCAAAAAAACTTCTCAAAATGTACCCAAAATAGAGTAAAAAGGCTTTTGATAATATGTAGTCACTGGTGATGAGACATGGGTGTATTATTTTGAACCAAAGCGGAAGGTTTCCAACCGAATATGGGCCACTAAAAATGCCAGACTCCCAAGTATTGCCAAACGAATACGAACGGTAAAGAAGGTTTTGTATGCTATTGTTTTCACTAATAAGGGTCCAGCTATTCAAATCCCGGTGCCAAAAGGCAGAACGGTCACAGGCAAGTTCTATAAAAACGTTGTTCTGAGAAAATTGAAGAACTACTACAAAAGTAGCCGCCCCAAAACAGGACTTAAGTATTTCCGACTTTTGCATGATAATGCACCCGCTCACAAGGCACGTATTGTGACTGACGTTTTGGAGTCAGAGAAGGTTACCGTCCTTCCGCATCCTCCGTATTCGCCAGACTTGGCCCCCTGCGACTATTTTCTCTTTCCAAAACTTAAATACCATTTATCTGGAAGGAGATACAATTCGAGAATTGCCCTTGGATCTACTGTTTATCAGTGTCTGATGGGTGTCCCCATTGAAGAGTATGAAAAATGCTTCCAAAAATGGATTGACCGACTAAAAATGTGTATTCTGGCTGGCGGAGAGTATTTTGAAGGACAGAGCAAATTAAAATGAACAAAAGCACTTCCGCTATATGAGCACCGATGCAAGTAACATTAATTTTGGAACACCCCTCGTAAAGCTTTTAGTTGAGTCTGAGTTTCGTTCTCAAGCTTTTGATTGGTCAGACTTGAGTTCTCATGCGTTTGATTCGTCAGATTTGAGCCAGAGGCTCAAATCTGACCAATCAAAAGCTTGAGAACGTACTCAGATTCAACGAAAAGTTTTATAAGCATGGACCCAGATATGGATCTTCCCTGTTTGCCTACATTGCACCAACTTAGAACCACTAGCGACTTATGAGGGTTAGATGTACCCGTAATTTAAGCAAAAGCAGTGAAACTTAAGCGAATATGTGTCTCGTGTCTTGATCTCCTCTACGCGTGCATTAATGGAGAGGATATGAATATCTATACCCCACACATAGCCGTTGAACCCAATTGACTTTTTTATCTGCTGCGCAAAGGATTGGAATGGGATCTTATCTAACTGGACCAAGACTATCCCTGATGACGCGATCCATTGAACAAAGTACACCTACCCAAGAAACTCTAATCATAGAGATTATGTTTTCCATTCGACTAATGTCATGAATAAAATAATCATAATTCAATCGACCAAAAACGAATGCATTTCATAGACAAAATAGTCATAATGAAATACATAAGGTAGAACATTGTAGCCATTTTAGAAAGTAAATAAACCGTACAAATTCAACCAGCAAACAGATCAGATAGCGATCAGACGGCTCCTATAGGAACCGTCTGATCTGGGTCTACTCTTCTGTAAATGCGTGAAAAACGTTTATATGAAGGAAATGGTTAATCTTGATATATAACATGTTATCCCTATATCCAGCTGACTCCCTGCATATACGACTTTGACAAACTATGTCTGATCTCTATGTCCAGCTGACTCTCCCTGCATGTACGACTTTGACAAACGTTGTCTATTCAGTAAAATCTGTCTTAAGCTGCCATCAAAAAGAGGTCTATTTAAAGGTCTGTAAGGTATTTGGTAACTTAATGCAGGTGAAAAGTAATGCTGAAGGTTCCTACAGGAGCTTTCTGTAATACGTTTGGCCTAAATTAAGCAACCACCTGAGTTTTGAGACTCCTGTGTTCAATAAATGAATGACCGCTAAGACGGATTCTACTGTATTACAGTTTAACTAAAATGGTATATGGACAATATACATTTACTGACTTAATGTCTATACATACATATATTAATCGCGTAACATTTCTCTCGTGTCTGCACCACGCCCAGAGTTGTCTAAAAAAAGTGGCAATTTTAATGAGTTACGGGTTAGGTGGAGATATGGAAGTGCAGTAAAATCTCGATTATTCGAATTTTCGTTATGAACGAATTTAGACCCTTTAAGGCAGGTGGTTGCTTAATGCAAGATGAAAGTCATGCAGAAAGCTCCTAGAGGAGATTTCTGCATGACTTTCACCATGCATTAAGCTCCCATCTGTCTTAAAGATCGATAATAATACGTGTTTTAGCGTTCGATTAATCGAGGTTTTACTGTATATATGTTCTGCACATTATTGGGAAAGAAGGTACATGTACTGAATAATAACATTACAGAGCGGTGAAAGAGTGGAAATGTGGACGATAGCATTGAGACATGTTTGATTGTCTAATGGACGAGAGAGGGGAGAGAGAGAGACACACACACACAGACAGACAGACAGAGAGACACATAAAGACACAGAGAGAGAGAAAGAGAGAGAGAGAGACAACAGACAGACAGAAAAAGCGAGACAGAGACAGACAGACAGAGAGCCAGAGAGAGGCAGAGACAGAGACAGAGAGACACAGAGAGACACAGAGAGAGGCAGAGAGAGAGACAGAGAGAGAGACAGAGAGAGACAGAGACAGACAGAGACAGAAAGCGACAGACAGAGACAGACAGAGACAGACAGAGACAGAGAGAGTGAAGAGCACATGTATTTGCAAGCTGAAAAATGAACAGCGATTTCTTCAAATGTCCAAATATAACTATTAACACTTTTTCGATAATTAATTGTGTTGTCTGATAATTATTGTCTGCTACAATTCTCAATATTTACTTCTTCTATTCAGTTAACATGTTTTGGATCCTGATTATCCTGTCTGGATCCAAACACTCTTCGCATTTCTTCGCCAGCGTACAATGATTGAAACACGTATGCTATGTGTAATAATGTTAGACTGGGGCTAGACTCAAATAGAGTATAAAACGGTTTTGATCCAGAGTAAAAACGATTTTGATCCTAATCAAACACCTCATTTATCATGATCAAATTATCTTTTCAAATAGTAGCATCGATCTTCATATTCAAGTAGATGAATTTGTTAAAATCAGTGTTTAAAAAAACTGAATTTGAATTACAATTATGATCTGGATACAAACGTTTCAGTGACCATCTTATTTGAGATCTATTGTATGGGGAGCAATTTTCTGAGAATGGATTTATACATTTCCAATTGAACTTCAATCAATGTCTGAATCGAAAATATCGCGAGTTGTTGGCTATTCAACTCGTATTTGCACGCTTTCCAGCAAACATCTCAAAGGTGTGGATAATGACAAAGGAACTACAACAACAACAAAATCATTCGTTCACTAGACTTCGTACATGACTGCTGCAAGTGTTTCTGTGTTTGTGAAATTGAGGAGTTTGGCTAGAGTGGGTGAGGACAGGCCAGTGAGTATTATCGTTTGTTACTTGTTTCTTTTTACATTGTTTTATAACTAACTGTGGTCTAGGAGTTTGCTCCATGGTGGAGTTTGCATTTTTTTAGGTTTTGGTTCTTTCGATTTACTTGGTCCTTTACTCCTTGCATATGTATGACTATTCAAGTAATACATTGACAGCATGAATATTAATTAGATTAATTGTTATAATAGTACATGAAAATTTGGTCATGACAGAGGATGTAGAATATTTTATTTATATCAAGCAATCAGCAGACGCTAATCCGGAGTTTCCTATAGGAACCGTCTGAATGTCTACTCTTCTTGCCAAGGCGTAAAAGGCTTATTTATGGAGTAAAGGGTTAAGAAATAACGTCGTCCTAAATATTAATGGTATATGAACTACCATATGGCCTACCATTGCTATAGAGTTTGGAAGCAAGATTATTCGAGTATTGTCCGACATTATTGGTTATGCACTATCAAGTAAAGACTCCATATATACGTTTTTATGTCTTTGCTAACAGAGTAGACTCTTTCTCTCGTGGATATTAATGTCCATCGCCTTTTGGTGGTCGCTTTAGAGGAACTTTACTGTATATACAATATAACTCCTCTTATGCGATCACTTAATGAATAAACATGGGCGTCTTTATCAGCAGATGGTTGCTTAATACAGGACAAACGTAATGCAGAAAATTCCTCTAGAAACTTTCTGCATTACTTCTGTCCTGCATTAAGCTACCACCTGCATCTAGCAACAAGTAGGTGGTCACAGTAGCGGCGATTTACTGTAGTTGTTAATCGAACTGATATTTCAAAACCGCTCATGAATATTTATGCAAGAAATTATAATGTAACATCATGGGTATATACTAGCTTTTTTATAATGATGTACAAACACGGGTAGAAACGGTAGAACCAGATCTATATAATTAGATAAACAAACAGAACAGACCCTGAACAGACGGTTCTGTGTGCCAACTACAGTAGTACAACGATCAGATGGCGTTGTTTACAAAACAGTGTGTGTGTAAACACAGAAAATTAACGATAAGTACAAATGTGGCATGTATATATTAGGATAGGAAGCAGTGGTGTAGTGGTTATGTAGTCAACTGGATTAACCTATACATTACGTCGCAGTTTAATTTATCGTTAATTTTCTGTGTTTACATACGTACTGTTTTGTAAACAACGCCATCTGATCGTTGTACTACTGTAGCGTCTGTATGAGGCAAAGCATTGTATACATGTACAGTAAAATCTCGATACTACGAAACTTTAGTAATGAAGAATTCATGTCTTTGTAGGCAGGTGGATGCTTAATGCAGAGTGAAATTAGCCATGCCCTTGCCGTCTTATCTAGATAGGCCTACGAGAATGACCCGCCACATGCACCCTTTATCTTTCCGACAGGTACACACCACAGCAAACTACTTCAAATATTCTTTTTACCCTTACACGGTGGTGATGTGGAACAGCCTACCAGCGGACGCAGTCCTTCAGCCTGATCTCGAGGGGTTCCGTAACATCTTAAACCCCTCCCTCATCTCAAACCGCCCCTGAGGCCTGGGATCAGTGTTTTTAGCTTCTTTGTTTTCACCTATTTTAACACCTGTCTCACTTTATTTCTCCTCTATATCCTTCTTTTGAAGTCTTCCTTTCACAACTTTTATTTGCTTTTAATCTGCACGACGCACAAACCCCTCATGCCGATAATACACGACAAGTGGAGTCCGGCATTATAAATAGATAGATAGATAGAAAGGCATGCAGAAAGCTCCTAGGGGAGCTTTCTGTATGACTTTCACCCTGCATCAAGCTATTAAGCTGCCACCTCTTTAAAAGCGCAATAATGGTACGTATTTGAGTGTTCGTAGTATTGCGTTTTTAATTTACATTATAAATGCATAAGACAAACGTCTCGCTATTAACCCTTTACTCCATTAAAACGCTCAACTCTTTTGCAAGCACAGTAGATCCAGATCAGACGGTCCCTGTAGAATCCAGCTGATCAGGGTTTGCTCTGTTTTGTTTTGAAATAATTTGGATATAATTATACAGTTTCTGTCATGACGAAAAGCTCACGTGTTCATGTGCCATAATAAAAACAAAATCTAATACGCATGATGTCATTATTTCTGAAGTGAATATTCAGTGAGAAAGGGTTCCAGAAGATTCTATATATAAGAGTGAATTTTGCTCATACAAATCCACTGATATATGTTTACATGTTATGCAAACTGAGTGCTGAAAATATCCAGATGCTGAAAAATAACTTTTGCTCAAGACTGCTCACTTAACCCTTTCCTACATAGACTATATTTAGATCAACCACTTTGAATAAATCTACCTAAAAGGAGAATTAACTAGAGTAAAGGAAAAGTTTATAAATTGTCTAGTTTGAAACCATTGTGATAAAAAGAGCATTTTATTATATCAATCCTATTGGAGCAAATGCTCTATCACTGGTTTCAACAGGTATTTTTACAGATACGTATAATGGCGTATTTATGGAGGAAAGGGTTAAGACAGGCGCTGCTACATATTTTGAAATAGTTTGGATCTGGATAATACGCCCAGTCTCATCAGGATCCAGACTGCCGGGCACCATTCGTTTAACTGTCTGCGTTTTATAATTAATGTTTCAGCTAACCGATATCTTATAACTGCCACAATTTTAGTCTAGATATGGAGGAGGCAAGTGGTGAAACTGGGGTCAAAGGCGATTCGTTCATACCTCGTCGTTTGTAAAGTCCTCGGCAAAGTCCGTCTCTAGTCTTGACTCGGAAAGTTATTAAAGTTCCCCATGGGTTTGCAGTATTCTGAAAGCTAAGTCCTTTACTCCATATGTACGATGCGAACGCCTTTGCAAACAGAGTAGACCCAGATCATATAGCCTTATAGGAGACGTCTGATCAATGTCTGCTCTGTATGGCTATAGAATCACATACCAAGTGTTCATACGACATTGTTAAAATTTATCTAATCAATATGTCATTATTTCTTACATGTGTAACGTGCAAACCGAGAGACCCAGCAACAACAAACCCTGTCGGTGCAAAGCTTAAGCTCACATCAAGAGATGTTTCTTCCGCTATATATTACCTCCACTTCCAATGATCTGGTCAGCCTCATTTGCTTAATTACCAACGTTCTACGAACGTTACACATGAATATGGAGTAAAGGGTTAATGTGCTTACCCACAGTATGCTAAAGCTTCGTGTCAATCACTTCAGATTCATAATTTGTTTGCATGTGGGTATGATTCTGTATAAGAACACCCGGTTACAAATGTGTCTAATTAATATTCTTGATGTCATTACTTCTTACATGAATATTCAAGAAATAAATATTGAGATTTGAATACGCTTTAGATGTTAGATGATTCGTATTAAACCTTTACATCATAGAGATGCATTTGGCATATTTGCAAAACAGAGTATACACGGATCAGACGGTCCCTGTAGGGGCTGTCTGATCAGGGCCTGCCCTGTTTGCTTATGAAATTACTACAGTTTCTGTCATGACCAAATTTCTTGCGATTGTATGCCGTTACAGGTATAACCATTCTTCTAATCCATATTCCATTAACAACCAGAACAGACCCTGATCAGACAGCTTCTACTGGAGCTATCTGATCTGGGTCTATTCTGATTATACGTAAACACGCGTATTTTTAAGTAAATGGTAAATACGTCCTCTGTTATTCGGTTTACCCATGATTTATGTAACTAGGGTGGAACTGTTACAATTTACGTGTGTATAAACGAGTAAAAATTATAGACCTAGTCAAAGGTAGACGATACATTGTACAAGTCAAGCTCTAGGAACCGTCTGACCAGTGTCTGTGTTCCGTTTACTTATGAAATTATATAGATCTCACATGCTACAGTTTCTATCATGACCAAATTGTCCTGCGTGTGTATGCCACTATACATGTATAGAAAATCATATCCATAGAGCCATTACTTCTCATATGCATGCTCATGAAGGAAATGGTTAGAACATAACATAGTCGTTGAAATACACAGCTTCAATGTGATGGATGTACAACATTGCAGATAAATATACACATAAATTGGTATCGAACTATTAATACACAGGCAGTGGTATCGAACTGCGAAGTACAGTAAAACCCATCTAAATCGGAATTCTAGTAAAACAGCATTTAGATACTTTTAAGCAGGTGGCTGCTTTATTGAGTGTGGAAGTTATGCAGAAGGCTCCAACAGGAGCTTTTTTTGCATTGCTTTCACTCTGTATAAGGCTGCCACAAAGACATATTTATATAAAGTTTAACGTCCGGTTTAGAGGGGGTTTACTGTATATACACATGGGATCTGCTGACCTGAAACAAACCGTTTCATTCTCAAACTGTTCCGTTAACCTTTTCCCTCATATAAACGCGTTTTCACGCATCTGCAAGTAAAGCAGACCCAGATCAGACGGCTCCAAGAGGAGCCGTCTGATCAGGGTCTGCTCCGTTTGCTAAAGGAATTTGAAATGTCTGTTCATTTGCTTTCTAAAATGGCTACAACCTTCAATCTTCCATATTTTATTTTAACTATTTTGTCCATGAATAATCGGTAGGTATTACAATTTGGAATAAATATAGAACAACGAAAGTGTTAACAGTAGCCTTACTGTTACAGTTTTAAACAATTGTTCGCAAATTTTAAGATCCAGATTTTGTGATTTATGTTACATAACGCTGGGTTGGATTCCAGCTGGGGAAAGAAAAACCCTGTTGGATGCCTGTGATCTGTATCTAATTACTTGGCATAAATTAGCCAGACGAACTATGTCGCTTCACTGAATTTATTTCTTTGGATGTCGCCCAATATACACTGCTATAGAGATATGTATGTTTTTATCTAAATTTAGCATCTACGGCTGGGTAGTGTTATATGGGACCCTTATGGGTCGCCATGGCGAGTGACGAAGAGGAACTACGACAATGACCAACACCGGGAGCTGCGACGACAACAGATGAAACCATGATGACACCCAGAGGGACCGAGATGACACCAGGGGGGACCAAGCACCAGGAGGGACCACGATGACAACGACCAACACCGGGAGAAGCGCTGAAGGATGGAATATAAGAGGAATCGGGGTTTAGGTTTGAAGTGTGCACAAAGGGTTCAGGTTAATTAGGTTTGTTCATAGTTTATTGGTTGATAGATTAAGATTGTTTGATATGTTTAGTTTTTGTATGTGATGCGAATCGCGCGCGATTGGAAGCTGATCGGTCAACTCGGTTGTTTTTTTCTCGTCGTGATTGCTGATATTTGTATTGCTAGTTTAGTTTTGTTGTGATAGTATTAATATTATTATCGTTGTTTTCATTGTATTTTGAGTATTCTTGTATTTGTAATAATGTTGATGTTGTTATAGTTGTTCTAACCCCAATCATTTTCAGCTGTTGATAGATTAAGATTGTTTGATATGTTTAGTTTTTGTATGTGATACCGAATCGCGCGCGTTTAGAAGCTGGTCGGTCAACTCGGTTGTTTTTTCTCGGCATGATTGTTAATATTTGTATTGCTATTTTAGTTTTGTTGTGATATTATTAATATTAGTATCGTTGTTTTCATTGTATTTTGAGTATTCTTGTATTTGTAATGATGTTGATGTTGTTGTAGTTGTTCTAACCCCAATCATTTTCAGCTGTTGATAGATTAAGATTGTTTGATATGTTTAGTTTTTGTATGTGATACCGAATCGCGCGCGTTTAGAAGCTGGTCGGTCAACTCGTTTTTTTCTCATTATGGTTGTTACATGTATTAGTTTTGGTATTGCTAGTTTGTTTTGATATTAATATTGTTTACGTTGTTTTCATTGTATTTTGAGTGCTCTTGTATATGTATTGTTGTTGTTACATTTGTTCTAAACCCAATCATTTTCAGCTGTTTATATATTAAGATTGTTTGATATGTTTAGTTTTACTGATATATATGGGTTTAGAGTGTTTGATATGTTTATTTTTTGTTTGTCGTACCACATCGCGCGCGTTTAGAAGTTGATCGGTCAACTCGGGTTTTTTTCTAATTACATGTATGGTTGTTATTAGTATTTGTATAGCTAGTTTTGTTTTGCAATTGTGTTTTGAGTGTTCTTGCATATGTATTGTTGTTAGTGTTGTTATATATGTTCTATAGATCGTTTTGTAGTTTTGATAGTTAAGTAGTTGCTATTCATCTTGTGTGGACAAATAGTGGCTAACAGTTTTGATCCTATAGACCTAATTCGAATAGTCAGTGCTTGAGTTGCAAACAGTTTAGATTCTGTTGATCTGATGTGAAAAAATAATGCTTGAATGGCAAACAGTTTGGATCCTATTGATCTGGTGTGAACAAAAACTGGTTGATTTGCAAGCAGTATGGATCCAATTTATTTTGTGTGAATAGTGCTTGATTGTCAAACAGTTTGGATCCTATTGATCTGGTGCGAATAAAAAGTGATTGATTTGCAAACAGTTTGGATCCTATTTGTTTTGTGAGAATAAATAGGGCTTGAATGGCAAACAGTTTGGATCCTATTGATCTAGTTCAAATAAACAGTGCTTGATTTGCAAACAGTTAAGATCTTATTTATCTAGTGTAAAAAACGTGCTTGAATGGCAAACAGTTTGGATCCTATTGACCTGGTGTGAACAAAATGTGCTTGAGAGGCAAACAGTTTGGATCCTATTGATCTAGATGGAACAGTGCTTGATTTGCAAACAGTTTAGATCCTATTGATCTGGTGTGGAAAAATTGCGTTTGAATGGCGAACAGTTTAGATCCTATTGATCTGGTGTGAATCAATCGATCTAAAAAGACAGACAGTTAGTGCTCTATTGATCAGATGTGAACAGAGCATCATCGACAAACAGTTTGGATCCTATTCGTCTTGTGTGGACTAATAGTGTTTGAGTGGCAAACAGTTTGGATCCTATTGACCTAGTTTGAATAATCAGTGCTTGATTTGCAAACAGTTTATCTTGTGTGAAAAAATAATGCTTGAATAGCAAACAGTTTGGATCAAATTTATTTTTTGTGAATAGTTCTTGATTGGCAAACAGTTTGGAGCCTATTGATCTGGTTCGAATAAAAAGTGCTTGATTTGCAAATAGTATGGATCCTATTTATTTTGTTAGAATAAATAGTGCTTGAGAGGCAAACAGTTTGGATCCTATTGATCTAGTTTCAATAAACTGTGCTTGATTTGCAAACAGTTAAGATCTTATTTATCTGGTGTGAAAAAAAGTGCTTGAATGGCAAACAGTTTAGATCCTATTGACCTGGTGTGAATAAAATGTGCTTGAGAGGCAAAAGGATTGGATCCTATTGATCTAGATGAAAAAGTGCTTGATTTGCAAACAGTTTAGATCCTACTTATCTTGTGTGAAAAAAGTGCTTGAATGCCACAAGAGGGACCAGATGACGAGGCGACGGTGGGTCGAGGCAGACTATTCAGCTCTATGACATCAAGTCCCCAACCCCTGACTGGCTACAAGGCGTTATAGAGTCTTCCACGACGACTATCTTCACTGATGGTTTCCATTGGGCCGAGCGGGCGGGTCCGAAGAAGTAGGATAGCTGCATTGGAACATCAAGGACGAAGGATGGCAAACAGTTTAGATCCTATTTATCTGGTGTGAATCAATCGAACTACATGTAGAAAGACAAGCAGTTAGTATCCTTTTGATCAGATGTGAACAGAGCATCAGCGACAAACAGTCTAGATCATATCCATCTTGTTAGGATAACCAGTGCTTGAGTGGCAAACAGTTTGGATCCTATTGACATAGTTCGAATAATTATAGCTTAATTTGCAAACAGTTTAGATCCTATTTATCCTATGTGAAAATATAATGATTGAGTGGCAAACAGTTTGGATCCTATTGACCTAGTTCGAATAATCAGTGCTTAATTTGTAAACAGTTTAGATCCTATTTATCCTATGTGCAAAAATAATGCTTGAGTGGCAAACAGTTTGGATCCTATTGACCTAGTTCGAATAATCAGTGCTTAATTTGCAAACAGTTTAGATCCTATTTATACTATGTGAAAATATAATGCTTGGGTGGCAAACAGTTTTGATCCGATTGACCTAGTTCGAATAATCAGTGCTTAATTTGGAAACAGTTTAGATCCTATTTATCCTATGTGAAAATATAATGCTTGAGTGGCAAACAGTATGGATCCTATTTATCCTATGAGAAAATATAATGCTTGAATGCAAACAGTTTGGATCATATTGACCTAGTTCGAAATATCAGTGCTTAATTTGCAAACAGTTTAGATCCTATTTATCCACTATTATTATTTATTATTTATTTTAATGGACTGTTTCCATTGGGCCGAGCGGGCGGGTCCGAAGAAGTAGGGTAGCTGCATTAGAACATCAAAGACGAAGGAAGAATGGCAAACAGTTTAGATCCTATTTATCTGGTGTGTATCAATCGAACTAGAAAGACAAGCAGTTAGTATCCTTTTGATCAGATGTGAACAGAGCATCAGCGACAAACAGTCTAGATCATATTCATCTTGTTAGGATAAATAGTGCTTGAGTGGCAAACAGTTTGGATCCTATTGACCTAGTTCGAATAATCAGTGCTTAATTTGCAACGAGTTTAGATCCTATTTATCCTATGTGAAAATATAATGCTTGAGTGGCAAATAGTATGGATCCTATTTATCCTATGTGAAAATATAATGCTTGAATGGCAAACAGTTTGGATCCTATTGACCTAGTTCGAAAAATCAGTGCTTAATTTGCAAACATTTTAGGTTCTATTTATTCTATGTGAAAATATAATGCTTGAGTGGCAAACAGTTTGGATCCTATTGACCTAGTTCGAATAATCATTGCTTAACTTGCAAACAGTTTAGATTCTATTTATACTATGTGAAAATATAATGCTTGAGTGGCAAACAGTTTGGATCCAATTTAGTTTGTGTGAATAAATAGTGCTTGAGAGGCAAACAGTTTGGATCCCATTGATCTAGTTTCTATAAACAGTGCTTGATTTGCAAACAGTTTAGATCCTACTAATCTCATGTGAAAAAAAGTGCTTGAATGACACCAGAGGGACCAGATGACGAGGCGACGGTGGACCGATGCAGACTATTCAGCTCTATGACGTCAAGTCCCCAACCCCTGACTGGCTACAAGGCGTTATAGAGTCTTCCACGACGACTATCTTCACTGATGGTTTCCATTGGGCCGAGCGGGCGGGTCCGAAGAAGTAGGGTAGTTGCATTGGAACATCAAGGACGAAGGAAGAATGGAAAACAGTTTAGATCCTATTTATCTGGTGTGTATCAATCGAACTAGAAAGACAAGCAGTTAGTATCCTTTTGATCAGATGTGAACAGAGCATCAACGACAAACAGTCTAGATAATATTCATCTTGTTAGGATAAATAGTACTTGAGTGGCAAACAGTTTGGATCCTATTGACCTAATTCGAATATTCAGTGCTTAATTTGCAAACAGTTAAGATCCTATTTATCCTATGTGAAAATATAATGCTTGAGTGGCAAACAGTTTGGATCCTATTGACCTAGTTCGAATAATCAGTTCTTAATTTGCAAACAGTTTAGATCCTATTTATACTATGTGAAAATATAATGCTTGAGTGGCTAACAGTTTGGATCCTATTGACCTAGTTCGAAAAATCAGTGCTTAATTTGCAAACATTTTAGGTTCTATTTATTCTATGTGAAAATATAATGCTTGAGTGGCAAACAGTTTGGATCCTATTAAACTAGTTCGAATAATCATTGCTTAACTTGCAAACAGTTTAGATTCTATTTATACTATATGAAAATATAATGCTTGAATGACAAACAGTTTGGATCCAATTTAGTTTGTGTGAATAAATAGTGCTTGAGAGGCAAACAGTTTGGATCCCATTGATCTAGTTTCTATAAACAGTGCTTGATTTGCAAGCAGTTTAGATCCTACTTATCTCATGTGAAAAAAAGTGCTTGAATGACACCAGAGGGACCAGATGACGAGGCGACGGTGGACCGAGGCAGACTATTCAGCTCTATTACGTCAAGTCCCCAACCCCTGACTGGCTACAAGGCGTTATAGAGTCTTCCACGACGAATGTCTTCACTGATGGTTTCCATTGGGCCGAGCGGGCGGGTCCGAAGAAGTAGGGTAGCTGCATTAGAACATCAAAGACGAAGGAAGAATGGCAAACAGTTTAGATCCTATTTATCTGGTGTGTATCAATCGAACTAGAAAGACAAGCAGTTAGTATCCTTTTGATCAGATGTGAACAGAGCATCAACGACATAGTCTAGATAATATTCATCTTGTTAGGATAAATAGTACTTGAGTGGCAAACAGTTTGGATCCTATTGACCTAATTCGAATATTCAGTGCTTAATTTGCAAACAGTTAAGATCCTATTTATCCTATGTGAAAATATAATGCTTGAGTGGCAAATAGTATGGATCCTATTTATCCTATGTGAAAATATAATGCTTGAATGGCAAACAGTTTGGATCCTATTGACCTAGTTCGAAAAATCAGTGCTTAATTTGCAAACAGTTTAGATCCTATTTATTCTATGTGAAAATATAATGCTTGAGTGGCTAACAGTTTGGATCCTATTGACCTAGTTCGAATAATCATTGCTTAACTTGCAAACAGTTTAGATTCTATTTATACTATGTGAAAATATAATGCTTGAGTGGCAAACAGTTTGGATCCAATTTAGTTTGTGTGAATAAATAGTGCTTGAGAGGCAAACAGTTTGGATCCCATTGATCTAGTTTCTATAAACAGTGCTTGATTTGCAAACAGTTTAGATCCTACTTATCTCATGTGAAAAAAAAGTGCTTGAATGACACCAGAGGGACCAGATGACGAGGCGACGGTGGACCGATGCAGACTATTCAGCTCTATGACGTCAAGTCCCCAACCCCTGACTGGCTACAAGGCGTTATAGAGTCTTCCACGACGACTATCTTCACTGATGGTTTCCATTGGGCCGAGCGGGCGGGTCCGAAGAAGTAGGGTAGTTGCATTGGAACATCAAGGACGAAGGAAGAATGGCAAACAGTTTAGATCCTATTTATCTGGTGTGTATCAATCGAACTAGAAAGACAAGCAGTTAGTATCCTTTTGATCAGATGTGAACAGAGCATCAACGACAAACAGTCTAGATAATATTCATCTTGTTAGGATAAATAGTACTTGAGTGGCAAACAGTTTGGATCCTATTGACCTAATTCGAATATTCAGTGCTTAATTTGCAAACAGTTAAGATCCTATTTATCCTATGTGAAAATATAATGCTTGAGTGGCAAACAGTTTGGATCCTATTGACCTAGTTCGAATAATCAGTTCTTAATTTGCAAACAGTTTAGATCCTATTTATACTGTGAAAATATAATGCTTGAGTGGCTAACAGTTTGGATCCTATTGACCTAGTTCGAAAAATCAGTGCTTAATTTGCAAACAATTTAGGTTCTATTTATTCTATGTGAAAATATAATGCTTGAGTGGCAAACAGTTTGGATCCTATTAAACTAGTTCGAATAATCATTGCTTAACTTGCAAACAGTTTAGATTCTATTTATACTATATGAAAATATAATGCTTGAGTGACAAACAGTTTGGATCCAATTTAGTTTGTGTGAATAAATAGTGCTTGAGAGGCAAACAGTTTAGATCCCATTGATCTAGTTTCTATAAACAGTGCTTGATTTGCAAGCAGTTTAGATCCTACTTATCTCATGTGAAAAAAGTGCTTGAATGACACCAGAGGGACCAGATGACGAGGCGACGGTGGACCGAGGCAGACTATTCAGCTCTATTACGTCAAGTCCCCAACCCCTGACTGGCTACAAGGCGTTATAGAGTCTTCCACGACGACTATCTTCACTGATGGTTTCCATTGGGCCGAGCGGGCGGGTCCGAAGAAGTAGGGTAGCTGCATTAGAACATCAAAGACGAAGGAAGAATGGCAAACAGTTTATATCCTATTTATCTGGTGTGTATCAATCGAACTAGAAAGACCAGAAGTTAGTATCCTTTTGATCAGATGTGAACAGAGCATCAGCGACAAACGGTCTAGATCATATTCATCTTGTTAGGATAAATAGTGCTTGAGTGGCAAACAGTTTGGATCCTATTGACCTAGTTCGAATAATCAGTGCTTAATTTGCAAAGAGTTTAGATCCTATTTATCCTATGTGAAAATATGATGCTTGAGTGGCAAACAGTTTGGATCCAATTTAGTTTGTGTGAATAAATAGTGCTTGAGAGGCAAACAGTTTGGATCCCATTGATCTAGTTTCTATAAACAGTGCTTGATTTGCAAACAGTTTAGATCCTACTTATCTCATGTGAAAAAAAAGTGCTTGAATGACACCAGAGGGACCAGATGACGAGGCGACGGTGGACCGATGCAGACTATTCAGCTCTATGACGTCATGTCCCCAACCCCTGACTGGCTACAAGGCGTTATAGAGTCTTCCACGACGACTATCTTCACTGATGGTTTCCATTGGGCCGAGCGGGCGGGTCCGAAGAAGTAGGGTAGTTGCATTGGAACATCAAGGACGAAGGAAGAATGGCAAACAGTTTAGATCCTATTTATCTGGTGTGTATCAATCGAACTAGAAAGACAAGCAGTTAGTATCCTTTTGATCAGATGTGAACAGAGCATCAACGACATAGTCTAGATAATATTCATCTTGTTAGGATAAATAGTACTTGAGTGGCAAACAGTTTGGATCCTATTGACCTAATTCGAATATTCAGTGCTTAATTTGCAAACAGTTAAGATCCTATTTATCCTATGTGAAAATATAATGCTTGAGTGGCAAATAGTATGGATCCTATTTATCCTATGTGAAAATATAATGCTTGAATGGCAAACAGTTTGGATCCTATTGACCTAGTTCGAAAAATCAGTGCTTAATTTGCAAACAGTTTAGATCCTATTTATTCTATGTGAAAATATAATGCTTGAGTGGCAAACAGTTTGGATCCTATTGACCTAGTTCGAATAATCATTGCTTAACTTGCAAACAGTTTAGATTCTATTTATACTATGTGAAAATATAATGCTTGAGTGGCAAACAGTTTGGATCCAATTTAGTTTGTGTGAATAAATAGTGCTTGAGAGGCAAACAGTTTGAATCCCATTGATCTAGTTTCTATAAACAGTGCTTGATTTGCAAACAGTTTAGATCCTACTTATCTCATGTGAAAAAAAAGTGCTTGAATGACACCAGAGGGACCAGATGACGAGGCGACGGTGGACCGATGCAGACTATTCAGCTCTATGACGTCAAGTCCCCAACCCCTGACTGGCTACAAGGCGTTATAGAGTCTTCCACGACGACTATCTTCACTGATGGTTTCCATTGGGCCGAGCGGGCGGGTCCGAAGAAGTAGGGTAGTTGCATTGGAACATCAAGGACGAAGGAAGAATGGCAAACAGACAGTTTAGATCCTATTTATCTGGTGTGTATCAATCGAACTAGAAAGACAAGCAGTTAGTATCCTTTTGATCAGATGTGAACAGAGCATCAACGACATAGTCTAGATAATATTCATCTTGTTAGTATAAATAGTACTTGAGTGGCAAACAGTTTGGATCCTATTGACCTAATTCGAATATTCAGTGCTTAATTTGCAAACAGTTAAGATCCTATTTATCCTATGTGAAAATATAATGCTTGAGTGGCAAATAGTATGGATCCTATTTATCCTATGTGAAAATATAATGCTTGAATGGCAAACAGTTTGGATCCTATTGACCTAGTTCGAAAAATCAGTGCTTAATTTGCAAACAGTTTAGATCCTATTTATTCTATGTGAAAATATAATGCTTGAGTGGCAAACAGTTTGGATCCTATTGACCTAGTTCGAATAATCATTGCTTAACTTGCAAACAGTTTAGATTCTATTTATACTATGTGAAAATATAATGCTTGAGTGGCAAACAGTTTGGATCCAATTTAGTTTGTGTGAATAAATAGTGCTTGAGAGGCAAACAGTTTGGATCCCATTGATCTAGTTTCTATAAACAGTGCTTGATTTGCAAACAGTTTAGATCCTACTTATCTCATGTGAAAAAAAAGTGCTTGAATGACACCAGAGGGACCAGATGACGAGGCGACGGTGGACCGATGCAGACTATTCAGCTCTATGACGTCAAGTCCCCAACCCCTGACTGGCTACAAGGCGTTATAGAGTCTTCCACGACGACTATCTTCACTGATGGTTTCCATTGGGCCGAGCGGGCGGGTCCGAAGAAGTAGGGTAGTTGCATTGGAACATCAAGGACGAAGGAAGAATGGCAAACAGTTTAGATCCTATTTATCTGGTGTGTATCAATCGAACTAGAAAGACAAGCAGTTAGTATCCTTTTGATCAGATGTGAACAGAGCATCAACGACATAGTCTAGATAATATTCATCTTGTTAGGATAAATAGTACTTGAGTGGCAAACAGTTTGTATCCTATTGACCTAATTCGAATATTGCAAACAGTTAAGATCCTATTTATCCTATGTGAAAATATAATGCTTGAGTGGCAAATAGTATGGATCCTATTTATCCTATGTGAAAATATAATGCTTGAGTGGCAAACAGTTTGGATCCTATTGACCTAGTTCGAATAATCATTGCTTAACTTGCAAACAGTTTAGATTCTATTTATACTATGTGAAAATATAATGCTTGAGTGGCAAACAGTTTGGATCCAATTTAGTTTGTGTGAATAAATAGTGCTTGAGAGGCAAACAGTTTGGATCCCATTGATCTAGTTTCTATAAACAGTGCTTGATTTGCAAACAGTTTAGATCCTACTTATCTCATGTGAAAAAAAAAGTGCTTGAATGACACCAGAGGGACCAGATGACGAGGCGACGGTGGACCGATGCAGACTATTCAGCTCTATGACGTCAAGTCCCCAACCCCTGACTGGCTACAAGGCGTTATAGAGTCTTCCACGACGACTATCTTCACTGATGGTTTCCATTGGGCCGAGCGGGCGGGTCCGAAGAAGTAGGGTAGTTGCATTGGAACATCAAGGACGAAGGAAGAATGGCAAACAGTTTAGATCCTATTTATCTGGTGTGTATCAATCGAACTAGAAAGACAAGCAGTTAGTATCCTTTTGATCAGATGTGAACAGAGCATCAACGACATAGTCTAGATAATATTCATCTTGTTAGGATAAATAGTACTTGAGTGGCAAACAGTTTGGATCCTATTGACCTAATTCGAATATTCAGTGCTTAATTTGCAAACAGTTAAGATCCTATTTATCCTATGTGAAAATATAATGCTTGAGTGGCAAACAGTTTGGATCCTATTGACCTAGTTCGAATAATCAGTTCTTAATTTGCAAACAGTTTAGATCCTATTTATACTATGTGAAAATATAATGCTTGAGTGGCTAACAGTTTGGATCCTATTGACCTAGTTCGAAAAATCAGTGCTTAATTTGCAAACAATTTAGGTTCTATTTATTCTATGTGAAAATATAATGCTTGAGTGGCAAACAGTTTGGATCCTATTAAACTAGTTCGAATAATCATTGCTTAACTTGCAAACAGTTTAGATTCTATTTATACTATATGAAAATATAATGCTTGAGTGACAAACAGTTTGGATCCAATTTAGTTTGTGTGAATATATAGTGCTTGAGAGGCAAACAGTTTAGATCCCATTGATCTAGTTTCTATAAACAGTGCTTGATTTGCAAGCAGTTTAGATCCTACTTATCTCATGTGAAAAAAGTGCTTGAATGACACCAGAGGGACCAGATGACGAGGCGACGGTGGACCGATGCAGACTATTCAGCTCTATTACGTCAAGTCCCCAACCCCTGACTGGCTACAAGGCGTTATAGAGTCTTCCACGACGACTGTCTTCACTGATGGTTTCCATTGGGCCGAGCGGGCGGGTCCGAAGAAGTAGGGTAGCTGCATTAGAACATCAAAGACGAAGGAAGAATGGCAAACAGTTTAGATCCTATTTATCTGGTGTGTATCAATCGAACTAGAAAGACAAGCAGTTAGTATCCTTTTGATCAGATGTGAACAGAGCATCAGCGACAAACAGTCTAGATCATATTCATCTTGTTAGGATAAATAGTGCTTGAGTGGCAAACAGTTTGGATCCTATTGACCTAGTTCGAATAATCAGTGCTTAATTTGCAAAGAGTTTAGATCCTATTTATCCTATGTGAAAATATAATGCTTGAGTGGCAAATAGTATGGATCCTATTTATCCTATGTGAAAATATAATGCTTGAATGGCAAACAGTTTGGATCCTATTGACCTAGTTCGAAAAATCAGTGCTTAATTTGCAAACAGTTTAGATCCTATTTATTCTATGTGAAAATATAATGCTTGAGTGGCAAACAGTTTGGATCCTATTGACCTAGTTCGAATAATCATTGCTTAACTTGCAAACAGTTTAGATTCTATTTATACTATGTGAAAATATAATGCTTGAGTGGCAAACAGTTTGGATCCAATTTAGTTTGTGTGAATAAATAGTGCTTGAGAGGCAAACAGTTTGGATCCCATTGATCTAGTTTCTATAAACAGTGCTTGATTTGCAAACAGTTTAGATCCTACTTATCTCATGTGAAAAAAAAGTGCTTGAATGACACCAGAGGGACCAGATGACGAGGCGACGGTGGACCGATGCAGACTATTCAGCTCTATGACGTCAAGTCCCCAACCCCTGACTGGCTACAAGGCGTTATAGAGTCTTCCACGACGACTATCTTCACTGATGGTTTCCATTGGGCCGAGCGGGCGGGTCCGAAGAAGTAGGGTAGTTGCATTGGAACATCAAGGACAAAGGAAGAATGGCAAACAGTTTAGATCCTATTTATCTGGTGTGTATCAATCGAACTAGAAAGACAAGCAGTTAGTATCCTTTTGATCAGATGTGAACAGAGCATCAACGACATAGTCTAGATAATATTCATCCTGTTAGGATAAATAGTACTTGAGTGGCAAACAGTTTGGATCCTATTGACCTAATTCGAATATTCAGTGCTTAATTTGCAAACAGTTAAGATCCTATTTATCCTATGTGAAAATATAATGCTTGAGTGGCAAATAGTATGGATCCTATTTATCCTATGTGAAAATATAATGCTTGAATGGCAAACAGTTTGAATCCTATTGACCTAGTTCGAAAAATCAGTGCTTAATTTGCAAACAGTTTAGATCCTATTTATTCTATGTGAAAATATAATGCTTGAGTGGCAAACAGTTTGGATCCTATTGACCTAATTCGAATAATCATTGCTTAACTTGCAAACAGTTTAGATTCTATTTATACTATGTGAAAATATAATGCTTGAGTGGCAAACAGTTTGGATCCAATTTAGTTTGTGTGAATAAATAGTGCTTGAGAGGCAAACAGTTTGGATCCCATTGATCTAGTTTCTATAAACAGTGCTTGATTTGCAAACAGTTTAGATCCTACTTATCTCATGTGAAAAAAAAGTGCTTGAATGACACCAGAGGGACCAGATGACGAGGCGACGGTGGACCGATGCAGACTATTCAGCTCTATGACGTCAAGTCCCCAACCCCTGACTGGCTACAAGGCGTTATAGAGTCTTCCACGACGACTATCTTCACTGATGGTTTCCATTGGGCCGAGCGGGCGGGTCCGAAGAAGTAGGGTAGTTGCATTGGAACATCAAGGACGAAGGAAGAATGGCAAACAGTTTAGATCCTATTTATCTGGTGTGTATCAATCGAACTAGAAAGACAAGCAGTTAGTATCCTTTTGATCAGATGTGAACAGAGCATCAACGACATAGTCTAGATAATATTCATCTTGTTAGGATAAATAGTACTTGAGTGGCAAACAGTTTGTATCCTATTGACCTAATTCGAATATTGCAAACAGTTAAGATCCTATTTATCCTATGTGAAAATATAATGCTTGAGTGGCAAATAGTATGGATCCTATTTATCCTATGTGAAAATATAATGCTTGAGTGGCAAACAGTTTGGATCCTATTGACCTAGTTCGAATAATCATTGCTTAACTTGCAAACAGTTTAGATTCTATTTATACTATGTGAAAATATAATGCTTGAGTGGCAAACAGTTTGGATCCAATTTAGTTTGTGTGAATAAATAGTGCTTGAGAGGCAAACAGTTTGGATCCCATTGATCTAGTTTCTATAAACAGTGCTTGATTTGCAAACAGTTTAGATCCTACTTATCTCATGTGAAAAAAAAAGTGCTTGAATGACACCAGAGGGACCAGATGACGAGGCGACGGTGGACCGATGCAGACTATTCAGCTCTATGACGTCAAGTCCCCAACCCCTGACTGGCTACAAGGCGTTATAGAGTCTTCCACGACGACTATCTTCACTGATGGTTTCCATTGGGCCGAGCGGGCGGGTCCGAAGAAGTAGGGTAGTTGCATTGGAACATCAAGGACGAAGGAAGAATGGCAAACAGTTTAGATCCTATTTATCTGGTGTGTATCAATCGAACTAGAAAGACAAGCAGTTAGTATCCTTTTGATCAGATGTGAACAGAGCATCAACGACATAGTCTAGATAATATTCATCTTGTTAGGATAAATAGTACTTGAGTGGCAAACAGTTTGGATCCTATTGACCTAATTCGAATATTCAGTGCTTAATTTGCAAACAGTTAAGATCCTATTTATCCTATGTGAAAATATAATGCTTGAGTGGCAAACAGTTTGGATCCTATTGACCTAGTTCGAATAATCAGTTCTTAATTTGCAAACAGTTTAGATCCTATTTATACTATGTGAAAATATAATGCTTGAGTGGCTAACAGTTTGGATCCTATTGACCTAGTTCGAAAAATCAGTGCTTAATTTGCAAACAATTTAGGTTCTATTTATTCTATGTGAAAATATAATGCTTGAGTGGCAAACAGTTTGGATCCTATTAAACTAGTTCGAATAATCATTGCTTAACTTGCAAACAGTTTAGATTCTATTTATACTATATGAAAATATAATGCTTGAGTGACAAACAGTTTGGATCCAATTTAGTTTGTGTGAATATATAGTGCTTGAGAGGCAAACAGTTTAGATCCCATTGATCTAGTTTCTATAAACAGTGCTTGATTTGCAAGCAGTTTAGATCCTACTTATCTCATGTGAAAAAAGTGCTTGAATGACACCAGAGGGACCAGATGACGAGGCGACGGTGGACCGATGCAGACTATTCAGCTCTATTACGTCAAGTCCCCAACCCCTGACTGGCTACAAGGCGTTATAGAGTCTTCCACGACGACTGTCTTCACTGATGGTTTCCATTGGGCCGAGCGGGCGGGTCCGAAGAAGTAGGGTAGCTGCATTAGAACATCAAAGACGAAGGAAGAATGGCAAACAGTTTAGATCCTATTTATCTGGTGTGTATCAATCGAACTAGAAAGACAAGCAGTTAGTATCCTTTTGATCAGATGTGAACAGAGCATCAGCGACAAACAGTCTAGATCATATTCATCTTGTTAGGATAAATAGTGCTTGAGTGGCAAACAGTTTGGATCCTATTGACCTAGTTCGAATAATCAGTGCTTAATTTGCAAAGAGTTTAGATCCTATTTATCCTATGTGAAAATATAATGCTTGAGTGGCAAATAGTATGGATCCTATTTATCCTATGTGAAAATATAATGCTTGAATGGCAAACAGTTTGGATCCTATTGACCTAGTTCGAAAAATCAGTGCTTAATTTGCAAACAGTTTAGATCCTATTTATTCTATGTGAAAATATAATGCTTGAGTGGCAAACAGTTTGGATCCTATTGACCTAGTTCGAATAATCATTGCTTAACTTGCAAACAGTTTAGATTCTATTTATACTATGTGAAAATATAATGCTTGAGTGGCAAACAGTTTGGATCCAATTTAGTTTGTGTGAATAAATAGTGCTTGAGAGGCAAACAGTTTGGATCCCATTGATCTAGTTTCTATAAACAGTGCTTGATTTGCAAACAGTTTAGATCCTACTTATCTCATGTGAAAAAAAAGTGCTTGAATGACACCAGAGGGACCAGATGACGAGGCGACGGTGGACCGATGCAGACTATTCAGCTCTATGACGTCAAGTCCCCAACCCCTGACTGGCTACAAGGCGTTATAGAGTCTTCCACGACGACTATCTTCACTGATGGTTTCCATTGGGCCGAGCGGGCGGGTCCGAAGAAGTAGGGTAGTTGCATTGGAACATCAAGGACAAAGGAAGAATGGCAAACAGTTTAGATCCTATTTATCTGGTGTGTATCAATCGAACTAGAAAGACAAGCAGTTAGTATCCTTTTGATCAGATGTGAACAGAGCATCAACGACATAGTCTAGATAATATTCATCCTGTTAGGATAAATAGTACTTGAGTGGCAAACAGTTTGGATCCTATTGACCTAATTCGAATATTCAGTGCTTAATTTGCAAACAGTTAAGATCCTATTTATCCTATGTGAAAATATAATGCTTGAGTGGCAAATAGTATGGATCCTATTTATCCTATGTGAAAATATAATGCTTGAATGGCAAACAGTTTGAATCCTATTGACCTAGTTCGAAAAATCAGTGCTTAATTTGCAAACAGTTTAGATCCTATTTATTCTATGTGAAAATATAATGCTTGAGTGGCAAACAGTTTGGATCCTATTGACCTAATTCGAATAATCATTGCTTAACTTGCAAACAGTTTAGATTCTATTTATACTATGTGAAAATATAATGCTTGAGTGGCAAACAGTTTGGATCCAATTTAGTTTGTGTGAATAAATAGTGCTTGAGAGGCAAACAGTTTGGATCCCATTGATCTAGTTTCTATAAACAGTGCTTGATTTGCAAACAGTTTAGATCCTACTTATCTCATGTGAAAAAAAAGTGCTTGAATGACACCAGAGGGACCAGATGACGAGGCGACGGTGGACCGATGCAGACTATTCAGCTCTATGACGTCAAGTCCCCAACCCCTGACTGGCTACAAGGCGTTATAGAGTCTTCCACGACGACTATCTTCACTGATGGTTTCCATTGGGCCGAGCGGGCGGGTCCGAAGAAGTAGGGTAGTTGCATTGGAACATCAAGGACGAAGGAAGAATGGCAAACAGTTTAGATCCTATCTATCTGGTGTGTATCAATCGAACTAGAAAGACAAGCAGTTAGTATCCTTTTGATCAGATGTGAACAGAGCATCAACGACATAGTCTAGATAATATTCATCTTGTTAGGATAAATAGTACTTGAGTGGCAAACAGTTTGGATCCTATTGACCTAATTCGAATATTCAGTGCTTAATTTGCAAACAGTTAAGATCCTATTTATCCTATGTGAAAATATAATGCTTGAGTGGCAAATAGTATGGATCCTATTTATCCTATGCGAAAATATAATGCTTGAATGGCAAACAGTTTGGATCCTATTGACCTAGTTCGAAAAATCAGTGCTTAATTTGCAAACAGTTTAGATCCTATTTATTCTATGTGAAAATATAATGCTTGAGTGGCAAACAGTTTGGATCCTATTGACCTAGTTCGAATAATCATTGCTTAACTTGCAAACAGTTTAGATTCTATTTATACTATGTGAAAATATAATGCTTGAGTGGCAAACAGTTTGGATCCAATTTAGTTTGTCGGAATAAATAGTGCTTGAGAGGCAAACAGTTTGGATCCCATTGATCTAGTTTCTATAAACAGTGCTTGATTTGCAAACAGTTTAGATCCTACTTATCTCATGTGAAAAAAAAGTGCTTGAATGACACCAGAGGGACCAGATGACGAGGCGACGGTGGACCGATGCAGACTATTCAGCTCTATGACGTCAAGTCCCCAACCCCTGACTGGCTACAAGGCGTTATAGTCTTCCACGACGACTATCTTCACTGATGGTTTCCATTGGGCCGAGCGGGCGGGTCCGAAGAAGTAGGGTAGTTGCATTGGAACATCAAGGACGAAGGAAGAATGGCAAACAGTTTAGATCCTATTTATCTGGTGTGTATCAATCGAACTAGAAAGACAAGCAGTTAGTATCCTTTTGATCAGATGTGAACAGAGCATCAACGACATAGTCTAGATAATATTCATCTTGTTAGGATAAATAGTACTTGAGTGGCAAACAGTTTGGATCCTATTGACCTAATTCGAATATTCAGTGCTTAATTTGCAAACAGTTAAGATCCTATTTATCCTATGTGAAAATATAATGCTTGAGTGGCAAACAGTTTGGATCCTATTGACCTAGTTCGAATAATCAGTTCTTAATTTGCAAACAGTTTAGATCCTATTTATACTATGTGAAAATATAATGCTTGAGTGGCTAACAGTTTGGATCCTATTGACCTAGTTCGAAAAATCAGTGCTTAATTTGCAAACATTTTAGGTTCTATTTATTCTATGTGAAAATATAATGCTTGAGTGGCAAACAGTTTGGATCCTATTAAACTAGTTCGAATAATCATTGCTTAACTTGCAGACAGTTTAGATTCTATTTATACTATATGAAAATATAATGCTTGAGTGAAAAACAGTTTGGATCCAATTTAGTTTGTGTGAATAAATAGTGCTTGAGAGGCAAACAGTTTAGATCCCATTGATCTAGTTTCTATAAACAGTGCTTGATTTGCAAGCAGTTTAGATCCTACTTATCTCATGTGAAAAAAGTGCTTGAATGACACCAGAGGGACCAGATGACGAGGCGACGGTGGACCGATGCAGACTATTCAGCTCTATTACGTCAAGTCCCCAACCCCTGACTGGCTACAAGGCGTTATAGAGTCTTCCACGACGACTGTCTTCACTGATGGTTTCCATTGGGCCGAGCGGGCGGGTCCGAAGAAGTAGGGTAGTTGCATTGGAACATCAAAGACGAAGGAAGAATGGCAAACAGTTTAGATCCTATTTATCTGGTGTGTATCAATCGAACTAGAAAGACAAGCAGTTAGTATCCTTTTGATCAGATGTGAACAGAGCATCAGCGACAAACAGTCTAGATCATATTCATCTTGTTAGGATAAATAGTGCTTGAGTGGCAAACAGTTTGGATCCTATTGACCTAGTTCGAATAATCAGTGCTTAATTTGCAAAGAGTTTAGATCCTATTTATCCTATGTGAAAATATAATGCTTGAGTGGCAAATAGTATGGATCCTATTTATCCTATGTGAAAATATAATGCTTGAATGGCAAACAGTTTGGATCCTATTGACCTAGTTCGCAAAATCAGTGCTTAATTTGCAAACAGTTTAGATCCTATTTATTCTATGTGAAAATATAATGCTTGAGTGGCAAACAGTTTGGATCCTATTGACCTAGTTCGAATAATCATTGCTTAACTTGCAAACAGTTTAGATTCTATTTATACTATGTGAAAATATAATGCTTGAGTGGCAAACAGTTTGGATCCAATTTAGTTTGTGTGAATAAATAGTGATTGAGAGGCAAACAGTTTGGATCCCATTGATCTAGTTTCTATAAACAGTGCTTGATTTGCAAACAGTTTAGATCCTACTTATCTCATGTGAAAAAAAAGTGCTTGAATGACACCAGAGGGACCAGATGACGAGGCGACGGTGGACCGATGCAGACTATTCAGCTCTATGACGTCAAGTCCCCAACCCCTGACTGGCTACAAGGCGTTATAGAGTCTTCCACGACGACTATCTTCACTGATGGTTTCCATTGGGCCGAGCGGGCGGGTCCGAAGAAGTAGGGTAGTTGCATTGGAACATCAAGGACAAAGGAAGAATGGCAAACAGTTTAGATCCTATTTATCTGGTGTGTATCAATCGAACTAGAAAGACAAGCAGTTAGTATCCTTTTGATCAGATGTGAACAGAGCATCAACGACATAGTCTAGATAATATTCATCCTGTTAGGATAAATAGTACTTGAGTGGCAAACAGTTTGTATCCTATTGACCTAATTCGAATATTCAGTGCTTAATTTGCAAACAGTTAAGATCCTATTTATCCTATGTGAAAATATAATGCTTGAGTGGCAAATAGTATGGATCCTATTTATCCTATGTGAAAATATAATGCTTGAATGGCAAACAGTTTGAATCCTATTGACCTAGTTCGAAAAATCAGTGCTTAATTTGCAAACAGTTTAGATTCTATTTATACTATGTGAAAATATAATGCTTGAGTGGCAAACAGTTTGGATCCAATTTAGTTTGTCGGAATAAATAGTGCTTGAGAGGCAAACAGTTTGGATCCCATTGATCTAGTTTCTATAAACAGTGCTTGATTTGCAAACAGTTTAGATCCTACTTATCTCATGTGAAAAAAAAGTGCTTGAATGACACCAGAGGGACCAGATGACGAGGCGACGGTGGACCGATGCAGACTATTCAGCTCTATGACGTCAAGTCCCCAACCCCTGACTGGCTACAAGGCGTTATAGTCTTCCACGACGACTATCTTCACTGATGGTTTCCATTGGGCCGAGCGGGCGGGTCCGAAGAAGTAGGGTAGTTGCATTGGAACATCAAGGACGAAGGAAGAATGGCAAACAGTTTAGATCCTATTTATCTGGTGTGTATCAATCGAACTAGAAAGACAAGCAGTTAGTATCCTTTTGATCAGATGTGAACAGAGCATCAACGACATAGTCTAGATAATATTCATCTTGTTAGGATAAATAGTACTTGAGTGGCAAACAGTTTGGATCCTATTGACCTAATTCGAATATTCAGTGCTTAATTTGCAAACAGTTAAGATCCTATTTATCCTATGTGAAAATATAATGCTTGAGTGGCAAACAGTTTGGATCCTATTGACCTAGTTCGAATAATCAGTTCTTAATTTGCAAACAGTTTAGATCCTATTTATACTATGTGAAAATATAATGCTTGAGTGGCTAACAGTTTGGATCCTATTGACCTAGTTCGAAAAATCAGTGCTTAATTTGCAAACATTTTAGGTTCTATTTATTCTATGTGAAAATATAATGCTTGAGTGGCAAACAGTTTGGATCCTATTAAACTAGTTCGAATAATCATTGCTTAACTTGCAGACAGTTTAGATTCTATTTATACTATATGAAAATATAATGCTTGAGTGAAAAACAGTTTGGATCCAATTTAGTTTGTGTGAATAAATAGTGCTTGAGAGGCAAACAGTTTAGATCCCATTGATCTAGTTTCTATAAACAGTGCTTGATTTGCAAGCAGTTTAGATCCTACTTATCTCATGTGAAAAAAGTGCTTGAATGACACCAGAGGGACCAGATGACGAGGCGACGGTGGACCGATGCAGACTATTCAGCTCTATTACGTCAAGTCCCCAACCCCTGACTGGCTACAAGGCGTTATAGAGTCTTCCAAGACGACTGTCTTCACTGATGGTTTCCATTGGGCCGAGCGTGCGGGTCCGAAGAAGTAGGGTAGTTGCATTGGAACATCAAAGACGAAGGAAGAATGGCAAACAGTTTAGATCCTATTTATCTGGTGTGTATCAATCGAACTAGAAAGACAAGCAGTTAGTATCCTTTTGATCAGATGTGAACAGAGCATCAGCGACAAACAGTCTAGATCATATTCATCTTGTTAGGATAAATAGTGCTTGAGTGGCAAACAGTTTGGATCCTATTGACCTAGTTCGAATAATCAGTGCTTAATTTGCAAAGAGTTTAGATCCTATTTATCCTATGTGAAAATATAATGCTTGAGTGGCAAATAGTATGGATCCTATTTATCCTATGTGAAAATATAATGCTTGAATGGCAAACAGTTTGGATCCTATTGACCTAGTTCGCAAAATCAGTGCTTAATTTGCAAACAGTTTAGATCCTATTTATTCTATGTGAAAATATAATGCTTGAGTGGCAAACAGTTTGGATCCTATTGACCTAGTTCGAATAATCATTGCTTAACTTGCAAACAGTTTAGATTCTATTTATACTATGTGAAAATATAATGCTTGAGTGGCAAACAGTTTGGATCCAATTTAGTTTGTGTGAATAAATAGTGATTGAGAGGCAAACAGTTTGGATCCCATTGATCTAGTTTCTATAAACAGTGCTTGATTTGCAAACAGTTTAGATCCTACTTATCTCATGTGAAAAAAAAGTGCTTGAATGACACCAGAGGGACCAGATGACGAGGCGACGGTGGACCGATGCAGACTATTCAGCTCTATGACGTCAAGTCCCCAACCCCTGACTGGCTACAAGGCGTTATAGAGTCTTCCACGACGACTATCTTCACTGATGGTTTCCATTGGGCCGAGCGGGCGGGTCCGAAGAAGTAGGGTAGTTGCATTGGAACATCAAGGACAAAGGAAGAATGGCAAACAGTTTAGATCCTATTTATCTGGTGTGTATCAATCGAACTAGAAAGACAAGCAGTTAGTATCCTTTTGATCAGATGTGAACAGAGCATCAACGACATAGTCTAGATAATATTCATCCTGTTAGGATAAATAGTACTTGAGTGGCAAACAGTTTGTATCCTATTGACCTAATTCGAATATTCAGTGCTTAATTTGCAAACAGTTAAGATCCTATTTATCCTATGTGAAAATATAATGCTTGAGTGGCAAATAGTATGGATCCTATTTATCCTATGTGAAAATATAATGCTTGAATGGCAAACAGTTTGAATCCTATTGACCTAGTTCGAAAAATCAGTGCTTAATTTGCAAACAGTTTAGATCCTATTTATTCTATGTGAAAATATAATGCTTGAGTGGCAAACAGTTTTGATCCTATTGACCTAATTCGAATAATCATTGCTTAACTTGCAAACAGTTTAGATTCTATTTATACTATGTGAAAATATAATGCTTGAGTGGCAAACAGTTTGGATCCAATTTAGTTTGTGTGAATAAATAGTGCTTGAGAGGCAAACAGTTTGGATCCCATTGATCTAGTTTCTATAAACAGTGCTTGATTTGCAAACAGTTTAGATCCTACTTATCTCATGTGAAAAAAAAGTGCTTGAATGACACCAGAGGGACCAGATGACGAGGCGACGGTGGACCGATGCAGACTATTCAGCTCTATGACGTCAAGTCCCCAACCCCTGACTGGCTACAAGGCGTTATAGAGTCTTCCACGACGACTATCTTCACTGATGGTTTCCATTGGGCCGAGCGGGCGGGTCCGAAGAAGTAGGGTAGTTGCATTGGAACATCAAGGACGAAGGAAGAATGGCAAACAGTTTAGATCCTATTTATCTGGTGTGTATCAATCGAACTAGAAAGACAAGCAGTTAGTATCCTTTTGATCAGATGTGAACAGAGCATCAACGACATAGTCTAGATAATATTCATCTTGTTAGGATAAATAGTACTTGAGTGGCAAACAGTTTGGATCCTATTGACCTAATTCGAATATTCAGTGCTTAATTTGCAAACAGTTAAGATCCTATTTATCCTATGTGAAAATATAATGCTTGAGTGGCAAACAGTTTGGATCCTATTGACCTAGTTCGAATAATCAGTTCTTAATTTGCAAACAGTTTAGATCCTATTTATACTATGTGAAAATATAATGCTTGAGTGGCTAACAGTTTGGATCCTATTGACCTAGTTCGAAAAATCAGTGCTTAATTTGCAAACATTTTAGGTTCTATTTATTCTATGTGAAAATATAATGCTTGAGTGGCAAACAGTTTGGATCCTATTAAACTAGTTCGAATAATCATTGCTTAACTTGCAGACAGTTTAGATTCTATTTATACTATATGAAAATATAATGCTTGAGTGACAAACAGTTTGGATCCAATTTAGTTTGTGTGAATAAATAGTGCTTGAGAGGCAAACAGTTTAGATCCCATTGATCTAGTTTCTATAAACAGTGCTTGATTTGCAAGCAGTTTAGATCCTACTTATCTCATGTGAAAAAAGTGCTTGAATGACACCAGAGGGACCAGATGACGAGGCGACGGTGGACCGAGGCAGACTATTCAGCTCTATTACGTCAAGTCCCCAACCCCTGACTGGCTACAAGGCATTATAAAGTCTTCCACGACGACTGTCTTCACTGATGGTTTCCATTGGGCCGAGCGGGCGGGTCCGAAGAAGTAGGGTAGCTGCATTGGAACATCAAAGACGAAGGAAGAATGGCAAACAGTTTAGATCCTATTTATCTGGTGTGTATCAATCGAACTAGAAAGACAAGCAGTTAGTATCCTTTTGATCAGATGTGAACAGAGCATCAGGGACAAACAGTCTAGATCATATTCATCTTGTTAGGATAAATAGTGCTGGAGTGGCAAACAGTTTGGATCCTATTGACCTAGTTCGAATAATCAGTGCTTAATTTGCAAAGAGTTTAGATCCTATTTATCCTATGTGAAAATATAATGCTTGAGTGGCAAATAGTATGGATCCTATTTATACTATGTGAAAATATAATGCTTGAATGGCAAACAGTTTGGATCCTATTGACCTAGTTCGAAAAATCAGTGCTTAATTTGCAAACAGTTTAGATCCTATTTATTCTATGTGAAAATATAATGCTTGAGTGGCAAACAGTTTGGATCCTATTGACCTAGTTCGAATAATCATTGCTTAACTTGCAAACAGTTTAGATTCTTTTGATACTATGTGAAAATATAATGCTTGAGTGGCAAACAGTTTGGATCCAATTTAGTTTGTGTGAATAAATAGTGCTTGAGAGGCAAACAGTTTGGATCCCATTGATCTAGTTTCTATAAACAGTGCTTGATTTGCAAACAGTTTAGATCCTACTTATCTCATGTGAAAAAAAAGTGCTTGAATGACACCAGAGGGACCAGATGACGAGGCGACGGTGGACCGATGCAGACTATTCAGCTCTATGACGTCAAGTCCCCAACCCCTGACTGGCTACAAGGCGTTATAGAGTCTTCCACGACGACTATCTTCACTGATGGTTTCCATTGGGCCGAGCGGGCGGGTCCGAAGAAGTAGGGTAGTTGCATTGGAACATCAAGGACGAAGGAAGAATGGCAAACAGTTTAGATCCTATCTATCTGGTGTGTATCAATCGAACTAGAAAGACAAGCAGTTAGTATCCTTTTGATCAGATGTGAACAGAGCATCAACGACATAGTCTAGATAATATTCATCTTGTTAGGATAAATAGTACTTGAGTGGCAAACAGTTTGGATCCTATTGACCTAATTCGAATATTCAGTGCTTAATTTGCAAACAGTTAAGATCCTATTTATCCTATGTGAAAATATAATGCTTGAGTGGCAAATAGTATGGATCCTATTGATCCTATGCGAAAATATAATGCTTGAATGGCAAACAGTTTGGATCCTATTGACCTAGTTCGAAAAATCAGTGCTTAATTTGCAAACAGTTTAGATCCTATTTATTCTATGTGAAAATATAATGCTTGAGTGGCAAACAGTTTGGATCCTATTGACCTAGTTCGAATAATCATTGCTTAACTTGCAAACAGTTTAGATTCTATTTATACTATGTGAAAATATAATGCTTGAGTGGCAAACAGTTTGGATCCAATTTAGTTTGTGTGAATAAATAGTGCTTGAGAGGCAAACAGTTTGGATCCCATTGATCTAGTTTCTATAAACAGTGCTTGATTTGCAAACAGTTTAGATCCTACTTATCTCATGTGAAAAAAAAGTGCTTGAATGACACCAGAGGGACCAGATGACGAGGCGACGGTGGACCGATGCAGACTATTCAGCTCTATGACGTCAAGTCCCCAACCCCTGACTGGCTACAAGGCGTTATAGTCTTCCACGACGACTATCTTCACTGATGGTTTCCATTGGGCCGAGCGGGCGGGTCCGAAGAAGTAGGGTAGTTGCATTGGAACATCAAGGACGAAGGAAGAATGGCAAACAGTTTAGATCCTATTTATCTGGTGTGTATCAATCGAACTAGAAAGACAAGCAGTTAGTATCCTTTTGATCAGATGTGAACAGAGCATCAACGACATAGTCTAGATAATATTCATCTTGTTAGGATAAATAGTACTTGAGTGGCAAACAGTTTGGATCCTATTGACCTAATTCGAATATTCAGTGCTTAATTTGCAAACAGTTAAGATCCTATTTATCCTATGTGAAAATATAATGCTTGAGTGGCAAATAGTATGGATCCTATTTATCCTATGTGAAAATATAATGCTTGAATGGCAAACAGTTTGGATCCTATTGACCTAGTTCGAAAAATCAGTGCTTAATTTGCAAACAGTTTAGATCCTATTTATTCTATGTGAAAATATAATGCTTGAGTGGCAAACAGTTTGGATCCTATTGACCTAGTTCGAATAATCATTGCTTAACTTGCAAACAGTTTAGATTCTATTTATACTATGTGAAAATATAATGCTTGAGTGGCAAACAGTTTGGATCCAATTTAGTTTGTGTGAATAAATAGTGCTTGAGAGGCAAACAGTTTGGATCCCATTGATCTAGTTTCTATAAACAGTGCTTGATTTGCAAACAGTTTAGATCCTACTTATCTCATGTGAAAAAAAAGTGCTTGAATGACACCAGAGGGACCAGATGACGAGGCGACGGTGGACCGATGCAGACTATTCAGCTCTATGACGTCAAGTCCCCAACCCCTGACTGGCTACAAGGCGTTATAGAGTCTTCCACGACGACTATCTTCACTGATGGTTTCCATTGGGCCGAGCGGGCGGGTCCGAAGAAGTAGGGTAGTTGCATTGGAACATCAAGGACGAAGGAAGAATGGCAAACAGTTTAGATCCTATCTATCTGGTGTGTATCAATCGAACTAGAAAGACAAGCAGTTAGTATCCTTTTGATCAGATGTGAACAGAGCATCAACGACATAGTCTAGATAATATTCATCTTGTTAGGATAAATAGTACTTGAGTGGCAAACAGTTTGGATCCTATTGACCTAATTCGAATATTCAGTGCTTAATTTGCAAACAGTTAAGATCCTATTTATCCTATGTGAAAATATAATGCTTGAGTGGCAAATAGTATGGATCCTATTTATCCTATGTGAAAATATAATGCTTGAATGGCAAACAGTTTGGATCCTATTGACCTAGTTCGAAAAATCAGTGCTTAATTTGCAAACAGTTTAGATCCTATTTATTCTATGTGAAAATATAATGCTTGAGTGGCAAACAGTTTGGATCCTATTGACCTAGTTCGAATAATCATTGCTTAACTTGCAAACAGTTTAGATTCTATTTATACTATGTGAAAATATAATGCTTGAGTGGCAAACAGTTTGGATCCAATTTAGTTTGTCGGAATAAATAGTGCTTGAGAGGCAAACAGTTTGGATCCCATTGATCTAGTTTCTATAAACAGTGCTTGATTTGCAAACAGTTTAGATCCTACTTATCTCATGTGAAAAAAGTGCTTGAATGACACCAAAGGGACCAGATGACGAGGCGACGGTGGACCGAGGCAGACTATTCAGCTCTATTACGTCAAGTCCCCAACCCCTGACTGGCTACAAGGCGTTATAGAGTCTTCCACGACGACTGTCTTCACTGATGGTTTCCATTGGGCCGAGCGGGCGGGTCCGAAGAAGTAGGGTAGCTGCATTGGAACATCAAAGACGAAGGAAGAATGGCAAACAGTTTAGATCCTATTTATCTGGTGTGTATCAATCGAACTAGAAAAACAAGCAGTTAGTATCCTTTTGATCAGATGTGAACAGAGCATCAGCGACAAACAGTCTAGATCATATTCATCTTGTTAGGATAAATAGTGCTTGAGTGCCAAACAGTTTGGATCTTATTGACCTAGTTCGAATAATCAGTGCTTAATTTGCAAAGAGTTTAGATCCTATTTATCCTATGTGAAAATATAATGCTTGAGTGGCAAATAGTATGGATCCTATTTATCCTATGTGAAAATATAATGCTTGAATGGCAAACAGTTTGAATCCTATTGACCTAGTTCGAATAATCAGTGCTTAATTTGCAAACAGTTTGGATTCAATTTATTTTGTGTGAATAAATAGTGCTTGAGTGGCGATCCAATCCAAAGGCCTCACTTAGAGCAGTGGGAAATTTGTTCTGGGTCTATACTGTCACCAGATAGTTAGAAATGTACGATACGTACATTCTAATGGCCAAATTTCCCTTTTCTTCTAGTAAATTTACGTTTATAACTACTTCGTTAATTATGTTGCCCTAAGGTTTGAAATATTGAAAGCAACTGTCCATATTTATTTTATTCTCATTCCGATCAGTCAATGGGATTTATATTTTATGGGTACAGTGTGTGTTATGGTCTGATGTGGCCGATATCATAAAATGTCTGTTTCTAATATCTTCCTACTTGCATACACTTTTAGATAGGGCTAAGGTTAAAGCTCAATGAGTATTTTTCAGCTTGCCGTCCGTCTTTTACATCTACTGGCAGAGGGTTCGATTTCCGGACATGCTATAGTGTTTGATGTCCTGCGATGCAGTCTACTTCTTGGTTATAGGCGGTTTTAATTTCAGCAGTCTATAGTTATTATAGTGCAGTAGTTTTGTTCTGGTTTAAAGTTTAACGTTGTTTTTATATATACATGTATATATTTATATCCCACCAAGCACCTTATATGTGCTTTGGTCGTTTTTGGGTCCAATGTGACATCATAGACAAGTCGGTGATGTTACATTTTTGGTTCGGATTTCATAGATCGTTTTGTAGTATTGATAGTTTAGTACTTTGGTAGTTTTCTTCAGGTGTCTTGGTGGGTCTACAGTGCAAATGAAACTGCATCTTTGACATAAAATAAATATAGCTTATCTGTATTATAGGCAGTCGTGTACCAGCACTTTTGAGGTTGCTTGCTCAGCGTTAGGATTTCATATAGGACATTAGGGATTACTAGGAATCAATTTTCTATTACTTCGATATTGCTGGTGTACGTTTTGCCTCATTTTACTTCACTTGTGTTACTTGAGTAGCCATCTGAACTATAAATGCAATGGTCTGTCGTGATTTAACCGTCTGTGAGCAAGAAGCAAACTGCATCCCAGGATTTCAACCACCACAGCCTGTCCTGGAACTGAGTCCTCTATTAGTAGATAGCAAACTTCGTAATTTGATCTCTGCCAAGGGATACTTTTATGAACCGTCAAATGCTCAGAGAGCTTATATTAAGGGCGATTGACTGATCTAGCAAGCTCACAGGGCGCTTGCATTTTTATTTGACTGTATTTAAAACTTCCTTAATGAATGGACAGGTGCATAAAGCTATTGCTTGATCTCCCAGCTTTAGATAGACGTTTTGGCATTTAGACATGTACATGTAGTTACAGAGAGGATCAAGCGTTTTGACAAGTTAGCCATTTAATGGGTTCTTTCTATCTTTTTTCCTGCGGGCAACACTTTTTTTCTGTAAATTTTCTGTTTGTGTATTCTTTTTGGAAAAAGGAAAAGTGGCCACCCCATATTTACCTCCTACCTTGACGCGGTTATGGGGCTTAATTGCAATCGGGGATATTATTGTTTATTCAGCAAGAAGTATTCCCTTTGGCAAGAACTAAAAGGAAGGTATATTGGCAGATTCAACAAATGCGTGTACATTTGAAAGCAGAATTTTCGAGTTGAATCAAATTCATGTTACACCATTGTACATACGTAATCTATAATAACCACCATCTGTAATAATTGTATTATGAATGAAGATTCATGCATGTATTATTTCTTACATAAATAGTCATCAGAGAAAGGGTTAAACTAATAAAGATTGTGTTTAACCCTTTCCTCCATATAATCACTTCAAGCATTTGCAAACAGAGTAGACCTATGTCTGACGGTTTCTATCTGTTTGTGAAATAATTTTTAGATCTGACACTACAGTTTCCTCCAATACCAAAACATCCTGTGTGCACATGCCACCCATAAAAACTCAGCTAATTAATAACAATGATGTGATTATTCCATACCCAACTCAATCGCTCACTCCATACATGAATATTTTGCAGGGAAATGGTCAATTCATATACGGGTCAATATATGGTTGTTCGACAAGTGATGGGATGGTACAGATAACACTGTCTTAAATGACTATTCAATCTAAATTTGACGAATATTCATTTAAGAAATAAGTTCTTAATATTAACTGAATGTGAATGATTATTGTGTTAAATGTTTTGGTCCTGACATATTAGAATAGGATATTGATATATCTTATTCCATAAGGAACTGTGGCATACCCTGATCAACATCTCTGTAGTAGATGTCGGATTTAGGTTTTCTCTGCTTACAAAGGCGTGTACTTGTGTATGTATGGAGTAAATGGTTAATTCCTGACATGTGGTAGCTTAACCCACTTGTGTACACGATCCCATATATGGGACATAGGCAAACAGTGTAGACTCTGATCACACGCCGCATAATTCGGCGTCTGATCAGTCTACACTGTTTGCTGATAGGAATTTCAATATAAAAACCGAAATTGAAAGTTTAGGCCAGGTATCCCTTAGATAAAAAAAAATTAACGAATCCAATATATAAACATGGAAGAATCCACTAGGCGCAAATGGGTTAATTCAAAACGAAAGTGACTTCCAGAATAGGTTTCCAAGAAATGTGTAGATAATATCATTGTTAACATTTATCTGATGAATACTCATGTAAGAAGTAATGACGTCACGAATATTGGTTAGTATTTTTATAATGGCATGTGAACATAGTATATTTGTCCAAGGCAGAAACTGTATTCAAATCTATATAATCCAATAAGCAGAAAAGACTCTCATCAGACTACTTCTTTACAGGACGCATTTTATCGGGGTCTTATCTGTTTACGAAGTTATGATAAAAGGCTTGTTTATCAGGAAAATGGTAAATGGTGATATCAGACTTCGGGGGAGAACCTGCTGTTTTGATGAATTACAATAGAACCTATCTTAACTGGTCATTCATTTATTGTACATACAAAAGCAGGTTGTTGCTAAATACTGGCAAAAGTATTGCAGGAAGCTCCTATATGAGCTTTCTGCATTGCCTTAGACCTGCATTAAACTACCACAGACCCATAATTATACCTTTTTGGGCCGTTTAAGATATGTTCTACTGTATTTACTTACTACAGTAGAGCCTGGCTAAAGCGACCGCATAATTTATTAACAAAGCAGTCCTTAAAAGCAGATTGTTGCTTAATGATGGACAAAGGGAATAACATAAATTGATGGAACTTTCTGTTTTTTGTCCATCATTAATTTACGACCCGTTCTAAAGATTTATCATTTTAAGTATTAGAGGGATTTATTGTATACTCCTGAGCATTGATGAATCATTATAATTATGATTTTTTTTATTATATTCAGAATAACCGCTGTAATAGTTATAGATACGATTAAAGCATATGGGCGTTATGTCTAAACCTTTCTAATTTGAATATTCATGTAAAAAAATAATGACGCTATATAACGGCCTATGCACACAGTAGTTTGGTATTTGTAGAAACTACAGATCTATAATGATTTCATATGCAAACAGAACAGACCCTGATCATACGATACCTACAGGGGTCGTCTGATTTTGATCTACTCTGTTTAAAAAGGCATGAAACGTGTTTATATGAAATGGAGAATTAATTGGACCTAATGTATCAGATTTTAATCTTTTACTCTTTAAATACGCCTTTCTACACCTTTGTTAACGGAGTAGACCCAGATCAGACGGTTCCTATAGCAGCCGTCGGATCACGGTCTGCTCTGTTTGCCAATGATATAATATAGATATGATTCTACAGTTTTTGCCTTGGCCTTAAATTCCTGTGTCCATGTGCATTTATAACAACTAATCTATTTAATATCCATGATGTCATTATTTCTTTAATGAATATTAATGGGGTAAATGGTTAACGCGCTACATGTAACTTGGAAATAGATGAACCTCACTCCTTTGAGTAATCCCTATGAGTTGTAGTCAATTTTGTATCGACTCGTCTAGTATAAATAAGACTGGAATCAAGATACATGTAATACTCGTTTAAGGAGATTTAGGAATTATTTAACCTTTAGCCTGCTGAGAAAATTAAATTATTTTTACAGAATTGTTCACCTTCATTTTTCAAAATTCATGCTATAATCAATTTGTCTATCAAAATTCAACCAGGGTGTCAAACAGTTTCGATCCTGATGAGACGCCGAGTTACTCGGCGTCTCATCTGGATCCAAAATGTTTGCAAAGATATTCCCTCATCCGCCCATAGCAGGCTAAAGATTAAGTGTGTATACTATCTTGAAACATTTGGCTTTAACCCTTACTACACTGAATTTTCAAATGGACCATTCCAAAATTCAAATAAGTCAAGCTTGTTGAATATTTAAGGACTTTGCGAAAGAAAGTGTAAGATGACAAATAGCGCAGGCCCGAACGAGAGGGCTCCTCTAAAAGCTCCTCTAGGAGCCCTCTCGTCTGGGTCTACACTATTTGTAAAGGATACTGACTCGTGTCCCGTACTGTGAGGGTTAATACTAAATTAATACAATTGTTACCATAATCTATTTTTTCGATATTTTATGAAACATTTTTTGTTTTAGTGCTGTATCATTGTATGTGTAATCGAAAGTCTTTGTTAGTATGGGTCAAATTTGCACGTTTTCATTAGCCGTCTGTGTAACCTGGTTTTACCCTTAAGTTACTCCATGAATGTAAGAAATAATGACACCATGGATATTAATTAGATGGCTCTTTATAATGGCATATGAAGCAAGGAAATGTTAACCATGGCTGCACTTATTTAATAAGCAAACGGAGAGGCTGCTGTTCAGACAGCTCATACAGGATCCGTCTGATCTGAATTTTACTAACTTTTGTACAGGCGTGAATATGTACATATATGGGGTCATTGGAGTGAAGGCTACATGTAACTCTGTTAGTATTTTGTTTGGGTTATAAGTGTACGTGTGTGTGCGTACGTTTTCGTGTGCGAGTGTGTATAAATATATGTAATTTAATTTCGTGTTAATATATTTGTATTTAGCAAAATAAAGAACAAAAGATTCAGCATAACACGTTTGTCCTTAAATTTCAGCCTTTCACCTAAAGCAAGCAATTTATCTTATTAAGTCGTACCTTTTCAATCATTCACTTGCACGATTTTCAAAACAACTGCAAACAAGCGGAGTATATCCAGATAAGACAGCTTCTGAAATGGTCTGTCTGATCAGGGTCTGCTCTGGTTGCTTGTGGAATAAATAGATCTGATGGTTCTACAGTTTCTGCCATAGTCAAATGTTCATATCATATTTACTCTAATTATTCCGTTACCAAGTGTATCCTCCCCATCCATTTAAAAAGCTGGATAGTTCAGCTTTGCACTATGTACAGAAAACACCCTCTAAACCGGAAATCTAGTAGAGAAGAATTTTGGATACCTTTAGGCAGGTGGCTGCTAAATGCAGGATGAAAGACACGCAGACAGCTCCTAGTGGAGCTTTCTACGTGAATCATCCTGCATTAAGCTGTCACCTGATATTAAGACTGATATTTATACTAAAGTGATCGTCCGATTTAGAGGGTTTTACTGTAATAGCAAGTGGTGAGGACATTGATCAATCTTTTACCGGAGCAGTTTGTTTTGGGTCTTCACCACTTGCCTATGTTTGTCTGTCTGAACATTTAGGGTAATATGAAATTACATGTATGCCATGATAAAATATCCATAAAGTTACATGGCTATTCATTAAGTAAAGGGTAAAAATAAGAAATAAATTAGGCTGATTGAAATTAATAATTTGTAAGAATATGATTTAACCCTTTGAATGCAGAAAACGGGTTCATTGGCACTTGCTCTATGCAGAACCCTCAGCATAACTGAAGTTTTCTCAGACATACACATTACATCAAAATTGTCAGATTAGTTTTCTTAAGGGAAATGATTTTGTAGAGATGCATGGTGTAGTTTAAAACCCAAAATCAATTCAAGGTCAATGTGACGAGCAGCTGGCTTTTAATATTGTGAAGTAATGGTCTATGTAAAAAACAAATACATGGATATATACCCGGGGATCGAACCTGGGTGCTTTCACATGCAAATCGAACGATCTACCACTGAGCCACATCCCCGTATAATCATTAGGCAGATTACCCGTTTTCTGTTTTTAATATGCATGTAGCCTGTTGACAGATGAAAGTTAAACACCTGCACACATGTCAGACAATGTGACTTTATTAATCCATATCTTTTTATCGAGATCCAAACAGTCTTGTCAAACTGATCAATCCTTAGCCTGCTATAAAAATGAGGTCTGCTTATGCTCCGATTTGTTGCCGTTGTTACTTGTGAGATGCTGATGTAATGAGTGTCAAACAGGCTGGATCCTATTGAGACGTCGGCTCGAGTTACTCGGCGTCTCATCAGGATCCAAGGTGTTTGCAAATGTCAGTTAGGTCGCGCATAGCAGGCTAAGGGTAGATACACTTGTCAAACTGTAAATAAACTGGTTGTTTTGTTGTTGTTAGATTTTTAAGAAATGGAAAAAAATGAAAAGAAAAGAAAATGAAAGAGGCCATTCTCTCCCAGAGTAGAATTTGTTCAGCTAGCTAAAGTTTAAAGACAATGTATGAAGAAAACCATGAAACGGAAGAATGACGAACACAACAAAACCCACACACATGCACGCATGCACGCACACACACATAAACACAAAAGAAGACGCACACAAAGACACACACATAGACAGACACTTACAGAGACAGACTCATAGACCAGTCAGACCGAATGACCGACACTATCGACCAAAAGACGGACAGACAGACAGACTGACTGACAGTATGACTGACTGACAGACTGGAGGATGGACAGACAGACAGACAGACAGACATACCGACCGATCGACAGTAGGGGAAGTTGTGAGTGTCATATATGTTCAGTGCATACGATCAACTCCAATATATCTAGCAAAAAAACAATGGCAGAAGAAAGAAAGGCTTAAAAGCGAAACGACATTTGTATACAGCCCTTTGTAAAGCCCATGTCTGAAAGTGTTTGCAAACATTTTATAGGCTTTCTGACCTACTAAATTTGTTATCGGTTGTTTATGTCAGTGGCTACCTCTTATCTATTGACCTTTAGCATGCGAATGATTATTCATTTTCATAATTATATTTTCCAAACATTTAAATCTAAATTAGATGTTGACTATCTCGATGTATCGTCAGCGTCCTCAATGTTCGACACGCTGTTCATGTCCACGATACGAAACCAGAGTAAATTTGAGTTTAACCCTTCTCATATTTAGCGTTGTTGAACCGCAAATTTCACGCCACCCATTTTTCACACGTGTGAAATTTGCGGCCCCAATTTTCACATAATTTGTGAAATTTGCGTTTTATTCCTATACCCCCCTTCAAAGTCGTAGGGATCGAAATGCCAGATTTGTATTACAATTCAGAAGTTGATTTGGGTGCTTACTCAATATACTTATTTGATTAAAATATAATTATGGGTCACGTGGGAATCCTTGTTAATCCTTTAGCGTCCACATATTTAATATGCATTATGATTGTGTCTGCATTTGATGCCCCCGTGTTGGCGCACATCTTGTTGCCGCTGTACATAGTGTCGCCGGCGACCATCTCTGCTGAAACAAATGGAACATATTGTCGACGGCGTTAATATGTGCCGAAGTTTTCGGCACATTTTAATGCTGAACTGCACAAATTGCCGCCGGCGACAATATGTGACGACGGTTATGGTGCTGTTTAAGGGTATTTCTGCCGACAAATTGCCAAACGCATTAACGACGAACAAATTGACGACAGAGAACATACATATGGATGAAGCGACAAACAGCCGGACGGATATGTGATCCTGTCAAAACAGTTGACACAATACAGAGCTTTTGATTATCATTGGCACACTTACACTGTTGTATCGTAAACCACCGACTACTATAATTTTGATTTCCCGACAAACGACAATATGACGGTGGCGTAACCCTTGTGCACGTATTGTCGCCGGTGCCGACAACTTCGGCACATACTGTCGCCGGCGACAATATATGCCGCTTGTATTGACATACATTGTTGCCGGCGACGATATGTACACTATCGATAGTTCTTATAGTTTGACATCATTATGTTCCTTGTGAAAAGGATTATTTCAGTTACCATACTTCGTCTTTTACCTGTTTTTTTATCTTTCCTTTAGCATTGTCGGAAATCGTAGGCCCACTGAAATGATTGTGTGTTCGCAAACAAATCTTGTTTGTGAGAATGCCAAATCTCTTGGGTGAAAAGAATGTGGATGTCAAACAATTTGAATCACAGATCTCACATCAAGTCACTCGGCATTTGACCTTAAACTGTTTGCTGACGTCATCAAGTCCATAACACCTTAAGGGATATGACTAAAAGTTACCTGAATTCCGAATTACTAAAATATGCAGCATAAGTACTATAAAAATAAAAGCAATGCATAGATATTAGTTTAATGTTTAATTGTATGAACAATGTGTCACAATGTAAAGTACTAATAAAAATCCAATAGAGCGATCGACTAACGAAGTGACATGCAGCGACTCTCATTACCTCGAAATCATCTGAACCCTTGATTCAATATTTTCGAAATTGGCGATGGGCGGTTTTTCAATAAACAATAAGACAACAAATGCACATATGCTGTTTTCCTTGTGTAAAATGAGTACGGGAATCGAAAGCAGTACGGAACCAAGTGAGACGCCGATTCGATGTAAGCAAGAGTTCGACTTATTCCAGTTCGAAGTAACGTGAGTCAACTGCACATAATGCATCAAAACTTAACCCTTATCACTCTGATTTAATATTCGTCAGCCCAAAATCACGGCTACTCATATTTCGAATATCAACTGATTTGCTCAATTTTAGGAAGCTATTGGCTGGGTATTAAGCAGCAAATGAGACCAAAGTTACTTGGCGTCTCATCTGCAGTAAAGCGGCACGGTCGCACTTAGCGTGATAAAGGTTAAAATATTATTTTCAAAATACATGTAAAATGAAATCTGCCCACAACGATTATTCAAATGAACAAAAGTAATGCAGAACGTTCATGGCTCCCATGTTCTGCAATAGTTCCGACCTGTACCAAGCGGTCACCTGTCTAATAAGGCTCATTTACAGTACTGTGAACGTGTTTGTCGTCATGATAAACCATACTTATACTCATGATATACAATATACATACGATACACTTACGCATGATATACGATATGTGCGATTCCGAAATTAGCATTACCTAAAAAGAAAGAATGAATTGTCAAAGAAAAGTCGATCTTTCATTCCTTAAGGTAATACATATACATAAAACTGCATTACAAAAACATTATTCAAATATCCCATATAAAATGGCTAAAGTATCATCCATAATTGTTGTTTGATATACGATATGCGATATACGCATGGTAAATATATGCACGCTAAACGGTATACGCACGGTATACGCTAAAATTGACGACAAATACGTTCACGGTACTGTATGTCTTCCTCACCAGTGCATACTCTGTTTTCTCTTCTGCCATTACAAACACTGTAGACCTGGACCAGAAGCCGCATTTTCAAAGCGGCTGGCGATCTGTATTTACACTGTTTGTAACATCTTACAGTTGCTTTTCACACAGATGCGCTGATTTTTATCGAACGAGTTAAGTTTACCCGGAATTTCGGGTTAGTTTATCTCGTTCGATAAAAATGTCAACAATATCATACCAATCGAACTGGCAGGCACGGAGTCTTAGCCAGGCGTTTGCCCATTTCTTTTCTTTAATAGTGTTCTTGATTTCTAGGATTACGCCGCTGTTTCTACCTAGCTTTCGAAGTAAGTAGCGCACGCTAACTGGGTTAGGAACATTGTAAAGTAAATCAGGGGATATGTAAATCCGCGGTCTTGGAAGTTTCATTCTGTTAAAAAGGTCTACAAAATGCCTATCCACCTGCTCTAAGACAAATCTCATCGCTGGATTTCGTTCTATGACTTCAGATATAATTATTTCCTGTACAAGTACTGGTAAAAGCATAAATGGAAAATGGGCCTCCCTTTTCTTCCTACGTAGTCGCCTTTCTTTGATAAGTAGAGCACGCTGAGCCCGTAACGAATCCGAATCCATTGAAGGCTCTGGTGCCGGACTCCTTTCAGGTAATGATGTTGGACTCTGAGCCGGTTCAAATTCAGAGTCCGATGACGGATCTGATGCCAGGCGCCTTTCATGTAATGGTGTGGAACTCTGAGCCGGTTCCGAGTCCCGAGTTCGATGGTGGTTCTGATGCTAAGTTCCTTTCATGTAATGAGCTTGGGCTCTGATCCTGTTCCGAGTCCGAGTCCGATGGCAATTATGTTGGGCTCTGAGCCGGTTCAAATTCAGAGTCCGATGGCGGTTCTGATGCCAGGTTCCCTTCAGGTAATGAGCTGGGGCTCTGAGCCGGTTCCGACTCAGAGTCCGATGGTGGATCTGATGTCGGGCTCCTTTGAGGTAATGAGCTCGGGCTCTGAGCAGGTTCCGAGTCCGAAATCAATGTCGATGCAGATTTTGTGTTAAGTGTTTGTTCGTCAAATGGTGACTCTAACCCTTGACCCAGACGCTCTGTATCTTCGAGCAGTTCGATTACATTAGTTACATAAACAGATACACTGAGGTAGTGCATTCCTTCATTTTCAGGAAAATATCCGAGAGTGATAAGGGGAAGGTTCAAGTCATAGTTTCCATCATTTGACACTATGGTAGAATGCTCAGCCCCAGCTGCAGATATTACGAGGCACTGCATGTTGTATTCGCGCATAAGGGCAATTAACGTCAGATTATCGCCATAGGATCCATCCCGTGACATTTGCTGTACGTAGTCGCAAAATCTGGATCCGTAAACGAACTTTTCATAGAACAATAGATTATTTTCAAGATGTTCTACCGCTTCTTTCCGTAGACAAGATTGCTTGCAATTCAAATAACAGCTCAATTTGCAGTGACTTTCGTGGATTTCGGCATAAGCAGAAGTTCGACTGACCCAAGTTCGAGATAACGAGGGTCGACTCAGGGGATATTACTGTCATAAATATAATTCAGGGACAAAGCTACCCTATCCGATACTAATTCAATGCCCTGATATCTGTTTAAGATCTCTCGCATCAACAATAGCTAAACCATCTATTGACATATATGTGAAAAATGCGTTGGTATTAGTAGGTCTTCAAAAAATGGGGTTAAAGTGCTACCGCATTTTTCACACCAGGGTTTTGTGAAAAATGGGGCCCCATTTTTCACATATGTGAAAAATGGGGCCGCAAATTTCACGCGTGTGAAAAATGCGTCAACCCATTTTTCACACGTGTGAAAAATGGGTGGCGTGAAATTTGCGGTTCAACATAGCGTGACCTGACTTGCACTTGCAAACAGCTTGGAACTAGGTGAGACACCGAGTGACTCGGCTTCTCATCTGCGTACAAGCTGTTTGAATCGGTCAATAGTTTCTCAAAAGTTTGAAAGAATCGCAACTCAAATACAAAGTTCAGCAGATCAGATACTGGGTAGACTTAATATTGCTTAGATCTGAATTATAGGACATTTGTCTAGAAAGCTAAAGGCTAATTGCGACTTGACTGACAGTTCGAGAGAGCTTAATGCAAAACAACTTTACAGTAAACCCCCTCTAAATCGGATGTTGATTTTAGTATAAATATCAGTATTGGTGACAAGTGACAGCTTAATGCAGGGTGAAAGTCATGCAAAAAGCTCCTTTAGAAAGTCATGCAGTCCCCTGCCTAAAAGTACCTAAATTATTCTCTACTATAATTTCTGATTAGAGGGATTTTACTGTACATGTAATTTTTATTTACAGAGCAAACTCGTGGTGACATTTGAAACAGTTTGGATCCTGATGAGACGTGGATCATACAAACTGTTTTACACGCTGGTATTGTATTCAGAATATAGGAGGTCACAGTTGTAAATTAAAGTTACAGACAGTTACTAGTTACAGCATTTACTGTGAAACCCTCGATCATTAAGAACAGCTTGGATCCAGCGACATGTACAGAGTACATGTACCACAACGTTTGACCCTCGATCTGTAAGAACAGCTTGGATCCAGCGAATGTACAGAGTACATGTACCACAACGTTTGAGCATGGTCGATAACGTTGACGAATAAAAGCTTTTCTCAAACTATTAAACGACACTAAATTTGATTGTTTTAATGGGGTACAGGGACAAATGAGCAGATTTCAGTATTCATTTCAGGCTACCAAGCACTTGCTGACTTGCAAACAACTTTGATCAAGTTTAGACCAGTTAAGACCCAGTTTAGACCAGTTAAGATCCATTTTAGTCCAATTTAGATCCAGTTTAGACGTCTCATCGCAGGGTCAACGTTGTTTGACCCTCGGTCACTAGTTTCTAAAAATGAATCGGAATCGGAAGTAAGTAAACTCGTACAGATCGGAGTTTTGAGCAGATATCAGGGTCCATGCTTATAAAACTTTTAGTTGAGTCTGAGTACGTTCTCAAGCTTTTGATTGGTCAGATTTGAGCCTCTGGCTCAAATCTGACCAATCAAAAGCTTGAGAACTCAAATCTGACCAATCAAAAGCTTGAGAACGAAACTCAGACTCAACTAAAAGCTTTATAAGCATGCATGGACCCAGTTTTTGCAGCATGATACTGCTTAACCATTTCTCTCATATTAATCGTATTTTTACGCATTTGCATACAGGGTAGACCCAGATCAGACGGCTCCAAGACGAGCCATCTGATCAGGGACCGATCTATTTGCTAATGGAATTTGAAATATCTGTTTCTTTACCTTCTACAATGGCTACAATGTTCCACCTTCCATATTTCTCTATAACTATTTTGTTAATGGATATTCAGTAGGTGTTGAAATGAAATAAACATAAAACAGGGTTTTATAATCAAAAGCGGTTCCTCCTTTTCTGAATAGTAATTAAGTACAAAGTTGTATTTATCATTGAATTTGTATGATAACCAATACAGACCCTGATCAAAGGGCTCCTCCTTTCAATGGTCTTCTGTACTGGGTTCTCTCTCATAAGGGTTACGTGGGAAGGAAGCAACAATATTTACTCAACAAGGTACAGGCTAATATTTATGACTCTCTCACTACAGTAAACCCTTTCTAAAACGAACACCAAAACTATGTCTAGTTCTAGGTCTTTTAAAAAGACAGATAGAAGCCTAATGTAGGATGAGTGCAGAAAGCTCCGTCAAGAGTGTTATGCATTAAAGCCCTGTATTAATCAACCACTTGCTTTTATAGGCAAATTTGTTTATCCATTAAGTGGACAGTTTAGTGAGACTACGATATATAAACAAGTTGAGTGAAAATACCCAGGAGTAAGCTCAAACAACAAAATGGTACAGTCTTGTTTGTTTAACTTCTAGCTACAATATCTGGTCAGATAAAAGAAGAGCACGTGACGATATTCTAATTCAAATACAATCTTCTTAGAAAGACAATAAACGAACTTTATGATATTTGGTCTAGTACGTTGGACTATATATGATTATAGTAAAACCTTGTCAAAACGATCATCAAAAAGAGTTCCAATTATTGGTCTACAAGACAGATGATAGAGCTCTTAATAAAGATGGACCTTATGCAAAAATCTTCAATAGACATTTTCTGCATTACTTTCGCCCTACATTAAGCAATCACTTGCTTTTAAATACGCGTATGTTTATTAATTAAACGTTTGTTATAGAGAGTTTCTACTGTAGTTTTTATCAACCTTCTCTTTTCCGTTGGAACAAAAACACAGATGTATAACCTTTATCTTTGTTTGAAACATTTTATGACGTCATCAGCTAAGGTCGCTACCACCCATTAAATGATAACCAGTATTTTTGTACAGAATAATATTCACGAATAAAGAATGTATATTTATATCTAATTAGCTTGAAAACCTGTATGTCTGGCTATCAACATGATTGCCAAATCCTTTACCTGATGAATATTTATACAAGAAGCAACACTTGACTTATGACTGTTAATTACATTAAATTTTGTATTTGGGTTTTATATTGGCTTCACGAATAACGGACTATTTTACCCTGATAGTAGCTGCAAAATCAGGGCAATATTTTTAATCAAACAGATCTGGCCTATATAAAAAATCCGTCTGATCTGGGTCTAAAGAGAGATGCACCCTGTTGTCACAAATTCGATTTGTGGTGTAGGATTCTTTTGGGTATCTCTATAGGAAACACTTGCATAAACAACACGAACTAGTACTTTACACTTTACTTATCATAAAAGCTAATAATCCTTTCACCACTTGTTTTAAGATACACAATCACACAGTCTCTAAATAAGTAAATATATATATTCATGACCTTTTACATGAGTCTACACTGCATATATAACCTCATAGTACTATAAACTGTCGTCAGGCATAAGAGTATAACACTGTCACGACCTTTAAAGTTTATCTGAATCGCTAAATACCTGTATAAAGTCAATTCCACAAAGGATACGTTAATAAATTGGATCTACACTAATATATGGCCTGTCCACACAGGAATATCCACGCTACGCCTATCTGTGCAACATTATTTAAATGTCTATTGCTACCAGTTCAACTAAGGATACGATTAGATAGCGTACCTTTAATAACACGTACAGTAACGCCTAGTCAACACGTTACCACTCACGATATAAATATCTAGAACTCGTAACCACTAAGAATACACGGGACTATTCCACTCAGGATACTTTAGCCATTCCACCCAGGACTCAGACGCATTATCCACTTAGGACACGTGTTCCACTTAGGTACCAGATTCCACACAGGAAATGTTGACTCAGCCTTGGCATGGCATAACCGCAGACAAAAGGAGCTCAGTGCCTCATGGTAGTACTGCGTTTGGCTCGCCCGTCAATATAACCTGGACTGCAAACAGTACAAAGTACCTTTTTACCACCGAGCCATTTCAAGCCAGACATTTATTACGGGTCAACCAATTCAACATTTCAGATACATTTGTAATTCACAGGTAACTGCAGTAAATAGTAAACATATAAGAATGCAGTAACTTACATAACTCCAGGCTTTCAAGCTTCCATCAACCTTCTCTCATACCAGTTTAGCATTCCCACCGTCTATCAACAACTCCGGAAATAGCTAGGTAAAACTACTAAGTAAAGCGAAAGTTCATTGACTGTGATTTAGTAATTCTATATATTTATATAGATTATGACATATTCTAGCATTGCAATGTTTGGAACTACTGGTAGATAGATCAACCAATGGTTACATGGTTTCTGATCAATTCAAATTTACGTTTGTAAATCATTTAGGGTGCATTATTCTCGTATTAGTACAACCGATATAGCAGCGAAGAGGTCAAAAACGTGTTCGAAATCGCTTTTCTAATCCTCCGACACACGATTTCACATATTCCTTGTCATCACACAGCTAATACTCTCTTATGCCAGCCTTGATTGCAGAATACGATCGAAATTGGCTTTGAATTTGATAAAAGAAAAACAAGGTATGTGTACGGCGAATAGATAAATGTGGTATAAATATTGTACGGCGAATAGCTTCCTATGTGTACGGCGAATAGTAATATATTTCACTGTTGTGAAGACTTCTCGGCAAATATCTTGCGTGGTGTGTGGCATTTTACGGCTAGCAATTATTTATAGTCGTTACCTAAGGTTAGTGCGAGGAAAATACAATGACACCTCATGTCTATCATGAACATGCCATTGATCTAGAATTAAAATGTAGGTTTTGCAATAGCAAATGAGGAAACTTTTAGAAGACACAAATGGCAGGGTATCCACATCTACTATTGCACTTCTTTCGGTTTTGACGGATCTGTACATAACAATGATTACATAATTAATTGCTCATGAATACTCTCCGTCATTACGCCACTGTTAAGTTTTGCTGGTAAATAAAGAATTTAGATTGTATGGATTTGTTTTATGACCGATATTTTAGGAATTTGTATAGAATAAGAAAATATAATGCCATACGAAAGCATTTCAGGGAAGTGATATGCTGCTTTTTGTTGCAATAACAATCAAAAGAAACTTTATAAATGGTGCAACGGTAAGGAGAAAAAATCTGCATAAAAACTGCCCGTGTTGGGAGCCTTACAAACTGCACACCCTTTCTCGCAGTGAAGAAGTGCGCTTGCAGTTGATCAAACATTTCAACGTCAGCCGCGAAGACCACAGGCCAATTTCTAAAGACAGGGGCGTAACTAGCGACACGCAGTAACGCACGTGTGTAGCATCAATGATAGGTGAAAACATTAACTAGTATGGCCAAAATGGAATAAAACGTTGAAACGTTCTGTCTTGTCATGTAAGATTTAACCCACTCCTCCTATTGACGTATCTTTAAAAGTCACTTTTTGAAACCACCTAATTCTAAATTTTCCGGGGGGGGGGGGGAAACAAGCCCCCGGGCCCCTATAGCCACGGTGCTTAAACTATATTTGAATTCAGCTACGCTCCTTAAAGATGTTCAAGTGAATTTCTAGGATGTTCAAGTGAATTTCTAGGTTAGTTTTGATTACTATTGCATGCATCGGAGCATTCACAAAATTCGGAGACCACAAGATATATGTATGAATGAAGAATTAGTTTATTAATCACTTTGTATTTGAAAAGACTGGCGTTTGGTCTAAACAAGAAAGTCTGCTATATTACATGTAATTGCAATGAGAGAATCCCCTGCGTAAACAATGATTTGAGAAAAAATCAGTATTTTAATACACCCTCCTCCCCCCCCCCCCCCCCTCCCCACACACGTGCACACTCGCACACACACTCACACACACACACACACCAATCAAGAACCTTATTGACTTGAGAGTGCTACCTCTTTGGTATAAACTGACCACATGACATCGGCCTTAAATAGTCAGGGAATAGTAGGGCAGAAAAAGGACATCCCTGCTTAACTCCTACAATACAAAGATCTCGACTAATCAATCAGCCCTAGTATGCCACAGGCTGAAGCTGACCTGTATCAACACTTGTACAGCATTGCTATGCAATCCGGCTCCCTACACCCGATGAGTATATTTTCTCTAGAGAAACCCTGGTTACATTAAATCATTAATGCTTTTCTTCATATAAACTCATTTTTACGCATTTGCAAACTGAGTAGATCCAAACCAGATTGAACAGGTAAAGGGTTAAATAATTCGTATTAAATTTCTTTAGTAGAAAGGGGTTAATACGATGAAAAGTAACTGTATATACATACATGTACATATATTGAACACATTAGTCTTAAAAGCAGGAGGTTACTTAATACAAGGCAAAAGTAGTGCAGAAAGCTCATAGGAACTTTCTGTATTAATTGTAGCCTGTATTACTCTACCATCTGCCTTACAGACGCATAATTGGACCTTTTTGATGGTCGGTTAAGACAGGTTCTACTCTATTCTTTGCCAGAAACAAATCTCAAACCTTTTCTGTATAGAAACACACATCTAAGCCTTTGCAAACATAGTAGGACCGGATTCATTTCTCTGCTCTATTTGCTTTCGGATTGATGTCGTAAAGCAGGAAACGTACTCATGAAAATCCATAAGTATTACACTTAAGAGTAGAACTTCAACTTGAAAGAGCACAATGACCAACTCTAAAGCAATATTCATAAATTGTTAAGTAGCCTATTAAATAGTTTAACTCACAGGTCCTTGTTCGACACTGTCGATTAAGATACCACCCTTATTAACATCATTTTCTTTCGAAAACTGTTGAAGCTATTCGCCGTATACTAAAAATCACCAGAAACGCTATTCGCCGTACACCGTAACAACTATTCGCCGTACACATTCCTACATATGAATTTTGTGATATCTTCTCACACAATGTATGGAAAGATACAATTTTTGGTACATAAAACAAAACAATCATATGCTTCGATTCGGCAGTTAATTCATGAATATACAAATAAAAGTTTCCTTAAATAAGACCCAAATATCAAGTTGCGTAGACTTTTCCTCGCTACTAGGGACGCATTTTACAGGTTAAATATTCTGATATGGCTAACCTATGCAAGAGTTTAAACCCTGAGTGAAGTAATCAAATATTCATGGACCCGGTAGTGCTTTATCTATGATGGTTAAGATAATGAGAGTTAAAATAAGAAGGGATTGTCTTACATGGTGTTGGTCGGTTTAATCACTTTCTGCGCTTCGCTTAGTAGTTTTACCAAGCTATTTCCGGAGTTGTTGATAGACGGTGATTCCATGCTTTCAAGCCGACAGCTGACTTAGGAATGACCACTGTCCAGCACTCACACACCCACTTCTATTTATAACAAACTACACGTGTACCTTGATAACTGGTTCAAACCCACAGGTAGCTGTATCGCATTACACAATACAGTATACATAAAATGGTCCGCAATTCATGGAAAATACCTTATTAAAAATGTCTACAGATAGACCAACTTATTTTGGAACAAAACATGACCTACTCTAATGTAAACAAAATGAATCGACTATGGTGCTTCCTAATTTTTAAAGGACTTCGCAAGTCACAAACCTTCAAAATAATTGTCGTGGTGCAGTGGATATGTATCGGGGCTTGCATCGGCGGGTCTCGAGTTCAATTCTGACCAGTGGCCAATATTTTTTTTATTAATTAATTGTTCATACAAAACAACAATAGATATAAAATAAAATAATTAATAACAAACT